>VWZN01016956.1:112830-158990 GCA_013396955.1 Regulus satrapa | reverse complement strand
GGAGCCGTCGCTGCCCGCGCTGCCGTGTCCCCCCGCGGCGGTGCGGGCGGCAGCGGTGCAGGGACGGCCCGGGGCCCTTCCCGTGCTCGGGGCTCTGCGTGCCCGCTCCGGCTCTGCCGGGAGGCACCTTCTCCCCGCTGGCTGCTTGAACGTACCGTGAGCTTCCTCGGTGCCTGCGTCAGGTGATAGAGCGTCCTTTCGGCTTCCCCTTAAGGGTCTTCAATATCAGCATCTTCATGTTCGTCTCTGACCTCGTCTCTTGTGTTCTTGTGTTTTATATGCGTTCATATTTTCTTTTTCTTCACCTTTTTCCTTTTTTTTTTCCTCCTTTTTTTTTTTTTCCTTCCCCTTTTCCATCCTAAAACAGCGGCGACCTGCCTACAGCTTATCCTTGGTTTTCCGTTTGGGAATCAAAATGTTAGAGAACTTCTCATCACTCAGGATTTATGCTGTCACATTCATTTTCTTGGCGTTGTGTTGTCTTTTCTGTGAGAAACAAAGGAGCTCGGCAAAATGTATCCCGCAGTACTAGAACTGTCCAGATGTTTGTTACTTTTCCTTCTGTTTCTCATGTCTAACCCCTGAGTGCTTGTTATTCACGTGTATCAGATGCAGTGAAACTTTGAGTCCATAGTGTCAAGCTCTGTGCCAGGTAATTTTGCCTTTTGTTGCTTTTTCATGTTACTGGTCACTTGAAAAGCAATGCTGCCAAGTCTTGCATTTTGTTCCAAATTTGCCAGCGTCTTATCCATCTGTCACATAATTAACTGGAAAAAGTAATTAATTGGAAAACCTGACTTGTTGAAAGTACTTTAATTAATGTTCTGAAATTCTTTGTGATGAAATGTTCCTACAGAAAATACAGCTTGTCTTACAGTTTGGATACACGAGTTCTCTGATAGGAATGAGACTATGTACCGTGTGTCATCGGTAATTTGTCTGCTAATATCTTCCTGTTGATGATGCTAAACAGATGGTGGTATCTGTTTTATCAGGGAGAAGTGCATCACTTGAAATAACCTGTTAATCCGAGTAAGTGAATCCTAATATCTTCAGCTGCACTTGGAGTGGTCAGTAAGCAGTAGAAGGATGTATTTCTGTTATATACATTAGTGCTTGGCATCAGACTTTCTGTTTCCCTGAGGTTAAGAGGGTAAAATTGTTCTGTGAATGAATCTCTGGGTTATAAATAGCTGTGTACATTTGGCTATTTTTGTAGCTCTGAAGTTTTGGTGATCTTCTTTGATTTGCCTCTTTACTTGTGACTCCCTGGAAAGGATAATCCTTTTCTCAGAAGTCTTATTTCTGTTCCAGTAAGGTGTTTATGAATGTATGTACACACATCACCTTGATGGACTCCATTGCAAAGTATTTGCAAGCAGCTTTCGCTTCTGAAGGTGAAACTTGAGAGCAGTGCTTGGAACTTGTGTATTTAAGAACCCAGTCCATATTTGAAGTGGAATGTTTGTGCAGTTAAATGTTCTGTTGCTATGTTTTACTGCCAATGTATGTTTTTATTCTGGATATAAATATTACAAAGGATAAAACACGAGCCTGAGTCACCAGAAAAAGAATTCGGAAACCTAGTTGGTTTAATTCAGTGTTTATACTACAATTTTTTCCTCTGGTCTTGTGTGGAACGTGACATACAAATAACTTGTTAGTAATTGTGGGGAACTCCTTGGAGTATTTCAAGTATTCTGGTAGTACTGGATTTCTCCCAAAGCAGAGTTAGCTCAGCTTGTCCCAAAAAGTAGATCCCAGCTGTATCCATCGCTGCCTGGCATTGGTGTGAATTCGGAGAGCAGAGTCCTGCAGGTTTTGAGACAGGGAAGAGTATTGGTGTGTATTGGAGGGGGACATCGGTGTGGTGCAGATTTCCAGTCAGCCTCCCTGGAGGCAGCTGGCCAGGCAGTGAGGGATGGAGCGCTCCTGGAGCCGAACAATGCTGTTCCTGTCACAGCTGGCAGGGGTCACTGGAAAGCAGTGGACTTCATTTCTTTCCTAATTCTCCAAAGTTACATATACTGTCTTCCTTGGCTTTTTCTGTGTATCTGTCTTGACTTGTTTCTAATAGAAATGTTGTTGAAGAAATTTTTGTCTTTTCTCAGGACCCCTGTGAGTGGGAACGATAACAGTCAAAGATTGGGTTTGGGTTTTCCTTTGTCTGTGAGGAAGTTCTTGTCATAATCAGCGATGTTGTTTATGGATTCATCATCGGACAGCTTATGTGGATTTTTAGAGAGATTTATTGAGGGCACGAAACTTGTACAATTGCTTTCTTTGTCTTTTCCCATTTGAGTCACTTCTTACTCAGGTGATGAAACTGAAGCTAATGGCAACTGAAAGACACTAAGTACCTACACTGTGACAAATATTTATGAAACTTTTGACAGGTAGCGACCTGAATTAATATTTCTACCTAAAAAAAAGGCAGTCCTATTGAGTCCCTCCCTTCTCCAAGAAGTGAGCAGCTGTTGGGCAGTCCGTGTGCTAAGCTCTGAGCCATCAGCAGTAGCCTACTTCTACTGGCCCAGCCAAACACTTGGGATGGTTGTTATGATGGGTGGGGGGCAGGAAAAATATTATGGGTGGGGTGGAACAGGACAATAGGGAGCTGTGGGACAATGGTAAAAGCAGGCAGACTAAATTGCTTCTGCCTACAGAGCAAGGTGAGCCTGTTTTTTCTCTATTTTTTTTTTGTTTTATGAAGGAAACAAAACTCTTGGTCTACCTGTCAGAGGTGCTGCTGGCTCTGACTAAGGACAATGGACCACCACTTTCTCAAAGACATGTGGTGGTGTGAAACATAACAGACTTTGAAAGCTTTAAATGTCATGTTTTCTCCCTTGTGTTTACTCTGCTGTTATCCATAGAGGTCCCTCTTGATGGGTGCAGAGGAAATGGTTAACTATTTGAAGAAATTATATTTTAATTTTTAAGGAGAACACGAAGAGCTTAATAAATTGCCATAGGGGGAAAACGAGTTAGTTCTAATTCGAACTATAATGTATTGCTGTGTAATGTTTGGCTATCCTCTACATGTAATCATAGAATTATTTAGGAAAAGGTCACTGGAAGTCATCAGTCTGGTCCAACCCCATCTCAGAGCAGCTTCAAAGTTAGAGCAAACACATATACATAGGGAGAGATAGCCATTGTGTTGTCAGGAGGTTTGGAAATATAGCTTGTGTTTGTGGTGGGGTTTTTTGTTTGTTTGTTTGTTTGTTTGAGTTGAAGAGGAGGATATCAGGGAGTTCCTAGAACAATTCTCTTATTTCTTCATTTATGCATGTGAAGGGGATTTTTTCCAAATTTGTTTCTGCTGGGAATACATGTAATGTTCAGTACTTAATTCTTTGCTCATTTGAGGTGGTCTTGGTAGACATTCTCCACAGAGCCTAGATGGCTTTCTGGAGTGAGTCCAAGGCATTGGACTCATATTTGCAAATAATTTGTGGTTCTGTTCCTAAAAAATAAAATACAGGAAAAACTGAAATAAATTACAGAAATAAACTGCAGAATGAGAGAAGAAATTAAAGCAGTATCACATCAAACATGAAATCGTGCAAGCCTCGCATTTTGGAAGTTGGCCAGCGCCAGATGCTTTTGGGGTTTAGGTGGTTGGCAGATGCTGGCCTGGCAGCTGAACACTCTTCGTGCTGATCTGTCTAAGGGACAGTTTGTTCTGTGTGTGGCTCATGCTCTCCTTGGTGTTGGCTTCTGGCCGTTGTGGGGTCGGGTTCAGGGGAGTGTTTGGATGGCCAAGTACAGCCCAGTGATCTCTTCTCGCATCCTGGATTATGAAGCTTGAGATTCCCTCAGCTGTGTGTTTATTTTTTTCCCTTATTATTATTGTTATTGTGTATTTAAATAGCTGCTTTCTTTTCGAACGGGAGTAAAATCTTGGCTTCAGTGACTTCCTGTGGCAGTGAGTTTAACAGTCTACTTATGGGTTGTAATATAATATTTCTCTGTTAAACATTTGGCTTTGCTATCCTCTCATTTTAGTTAATAAATGAAGTTGCCAGTATTATTGGAAAGCTGTTGTTTTCTTCACTCTATTTTCTGTTTTTCTCTTGAAGTCTCATTTAATTTATTATAATGCCTTATTTTGCTGTTCATGGTTGCCTGTTTCAGTAGGAGAGTCTTACAAGTGGTTGGTAATTCATAGGCCTTCTCAGAACCCCTCCCTCAATATTTTAATATTCTTCTCCCAGTAAAGTAGGTGTATTTCAAGCCAGGTTGCACAGCAGATCAACAGAGCTGTACTGCAGTGTTTTCCTTGTCATTCCCCTTTTATTCAGGTCTCTCTGCTCTTCTGACTGTATTATGTTGGATGAAGGGGTCCCTGAGCTGCCAAAGTTCCTTTCTGGATTTGAGATATTGGTTCTTAAGGCTTTGAGTAGTGTTCATAGTTTGCTCCCCCACCTTCTCTCACAGGTAACATTGACATGGTTGATACTGAATTCCATTTATGCCTTTCCGTTGTTAAAGTTCATACATATTCTTAAGCTTTGCTAGTTTTAAGATTGCCATCTAGAAATGTTACTACTTCAGGTTTTCTTCTTTACAGTATAAAAGATAAATATAGTGAGCACTGCTGGACCTTTGGAATGTGGAGTAGCTTACAAGTTTACCTGCCAGGGCCCGATGAGCAATGACATGGTGTCTGTATATCTTCCTAGTAAAAGCCCAATGGTTGGAATACTTACCTGGAATTTGCCATTTCTGGATGCTCTCATCCTTTAACAAGGTGGGTCACCAGGCACATGTGTGCTGGATGAGGCTCTGGATGTCTGCCTCTGTCCTACAGTGCGCTGAGGTATGTGAAACTAGTGGAACATAAAGAGGAAAATTTAGTCTGGTTTCAGGATTAGGATGGTTCTGCAGGAAGGAGAGCAGGGGTTTTGTGTGCACTTTGCCTTGACTGGCACTGGATGGAAGAGCTGCAGGCCAGGGGTCTGTGATCCAAGGAGCTTCTGAGCACAGGTATCAGGTTATCAGTAGCTCTATGCAGTTGTTAATCTTCATTATCCAGGTAGCTGATTGCAGTGAAGAATGTGGATTCCAGATTTCGTTCAGTGTTTTGGCCGGCTTTGATCTGTGGCATTGTTTGCTTTTCATAGACAACAGTCTATTTGGAAGTCTTTGACATCTTTCCAAAGTTCTTTGAAAGTCCACATGCCTTCTATCACTTGCTCTTGTTTATCAGTTAGTTTGACATGTCCAGAAATACTGATAGACTGAGACATGATCTTCCTGTGTAGAAACTGCTGATTAGACCCTATCAGATAGTCTTTCAGGTATAATGGTGTTCCATTTTTAATGATTGTTTTGAGGACTTAGCCAGATACACATGTAAGGCTTGTTATTCTGCAGTTCCTTGTTTGGATCACTCCAGAGATGTTTTTTTGTGGGTTTTGTTTTGGTTTTTTTCTTTTTTTTTCTTTTTAGCATAGAAGCTCAGCATTTTCAACTGTGTTCCTACAGCACAGTGGCTGTTATAGGAGACAGCAGCTTTTTCCGACAGCTCAGCCACTTCATGCCTCAGCTGCTTCAAAAACTTGCTGGATAACTATTTGTGGAACATGATGCAAACTTGATGATTTAGGAGTGGTTTGCAGCTTCCTGACTGTAGTCATCAAGAAGCCACAACTCTGCTGTGCAGTGCCTGGTGACAGATAAACATGTCTTCCTAAACAGAAGTCATTATTTCCAGTGAGCAGGATTTATTATTTCGTTAAGAATCTCAAGAAAGAAGAAAGGAGCATGGCATTTTATTTCAAGGTGGTGTCTATATTTGTTTGTTTGGAGGTTTTTTTTCCTTTCAAGTATTTGTTAAGGCAGTTATATGTCTGTAAATTAAAAACTTGGTGTTTATAGGAGCTCTCTTCCTTAATAAAGTTGTTACAGTTGTAAGAGCAGATGTATACATGCAATCTTTCAGGGATTTCTCAGTATAAGGCTGCAAAATGTTTAATGGGATATATATGTGCATGCATGTGGTATTCAGTACACAAAACAGGAACAGAAAGAACTTGAGATTGACCACATGCTGGTTTTTATTTAATTAAAAAAAAAAATTGCAGCATTTTCAGAAATGGCTTGTATATCCAGTGTGCTAACAGGGATTACTGTATTTGGTGAGAATTTTGAAACTGACATCTTTGATAGTAGATAAGAAGCAACATTAACTTGAGTGTAGTTCCCCTTAAGGGCTTGGATTTTCTTACTTTATCGAACAGCACAATATGTTTAACTATTGGAAGCTTTTTGCTAATTGATAAATACTGCAGCAGGCTCAGAAGTAAATTATGGGAGGTGTAGAATCTTGGACTTCTCAGTTCAGAGTCCTTCCGCCCTATTTTTATGAGTAAGGTATTTATGAGATTGTGTCATGATACTTCAGAAGGAGCCATGAACCAGTTATGTAACAAAATTAGGAAACTTGCACAGATCTTAAGGCTGAGAGCAGAGATTCCAGAAATGGCTGCAGCAGTTGCAACAACTGCACGCAATGTTCTTTTACCAGAACCTGAAATAAATCTCAGAAATCCTGATAGTCAACATTTTGTTGCTATTTCAGACAGTTGTGTAATTCACTAGCAAAACAAGTATTCCTTGGGCCACAGTTATTTTGTGTGGCACTTCTTTGCCTCAGATACCAGTGGGTTTGCTGTGGATGTGGAGATGGCTTGGTTGAGCCTACTTCCAATCAGATTTTCAGAGCTGGTTCTCACTGCATGTTCTGTGCTGTGTCTGTGCTATCTTCCTGCTTTGGCTGCTGAGCGATAAAGGGCATGGGCTTATAAGGAAATACGCAGCAGCAGAAATAGGCTCAGATGCAGTGGTTTGTGGGCACAATACCGAGGCCTGAGAAAGTATCAGCTTTTCAGCATCTGGCATCTTACTGGAAGCACAGGCAGGCGTGGACATGCTGCCAGATGTCTGTGTCTGCCATCATATTTGACATGTTTGGTATATCTCTGCTCATAAAGAGCAGGGTTTGATACACAGCAGCCAGCACAGGGTCTCTCATTCATGTCTTATTGTTGCTGCTGTTTGCCTCATGAAACAGTCCTTCTCCAGCAAACAAAAACCTCCCCAAACAGGCATCTGGGGATGTTAATTTAAAAAAAAAAAATTGATTGTTTTGGGGTGATTGTATTTTGGGTTTTTTGGGAGTTTTGGGGTTTTTTTGAGATGGAATGAAGGGCAGAGTTTGAGAATCAGCTCTCATGAGCAGCATGCTAGGAAGGCTTGTATCCAGTTTTTTAGCATAGTTTTTCGTCTTCCTTGGGGAAAGCAAGTATGTTAATTCCTTTTTATTTACAAATTGTTACGACCTGGTGTTGCAGTACAACTTGTGGGGGCTCGGCAGGCGTGGCAGGAAGAGTACTTCTCATGCTGGTTGTTGGATATCCGCAGTGTCTGGGGTTTTCTGACTTTAACTTGACTTTTTTCCTTCCGTTTTGGCTGCTGCAGGTTTTCTTAAGGGTAGCTGGAAGGAACATGATAAAACCTCCACTGAAAGGTGTGAACCTGGGAGTGACAAGTTTCTCATTTGCTTGTATACAATTTGCAATTCTGAAATGCTGTTTTGAGAACGGTGATGCATAGATAAAGTACTTAAAAAGAACAGTGAGTGCATTGCTTAGTATTTGATGTTCCCTTTCAAAAAGGAGATGTAGGTTTAATGGTTTACTTGTAATGCACATGAAAAGTAATGATTCTCTGGGAGCATTGCTTTAAGGCTTTTATCCTGTTCTTTGTGGCAGTGGCAGAACTCCCCTGGGTTTGAGTGGAGGAAGGACGACTTCTGGTAAGTTTAGTGCTTTATCTGCATTACAGGGATGCCTCCCTTGGTCTGGTATGTCATGGCAGAAGCAGCTTTTCAGTCAACAGCTGATGCCTAATGTGATTAAGCTGTTTATTGGGCTCATTTAAACCAAAAGTATCGAATAAAGTCAGCAATTTGATGGTAATGTTAACTCGTATTTTGATGTTGAACCTAGAAAGTGATGAGTTTTTTCATTCATTAAAGCTGTTTTCTAGCTGTGCATGCTGGTGTAATGCTTTAAGAGAATTAGTGTGATACAAATGTTGCTATAGAATTAGTAGTTTTGGCCATAGTCTTTACTGCTCTGATCCACTGTCTTTTCTTACTCTGTGTGCCAGGAAATCTTAGTGAAAGGATGCTTGTGATTGTGAAACTGCAGTATGTAGGATCTAACATAATGGTAAAACACTTCTGTCTTGGAAAGCAGTTGAAATCAGGCCGAAGTATTCTCATGGCTTTATATGATAATCTTTTAAAAACTGCCTTTAATTTCCTGAAGGTACTAAAAAGCAATGACTTTTTTAAAAATGTTTGAGACAAAAGCAACCTATATTTTGCAGTTCTAATTCTGATGACGTGTAGTGAATATGCAACTTCATTGCTTCATCATCTATGGTCATAACAACTTGAGGACACTCAAGTCTTGACCCAACAGCTGCACAGTATCCTGACCATTCAGGTTGGGATTGCTGTGAAAGGAACAGGTTCCTTGAAATACTTAGTGATTCACAGTGTTTACAGGCAAGGAAAGCAACTATTTGCCTATGTGTCCTTGTTTGTGTTGTATATCTTAATTATGTCCTTCTGTTAATTGACACTGCTTAGACTTGTATTTCCTTAAAAAAAAAGGTGGTTTTCTTTGTCACTATGGAAGAGAACAATTTTATTCTGAATTTCTGTCAGTTCAGATTGCTTTAGACTGTCCTTTAGAAATATATACATTTATGTCTGACTAGGGTCGCTAGAGCCCTGTGGATATGAGTAAAATTTCTAAATATACTTTGAATTTATTTAAATCCTATCTTACTCAATAAACACTGCAGTACTGTGAGGCTTGCATGAGCTCTTAGTTACCTAAAAGCATCCAAATATAAATTTCTGTGGCTTTTGAGAAACTGCTAAGTTGATTGCAAGGTGTATTGTGTAATATGACATGTCCTGAACTGGGAAATAGCTAAGAAGCCCCACCTCTGAACAGGGATCACCAAAACTAGGTAGTCCTCTCTATAAAGCGTAAAGAAAGTAATGAAGTTTTAATTAAAAAATATTGCTAGTTATTCATAGCATTAACTGTGAGTTTGATGGAAATGTAATGAAAGCTCTGTTGAATGTTACAGAGATGTTGTGATCAGGATTGGATATTTGGATGCTCTTTCTAATCTCTGAAATTTGGAGTATTTTTTGTGTTGCTCTTAAGTCTTCAGCTAGTTAAGATTAACTTGATCTTGCTGTAGTTACTCTGCACAGGACATTGTACAGCTGAGTGCCGAAGCTGGTCCCTGTCCTGGACACAGGTATTTGACACAGAACGTGGAACAGAAGGCTGGGTCCAGAGAGGATGAGGGGAAAACCAGGCAGAGGAGCACTTCTGCCCTGTCCTGCTTGTGTCTGTCAGCTGTTTTCACTTGTTCACTTTTACCCAGTTGATATTGATGTGTTTTAGAGCTGGGCTTTCACAGGGACCTCAGGGTCAATGCCAGTTGGAAACATGAATGGCAGAGTAACTTGTAATGCATATGCAGGGTTCTGAAATGGCTGTAACACTCAGTCTCAAGTCTTGAGGTGTTCACTGAGCTATGGGCAGATAGTCAGAGCCAGGGCTGCATTCTGAAGTGCCTTGAATGTTTCCATCCATCCCTCACCCAGATAAGCTAGCTTCAGGCTGAGTCTAGTAAACTCATCATGTCTCATCCCACCTCATTAAACCCCCCCAAAACCTAAAGACAAACCAAATACCAGACCACAGACAAATCCCAGCTCCTCTGAGCAGAAACACTTTACAGAAATAATTAAATGAATCTTTTCACCTCTCACTGCTGTCTCAGAAATGGTCGTGTAGCTCTTGAAGAAAGCATGTGATGTTTCCTAGTAGAGGTATTTTGACTTAGCACACCAAACTCTGTTTTGAGACATCCATCCCATGATTTAGTCATATTTACTTTAGTAAGCATCATCTTTGCATTTGTTTATGCAAATGTGTATGCAAATAAGCTTTAAATGCCACCAAAATAGATTCAGGATTTTATGCAGACTTTCTTAGAAATATGAAAACTGAGTAATCTAAATAACAAGTTTGTTGACAGAAATCAAATAAAGCTACTTCTTTATATTTGGTTTATAGTTTTGTGAGATAATTGTTTCTTGAGGCAAAAGATTTTTGACTGAATTGAAAAGTCAGTTTCAACAACTGCAAACAAAGGTTACTGCCTTTAAAATGGCTGATCCATTTTTAGCCATATTTGACACAGTTCAAAGTCTTGGATTCATGAGAGTTAATATTTGGTTTCCTGAAAAATCACTGACCTTGGAGAAAGACATCAAGTTAATGTAGCTGTTGAGGGGAAGGTTTCTGTCCAGGTTCAGCAATTGTTTACTGCTGATAATGAGTTGTTCCAACCTTTTTCTCGTCCTGTGATTAGGCTGGTAGGGAGTAGGGGGTGTTGTATTTGAGAGGGGTGTTATTTAAGAGAAATGAGAAAAATTTAAAGGTCCTCCAAGATGAGGTCATGGAGGCAGGGAAGGCGAGGGTGTAAACGTGATCAGTATCTGTGTGGCCCCTTCCTGCACTGACACCTCTGCAGCAGTGAACTGCTTTTGCTGTGACTGTGATGTAGGTGGTGGGTGTGGAGGCTGTGTGTGTGTGAGGAAGGGTTTTATGTCCCTTTGGAGTCCAATGTGGCAAAGGATTTTTAAAGTCATGTGTAATTGAAGAGGTTTTCCCATAAGAAAGCAAGTCCTGTTGTCATCTTTGTATGGGTGAGAAAGAAAGGTGACCAGTCTGTGATACGCCAGGTTATATCAGAGTCTCTCTTGGACTCCTTCCTTTATGTGGTAGAATTTTTATATTTATTGTGCCAATGAATTCCTAATTATTGATAGTTGCTCATAGAAAAACAGATGCTGTTATCAGAAGCAAATAGATAGAAACAATTATAGATGTTGACAGAGTCATGACAACTTGATGTGACTTACATTATATTTTCAACAGTGGAAAAATTGAGGTGTTTGCTTGCTCAGTTGCACCAATTGTCAGTGTTTTGATATTTCTGGAATTTTCAATGACTGTCGTAGCTCTCTGAGTCATTTCTTTCTCTTGAGTTGTAGTTTTATCTGAAGTTGCATAAAAGATACCAGAGTTGCACTGTTGGAAGCCTTAAAAATAGTATGAGAAACATGAGCATGTATGGCATTATGCTTCTTAAAAATCCTCAGGCACTGATATAATATGAAACCATGTGTTGAAGGTTTGTACTATAGTGTATATGGTGCACATCCATATTATTTTTATATATGTACTGTATATAAATTTATAACTATTTCAGTATTATTTATATATATTAATTAGCACACTGTATAAAATCGGAGCAGGTCCATGCACGAGTCAGAGAAAAATGAACAAACAAGTGTCAGTGCAGAATTAAGTCTTTTGGAGAGTCATTTTAAAAATAAATAGCATCTATGAGTTGGAAGGGAGCCGTAAGGATCATCAAATGCAGCTCCCTGGCCTTGCACAGGATAACCCCATCTACACGGGCCTCCACTGGGTGCTCTCTTACAGTTTAGTTTTTTTTTGTGTTGGGGTGCCCAAAACTGCCCCCGGCTCTGAGGTGAGGCTGCCCCAGAGCAGAGCAGAGCAGGACAATCCCCTCCCTCGCCCAGCTGGCCATGCTGTCCCTGANGAAGGGAGCCGTAAGGATCATCAAGTGCAGCTCCCTGGCCTTGTACAGGATAACCCCATCTACGTGGGCCTCCACTGGGTGCTCTCTTACAGTTTAATGGTTTTTTTGTGTTGGGGTGCCCAAAACTGCCCCCGGCTCTGAGGTGAGGCTGCCCCAGTGCAGAGCAGAGCAGGACAATCCCCTCCCTCGCCCAGCTGGCCATGCTGTCCCTGACACCCCCCAGGACACGCCTGGCCCTCCTGGCTGCCAAGGCACTGCTGGCTCACGTTCAGCTTTCCATGAACCAAGAGCCCAGGGCCGTTTCTGCAGCTTCTCTCCAGCCACTTGTTCCCCAGTCTTTACACACAACCAGGGTTGTCCCAGGTGCAGAATCTGGCACTTTACCTTGTTGAACTTCATATGGTTAAGGCCTGCTTCAAAAAAAGACCCAAACCCTGAATTTTTTAGTGATGAATAATGTAGAATAAAGTGTCATGAGTTACTCTAATGCTTAGGTCTTTCATAAAGACATTAATTTTAATCTATTGTATAGTTTTGATTTCCATCCCATTTGTTGAATGTTGCATTTTTCTTTGCCTTTCTGATCTGTGTAAAAGCTCTAAACAAATGTCTTTAAATCAAGAGGTAGATCCCGAATAATCTTTTACTATCAAAACTGCCTACAGCTTAATAATTCTTGCTTCCTTTTAATAAGAAACATAAGCTGTAATATTATTGCTGATACTGACTTATAGTAAGTGTAATATTTTTACACAAGGTGGATCTTGGAAAATGCTTGATGTATAGTTTGGTGTTTGGGGACTAAGCCACTGCCATCCTTATGACATCCTTAACCATGTCCCTGCCATCAGTGAGGCCACACCTGGGGCACTGGGTCCAGTTCTGGGCTTCCCGGTACAAGAGAGACACGGATATACTGGAAAGCTTTTTTTTTTTTTAAATTTTTTTCTTAATGAACTCTGGCTGACTGATTTCACAAAAGAAGACTATAAAAATTAATTTCAAGATAAAAATATTTTATGTAGGCTGAAAGATTGGGTTTTGGTCTTTTTGTTTTTCATGCTGAGAACTGAGTAAAGTGGCACTGAAGATTAACTAATGCTATTGCTATTTGTTACCATTAAAAGAACCATGGTTTTCTCTTTTTGACTTAGTTCTGGTCTACTGTTTTCATGAGGGTATTAATTATGATTAGTAAAGTTCTAGCACTGATATTATTTTCTTCTCCAAGTGTCTGTATGGATTTTTCTTGCAAATTATTACATAATTATTCCTGGGCTTCAGAGTCCTGTGTTGGGCTAATAACTATAGGTTGTTTAATTTATCAGGAAAAAAAAAGAGCTGCATATAATATAACACTTGTGATGTTCCTGTGAGACAATGACAGATCATCTCTGTGCAGCTTGTGTGTTTTACTGTGAAGGAAGGACAAAACTGGGGCTTTTGATGTCCAGTAGGGCAGATTTTTACTTTTTTGTCTGCCTAGCAGAGAAAGCCCAAGCTCTTACGAAAATAGAAATGAGGCAATGTGTAAACTAAATACAGCTGTGCAGTGATTTGCAGGTAATGGGAGTGTTTCTGCATTCCCTGTTTGGCCTTCATAGGGAAGTAGAAGTAAAGTTCTGTCTCTTTCTGTTAACAGCCTAAAATGACTCTGTGAATTCAGTGGAATAAATGGCGTCCAAAGTAACTGATGCTATAGTTTGGTACCAGAAAAAGGTAAGATTTCTCTTTGTTTTTATGGTGGCTTATTGTGTTTATGTATTAATATAACAAATATAAAATACTTATGTATATTACTTGTTAGCATTGTATGAGAGTGAGTAACTTGAAACTTTTCTTCTATAGGTAAATAAATATTTAGTGACTGTATTTAGTGAAATTAAATACCTTTTGGTCAATGCTGAAAACTCCTTACTCCCTTGGTTATGTGTGCTCTCTAAAAAACCAAAATTTTGCATTCTTGGTATAGAGTTAATTAATATATAGGAAAATGTTGTTTCTATAACACAAAAAAGAATCCCTGTATTTAAGTTGAAGAATTGAAAGAAAAAGAATTGAAGACAAGGAATTGAAACAGAAAACTTGTATAATTCGTACCCAAAAGAGACACTCTTGGTTTTCCATGGTTAATAAGTTTCTGTGAATTAGTGTTTTCCTTGGGTCTATAGCTGTCTTTTGGAGAGGGTAAACAAATAATGGCAGTGGTCTTTGAAAGAGAAATTCTGGTTAGCTTCTACCAGAGCAAGAGTTACTTTCTAGAAATAAGATAATACTGGTCTGCTTTGTTGAGGTCTTTACAACAGTGAATTAAATACACAATTGAAAGAGCAGAAAAATTAATTTCACTGACTTAATTTATACCAATCATTTAATTATGTATTAAAAATTTGGAATTAATCCAAAGTTTAATAACAAATTTGTTTGTTTTTTTTTACTGTGTGCTCTGATCTGGAAGATGACTTGTAAAAGATTGAATGTAATGAAATTCAATGGAGCATCTCATGGAAGGGGAAAATGACGTTCATCTTACCTGCTTCTACTCATTCTCTCATACACTTAATTCACTCACGGTGTAGTGATATCAGAACACTGATATCCAAACACCAAGCTGTTTGTATTTGGTCTGGCCAGGATCCCTTTGTTCAGTGCGAGAGATGCTGGGTGTCAGATCCTCATCACATCTCTGAGGTTGTTTCTGTTGGTGATGATGCACTGCGAACATATTTTTCATGATATTCAGCTTTGCATATAGATGGTCCTTTCATGCAAGAAAGAGTCTGCAGTCTCTGTAAATCTTAAGTGAAGTTCATGTTTGTTGTCTGGTTGGTTTTGGCTTTGTTTTTGTTGTTTTGTTGTTTTTTTTTTTTTCCAAATACCTGTCTGTTTTCCTGTTGGTCCTGCAGTAAATGGAGTGGCACATTTGATATGCTCCAACTTTCCATCCTCCTGGTATTCAGAAGGCAGGAGGAGTCACTGTGGTGTGATTTTAACAGAGAACAGGCCTTCTGGTCTTGAGACAAACAACCCATTCCTAACAGGATTACTTGTTATCAGTACAGGTCATTCTTTTAACCTTTGTTCTGTCATTTTTTCCCAGTGATTTCCCACGTTTCCATTTTTTCCATTCATAGTTAAACCAGCATTTCTGTGGTGAATCTCTGTAGGCTTTTACTGAGGTCTGGTCAGCCAGGAATTGCACAGTGTTTTTATGGCAGAGGTGAGGTGACTTCTCTTACTTCTGCAAGGACTGAGCTGAGTTCAGGGGGGATAAGATCATGTATAAACCTTCTCCCTGGCATGAACAAAATTTAATTGCAACCCACGTGTGGACTGGGGTCTGCCAAACGAGCGAGCTATGCTGCTTTAGTATGAGCAAGTGTCATGTTTTGAGACAAATGGCTGTATTGCAGTGAAGTTGCAGATGTTCATGTGAATTAGACTGACATTTCTTAGGTACCACAAACTGAGGGTTCTCCAGGATCTGGCTGGTTACCCCAAGGAGTTTTTTTACTTGTATGCTGTCTGTGATCTGTCCCTGGGAGTATCTGTGCCCTTGATTTTGTTTAAGTCTATTACATGGCACAGTATTTTTTCCCCATGGATTTTTTGTTTAAAGCAAAGATTTCAATTTGGGGAACAGAAAGAGTTGTGCTAGTGTTTAGCTGATACCAGATTTCCTTTTTGTCCTTGCTTATGATGTCAAGATACTGAACATTCTGACCTGTTTGCTTCCAGTTTCAAATTTTAATTTCAGTTTTTATTGTAGTTGTCAGAGTTGTCCTGCTGATTAGATCTACTGACTCATCACAGGTGTAACTGGAATTGAAAGTGGGGAGGGATCAAAATGTAACACATTCCGGCAGTAGAACTTTGTTTCTGGGGTAAGAGAGAGCCAGGATTGCAGTCAGTATTGACCAAATTTATATTACTTGCCTCTATGATGAAATATGAGAAAAATAAGCTGTTGTTTTGGGGAGCTGTTTTCAGATTAATAAATTGGTGTGTAAATGTCTTGAAAAAGCACGATAACTTCTGGTATTTCTAGTTATACATGACTAAGAAGCATTTGAGTAGGTTGGGCTGTGTAAGAAATACTGAGCAGATAACTTGCTCCTTGTCTTCCTTAGTTTTCAGTTTTAATGGGTTTTTAAATATATTTATTTCATCTGTCTCTCTACTGAGTTTCAAAGGTCTGCTGGTTTCTCAAACAAGAGATGTTTCTGTATTTCTTCAATGGAAAGAGTTAAGCAATTGAGCTCTTCCAACCCTACTTTAGACAAGTTTTGCAAACAGCAAGTTTGCTCATGACTCATACTATTGTCTGAAATTGAGCTCCTTACACCAGGATGATTTAGTAATACCCTTAATTGTTTAAAAGGTCAGACCTTCTATTATGTAAACATGTTTTTCTGTTTAGACAATGGATTTACTCTGCTTTTAATGCATTGGAGCTCCTGATTACTGTCTTGTAAAAATACAGTAATCAATTCTGAATTATTTTAAGTTGGACTGTATGATTTCAGAGTGGTATTACAGCAGCTTTTTATTTGAATTATAAGATTGCACTCATAGAGTTTTAGTGCTTCCAGTGATTGCTTGCATTTCCCAGCCAGTACAAATACTTTTTAAAGGCATGAAATCTGCTAGATACAGGCTTGCTCTGTAGAAATTAAAACAAATGAAACCTCTGCTGTGTTTCTTGATGCGCTAGGGAGTACAGTGCTGAGATCCTTATGTGTGACAAAGGGTTTGTCTGGCTTGTTTCCAGCCCTTGGAGCTGCCCTGCTTCTTGCAATAAAAGGGAGTGGCAGGAGTGTCTGCATTGCTCTCTGGAAGGGTTCCAGACAGCTACTGCTCACACAGATGCACCACTTGGTTAATATCCTTGGGATTATGTTATGTGTTTGTACCGCAGAACTGAGATTGCTTCAGCTTGGTAATTGATTAATTTTATGGAGAAATCCATCATAGTGTTTCCTATTAAAAAAATCGGACACACCACATTTATTGTAAACAATTTCAGTATCTGGTGGAATAACTTTTGTATGATACTGATACTATATAGGTACTTGAAGTATTGCCTGAGTAACAGTAACTGATGTTAAAAATAATAAAGTTATGAATAATTTAAAATACTGCTTCTTTTGCTCGTAACTTTTTGCATGAATTTATTATAATGCTTTCAAGTTTTGCAGATATAGTAAAGGGAATTTTTGGGAGGGTTTCCAGTTTGGAGAAGATATGCAAATTTACCTTAACGACTTTCTGATTTTCAATCTTTACAGAAGCCTTGCTGCTAAAATGGGGAGCTCTTTCTCCTGCAATATTACCAACGAATTTGTACAATTATGTTGTTCCTTCTCTTGGGGGTGGTTGTAGGGGAAGGCAGAATGAAACTTAATGAATTGAGGCTGAATCCTGCACCTGATTGCATATAATTTAACTTTGCCAATGCAGCTTTCTGCTGCTTTGGGTGTCCCTTGGGTACAGCTGTTAAAGGGCACAATAAAACAAATGAGATGTTATCTCTCTCGAAGCTTTAAAGGGCAAAATTAGTGTTCTAATGACATTGCTTTAAGATCTTAACATTCAGTGTTTCACAGCTCGTCAGTCCAAGATGATGCTTGCTTATTAGGGTTCATAGAATGGGCTGGGCGGGAAGGGACCAGAAAATTCATCGTGTTCCAACCCCCCAGCCATGGGCAGAGAGATCTTCCACTTGAACAGGTTGCAGCTTGGAGCACTTGCTAATGAAGGCTGAGGGAAAAGTATCTGAGTACCTCAAACTTCTCCATGTCCCTGGTAACCACCTCTCCTGTTTCTTTCCACAGAGGGCCCACATTTTTCCTAACATTCTTTCTGTCATCAACAAACCTGTTCAAGCTTGTTTGTGTTGCCCTTGAGGTCCCTGCCCACGTTTAACTCTGTCAGTGCATTAACTTTCCTAACCTGGTCCCTGTATTAAGTTAAAAAAGGAGCAATAAAAAAAATAAAAAAAATCTTTTCTTGAAACCACCTGATTTCCTTTTTGGCACGGAGTTCACATGATGCATTATTCACCCTGGCACCAAAGGCAGTTTTTTGCCAAATGGACAGGCTGTATGGCTATTTTACCTAAAACATTGGATGCAGAAACTGCATTAATTTAAAAACATCTGATTTCAAGTGCTGAAACTTGACAAGTGTTGGAGCTGGCATTTGTCAGACCACTGAGGAAGAAACTGTATGTTCACACAGAGTTTGCTTCCACGTTTGGTACTCAAGTAGTCTCCTGACCTAGTGGGGATTGACCATCACTGCCTTGTTTGGTGAGGCAAAACTCTGGTTTCTGAATCTGGCACAAAAGATCGCTCAGCTGGGGCTGTGGCTGAACAAAGCAGGCTTGCATTTTGCCTGCCTGTAGGCTCCCATGCCTGCTCTGCCTTCCTGCAGACTTTCATACATTTATTTAGTGAATTTGGTCAGGAAGCTCACGCAGCTAAAACTCAGACGGTGAGTCTACAAGGAGATGAACCAATCTAATGGCAAGGGAGCGACGAGATGAAATCCCTCCGTCTCGAGAAGGGTTCTGGATTCTTAAATTGTTTAATTAGGCTTTGTGGAATTACAGCCTAACATTTTCTTTTCTCTTCCTGTGTGATCTGATTGATCTTTCAGCCACCCAGAAAAATGCATGGGCAACAAGGGAAAGCGTGCTATGGGAAGTGGAAATGATCAGGGACATAAGGGCAGCGCTATTCTAAAATCCTAGTTGCAACACCAGTAAAGTTGCTGGATTTTCAGAGGTCTTCTGATTATACTGAACAATGAGCCTGTCAGAGTGATTTTCTTTTCCCAGTTGTATCTTGGGGCTGTTTTGTTTTATGCAAGTACATTATCATTAAAAAAACCCCAAAGTTTCAGAGGCCTTAAATCCTTAAGGCTTGGAGGGTAGCTGGGCGTTGTTAGCAATAGTGTAGCCATGGACCTCTAGGAAAGGGATTGTTCTTGACCACCTCAGACAGCCTCTAAGGTACTGTGTCTAGCTTTGGTTATTTCTGTACTCTCATTTAATTTAACCTGCTAATGGCTCCTAACTATTCTTCTGGATATAGTTTTCCTTTATGTTTAATTGTGTGACAAAAAGAGATATTTTGTGGTTTTCGTAGATATCCTAAAGTTTGTAAATCATTACTCAGGGCAATAAAGAAGTATGGCTGACAGATCTTAGGAATAAATCTGTAAAGAATAATTCAGAAAAACCATTAGTATGTAGTTGATAAATGTTTCATTAGCTATTATTGGACTCTGAAAGGGATGGTTATCTCTGAAGTAAGCCTTAGTAAAATTATTGTTCAATGAAATGGCTGTAAATACAGTGCTCTTGCAGGTATTGGCAGAATTTAAGTGGGTCATTAGTTGGCAATTCACATAGTTAATAATAAATAACTCTTATGAATGTTTTGAATCTCTTGCTTAATTTTACTCCGAATAGCTGGTTTCAGCTCTCCCTCTGGCACCAAACAGGCAGAAGGGAGGGGTATCGGGATATTTTAAAATCAGAAGTAATAATTCAGCAGTTACAAATTCAAAGCTCTGTACTTTAGGATATAGAACCTTAATCTGTTCACTGTCCTTCTTCATTTCACTAAAAGTTGCTAAACTCTTTGCTGTTAACAGACAGTGTACAGCTATCATATAGTGAATTATATCTATGATTTATTGGCTAAGTTTGTCTTAGTTTAGCTTGTCCAGTCCACATATCCACCATAAACAAAGTGGAAAAACCCTACCACTCTTGAAAATTAAAAATATCCGGAAAAAACTTAATCCCAAGACTAGAAATCTACTCCGACAGAGATAATTATACTGCTGAGATACTAGAGTATTGCCTTTGCTGCAGTAGGGATCAGTTCATGTAAGAAATGAGCTGGAGTTTAAAATAACTTTTAATAATCCTGTTCTAAGTTTTTAGAATTAGCTATATTGTAAAAAATAATATTGCCCATAGAGAAATTATTTATGTATGGATATTTTAATAAATTGATACAGAAAATAATACAGTCATTTAAATTGTTGGACTGTAGAAGTATCTTTATTAAAGGATATTAGCTAATATTTTAGCACTGAATATTTTGATAAGGTGTCAGACAGTCCAAGGAAGCAACTTTTTTATTTTCCATACTCTAGATCTTTACATATTTTGAATTTGTAATGCTATTGTGATGTAGCTTGTAGAAGTGTTTAAAATCTTTTAAAAACAAAGTTTAGCACAGAAGTTTCATTGTTGATAAACAGTAAAGTTTTAAGATCCAAGAGGAAATACTATGTATTCTTAGAATTATAATCTTTGCTAGTCTGCATGGTCATAAATTATAAATGCCTCTTGAAATATTGATCAATTCCATTAGAATCAAAGGGCCTTGCGAGTATTGGGCTACAGGTTGATACCGTCACTGCATTAGCTTAAAGTGAATATCAGTGTCATTCCCAAAGCTCAAATTCAGTCTTGATGCACACGTGGTGTGCTGTGAGAAAGGCGCTGGGGAGAAACACTGCACGATGCTAAAGCCCTTTCCACTGTGCTTTGAACTAAATATTGCTGTGTTTTCAATAGCTTAACTATTTACTTAAGCTAATTGCTATTGCTGTTATACAACCAAACTGTACAGGTGCCAAATTTCAGATGTATGAAGAAATTTGATCAAATGCTTCCTGACGTGTTTGATTGGGAAAGAGTAAGTGCAGTTATTTTAGATAATTGCAAGAGAAGGCATAATGTCTTAAACTCAGAAAATGGTATAAGGATTCTGCACTTAAAAAGGATCTCCAATTTATTTAATCTTTCAGTAAAGAGCTAGCTTTATCGAGGTTACCAGATGTGTAATTGTAATTTCCCATGCCAAGTCACATACATACAAGTTCGATTTTTGAAAAAAAAAATTTTTAGGATTAGTTGTGGGGAAGTGTTTTTTTTGTTTGTTTGTTTGTTTTTTCAAAAAAACCTATTTGAAAATTTATTATACCTTGTTAATTTAGGATGTTAAACACTTGCTTCTCTGTTGTGAAAGAGTGGCTGCAGTTTTCAGTTGCATTTTGTCCCTTATATACTGAAAATTTTCGTAGTTGCTTGAAGAATGGTTGCTAATTCTACAAATGCATAAATGAACAGAATCCTTTTAATCTTCTTTACTTGGTATTTATTGAGGTGTGGGATCTTCAGAATTGAGTCTTTTAGAGATAACTGAGTTGGATAGACTGGATAAAATCTTGGTATTGAGGAGGCCTGGGATGCATGATTTAAACTGGGTGTAAAATAACATCTACTACTTTAACTCCTTCAGCTACAGGTAGGTTATACCACAATTTTTAATATCTGTAGAATTTAATATTACTGACAAGTTTACTAGAACAAGGTTGTGTTGAAGCTTGGTGATAAAAGTTACATTTCAAAATGAGGCAATAGGCTTGTTGTCTAACTTGTTTGTTAATTTATTTCCTGCCAAGTTATAACAAAAAAAGTGCTGTAGAATAAAACTTTGTATTAGATATTTAATAAATTAAATTTGGATAAATTTCTGTGTGAAATCAATTTAAAATTGGGATATTGTGTTTTATAGCTTGCTTTAAGAAGTTCATTGCCAGTTGCTGGATTGATGGATTGAAAGTATCAGTGTTCATACTTCATTACACAAAGAGTCTTGTGCTAAGTCTGGAAGAGATTTTAGAAGCATTTCTTAGAGTTGAGTATTTAAAAATGGGGTCATTTCTTGGACTCCTGTGTTTTGTACTTTACATGCTCTCCGAAGGATGGTGCAGGGTGCAGAACTTGAAGCTGTGAGGGGTGAGACTCCAGGCACGGTGGGTAGGTCGTAAATGGGTACTGCAGCTGGTCAGGGCATTGCTGCTGTTGGCAGAATCCTCCATCCAAGGGAAACTTGGGACAGCTGCATATTGAGGGACACCTTGCTTTGATCAAGTTTTGTGTATATTTAAATTATTTACGTTCCAACCTGATCTTATCTCTGGAAGGTTATTCCTTCCTTTTACTTGCCTTTAGAGCTCAGTTTCTTTGGTGCTAGAGTAGGTGCTAGGCTTCTATTCCATATCCTGCAGGTATGTACAGTAACAAAATACATGAATAGCCAAGAGCCTACATTTGTTTTAGATTTACATTAGATTTAACTTAAAACAGGATTCAAATGCAAATACTTGTAAATCCAAACTCTTTGAGGCTGGAATTGGCTGCTGCACTCAATAATTTAAAACTAGGAAGGTTTGCTAGTATTAACTTACATTCATTCACAGATTATGTTCTTGATTTTAATTCATACACGTGTCTAGCACCTCTGGTAATAATTTTATATTATACTTCAGTTAGTTGTAAATGAAAACGTACCTTTCAATGAATTCTGTAAGACACATTTCACAAACTCAAAATCTGCTTTCCTGACATAAAGGAGAGTGGAGAGAAAAAGAAAAAAGCCTGTGTTTTTTACTTACCTTGTTTCACTAATGCTAGTTCTTCCTATTTTTGTTTAATGTGGAAAATGAAGCATCAGTATCCAGTATGCTACTTTATGATGATGCCTTTGTTTTCATGTATTTTCTTCTGATACATTTGGGAGAGAAGTGTAGAGGGATGTTTATGCAGATGGGGAGAAGGGAAATTGAGTATTGGAATTTGATGTGCTGAGTGTCCTACACAGCTGCTCCCTGAAGTGTTCCTTAAACTTCGGTAAAACACAAAGAGATGATAAGAGGTAGATTAAGAAAGAAATCCCAAGCAGCAAGAGAAACCATGTGTGAGTTTGTAATGGTATTTGCTGTCTGTAATTCTCTCTTCCACTCCTTTCAGTTTGCACCAGCCTGCCTTATTGAATATTCCTGTGCTCAGATGTCAGTAGCTGGAGTTGATCAGAGGTGGTTGGGTAGATCCACTTTTACCTTTTAAACAGTTGTAAAGGCCCCTGTCCTTTCAGGTGGTTCTGGCTCTCTTATTTTACCTCCTGATGGAAGAATTGTTTTATAGGACAGTGTTAAAAGAGAATTGGGAATGACAAAATCCCTGCTTCTTGTTTTTTTGTGAAGATGGAAGCTGCTGGTTAAAGAAACAAAATAACTATTTGTTGGAAAATAGAATTAAGATTTTAAATCTGTCAATTTCCTTGTCAAATGTCTTCTGGGATCTCTTTCCCAGAAGAATGCCTTTAACAAATGGTCTGTTATTTGTCTAAAAGAAGAACACTGTTTTAAAGACTTTCAACTTTATACCAGTTTCAACTGTGAATGGAATTACAAATGGCGTTTGCTTTGCAGCTTTATTGGCACAAAGGCTTTCTTCTGCATTTGATTCTTGCATAACAGGGAGGTTAACAGACTTGTATCCCCCTTTCTGTCCCTGTACAAAAAAATTTTTGGAAGTGGGGAGGGGAGGACACAATATTATGCAGCACGAAATTTTCACTTGGGGCTCTTAGCAAATTTAATGAAAACCAGAAAGGCCTGAAATTTTACTTGAAATGTATTTAGAGGAAAAGCTAGAACAATTAGTTATAAATGCCTGGGTGGAATGGTTATTCAATATATTGACTTTTTAATTGCTGGCTGTTATCCAGGTGGAGTTAGCTGTTAAGCTTCCTTTGGTTTAATTACTTTAATTGTAGTAAGTGCTTAAATCTGCCCACTACTGAGCCTGACTTCCTAGTTATTTTCCACAGTTTGTTTTTTCCAAATGTGAGGTATAAAGTATTTATTATGATCAAAAAGCCAATAGATTGTTTCTTTTGCAAAGTTTTAAAGTAGCAAACTATAGAAATTGTTTAGCTCTTATGAATGGGAAATATTTTTTTAAATTTGGGAAAGAGTAATCCAGTTTGCTGTTCTCATTTTCAATCTTACATATGCTTTGGAATTTACTACTCTAAATTAGATTCTTTTAGTGTCATTTTTTTCCCACTAATTGGTCAGGTTTAGAGGCACAAAAGATGCCTTTAGATTTCTTTGTGTGGGTGTTTGTGTGTTGGTTTCCCTGATTTTTTTTTTTTTTGCATTTATGTTGGATCTTTGATTAAAAGATCCTTTTGAATTAAGAATGACTTTTTCTTATTCTTTCTTTCTTTTATAAAGTCTAAATTAATGTTGAAGACTGAAATACTAAAGGAGAAATGAGAACAATGTTTTCTGGTACAAGAAATGTTTTCTGGTGTGTGCACTTGTGCTTGGGTCTCTTATATTTGCTGCAGTTATGAACTAGAAGGAGTCACACTCTTGCAGTAGGATTGAATTTATGCAGGTTTGCTCAGATGATTCAGTTGTTCCTCTCTCTGTCAAGTGTCTGACTGAGCTGCTTGTCAACTTTGCAGGCTGGAAAAAGATCTTTGAATGTCAGGAACTGCATCTGCCTCTCTCTTGTGACCTAAAAGTGATCTTACACTTACCTGCTCAGAGTTTGTGATCTGAATTGATCCCCAGACACACACGATTTGTGTCTAGGTAGAACAGCTGGAATGGCAAGGCTTTAAAATTACCACAGTAAAATAGATTATTATTGCTGATTATTACTTAGAAATACTGTTTGAGTAGAGTTCAAAGCAATCTGATGATCTTTGGTAACTTCTTATACGACTTGGATATATTGTTCATATATTCATTGCTTGTCACCCTCTCAAATACTGAAGTTTAAGGTTGCTCTTCCTCTAAATGTCTGCCAGTCAATGGGGGATGACTGGCTATTTCTTGATATTCTTTGGGTTCCCGCTGGCCTTTAAGCTGTTTGATTACCAGCCTGACCACATATCTGGTTGCTATGCACTGTTAAGAGATAAATCTAAAGGCCATGTATCTGGCTTTAGAAGTGAGTGGAGTGGAATGGGAATGATAGATGCTTTAAAAAAAAAAGTTGAGAGTATGGGTTCAAGCAGAAGTGCATATTTCTTTTGACGTTATCTGCAAGAGCACATGAGTGTAGCTGCCATAGTTCTGCTCTCTGCCCTGTGGCTGGAACCCTGACCTGGGCTGGGAGGGAGCGTGGGCTGGCACAAGTCCTGCGTGAGGCTGGGGCTGTGTGAGGCTCAGCTCTCCCCTCTGTCTCAGTTCACTTACAGATTAGCTTGATCCTGTCCAGCCAAGATGGAGTGGAGAAGGTAAAAAATTTCTTTGTAAACTCCCCAAAGAAATAACTTCCTGGCTCCATGCTTCTCCTGTTGAAGGTTGATTTGATTTTGTTTGATCAATATCTTTTAAATTATAATGTTGATTTTTTTTTTCTTCTTTTTAGATAGGAGCATATGATCAACAAATATGGGAAAAATCAGTAGAGCAAAGAGAAATAAAGGTAATAATGCAGCATTTAACTTTTCTTTCTGTGGTTGTGTATGCTGAAGTAATCTACATTGTATGTGGTGGTATTTAATACTAGTAAAGTAAAACTAGACTTCTGGAGTGTAACCAAATGTAACCAGCATACTATGCTCTATTTATTTTACATAATTAATAACTCTGCAGCATTTAGTGTGATGCATCTTTCTGCATCTCAGTATTTTTTTTTCTTTTCATTTATCTTAAAACAGGACTTAGTTGTGTTAGTACCTCTGTCTTTCACTTTTCTTTGTGATGAATTCTAATGTCAGTTATCTGAGCTCTCTTTGCTTTCAGTTAGTTACCTTATACCTGCAGTTTACTTTCCCTCCTTTATGATGCTGTCATTGTTTTGTACAGTTTATTAGACTGGTAAGTACCTCAGGCTTTGTTTCTCTGGACAAGCAGTTTAACAGCATTCTGTGCATTTTGGTTTAACTAACAATACCATCAGTGTCTGCCACACTGCTAAATGGCTTGGGAGATAAAGGAATCAGTCCATAGGTACTAGTTCTATGGGTTGTATGTGAAATACCCATGATGTTGATTTAGTTAACATTTTCTTGCAATGGACTTTTTTTACCTCTAACATTGCATGGAAGTATTGTGATATTTCTTGATTTCTGCATTGCACGAGTTTCAAGGTGTTGCTATTAACACTTCTGTGGGGATGGGTTCTTCCACTCCCCAGTACTTAAAAAACAAAAATGTATGTGGAGGCTTGCTAGCCTTCTGTGAGGACTGTTACTGACCTGAGCTACAGAGTTTTGTGCAGAAATACACACATTAAGTTGAACCCCATGGTATTCAGCTGTGCCTGGGCTTGCCTGAGGGCTCTTTCCTATGAAACACGGCCATGAAACTCAGTGAGAGCTGGGAGAGGAGTTCCTGAAGTGCTGTGCAATGGCATGTTGTGCAGATAGTTACTGCAAGGAGTGCCCTGTGCTGGCTGGGAACAGTGTCCTGTGTGGCTCAGGAGCCCAGTTACTGACAAATTACTGCTGCTGTCTGAGTTTGGGTTGACTGACTGAAGTGCAATTTGGGTGACATTGAGGCACATGACCAAGTTCAGGTATTGCACATTAGTGCTTTAATCTCAAAGCTCCTACAGCGCTTTGACACTGTAAATTAAAAAATAATTATGTAATTATTTATAAATTAACTTGACTAAAAATCTGTAAAGTTCTTATATTTTCATAGAAAATACATTTTTCTTACTGCAAATTTATCATTTGATTAAAACTGGAATAGGATCCATTAAGATTAATTGTAAAATTTGTGTAAAAGAGTTTTTAGAAAAATAACAATTACTTTTAAGCATTTTTATTTAAACCTTCTTTTGCTAATGCTTACCTGATACATGTTCGGTGCTGAATAGAAATTATATGAACTAACTGGATGGGTCTGAGCATTATAAAACATCAAATATTTTTTTTTTTAAATAACCCTAGTCTGAAACACTTCGGTTTTCCACATATGTTAGAGATTTGTGATGCATTAAGAAAGTGTAGAAATTGCATCTGAGTAAGTGGAATGCTTCTACTGTGTGTGACAAACAGTTCAGGAGACAACTCAGTGAAGTCCATGGATGCTGAAAGTACTGTTTGACCAATGGAAATTTAAAAGAATGAGTCACAATTTCTTTTCCTCTGAAGGTCACATCAAGTTGTACTCTTGACTTATTTTTATCTGAGTTTTTTCTGTAACATGAAAACATAATTTGAGCCACAGTGGTAAATTTTTCCTAGGATTGAGCATGTGTTTCTAGCAGATTATTTCTTCCAAGAGGCACATCTTTATTTAGACTTTCAAGAGAGATCTTGTGGCCCATAAGCACTAATATATTTGAAAATTATTTTATCATCAGCATCTTTTTAAGCTTTAGTTTTCTTTATGAAATGGAGTGGCTCACTTATGCAAGATTCACAAAAATCTGTAGCTGGTTCTAGAATTACAGTAATTTCCAATTCTAATGATGGGCTTCTTCTCTCATTCCACATAAAATTACTGCAGTTTTAAAACTGCAGTTCTGTAAAAATCTTGCATTATAAGTTCTTTGTAGTGCTTGAATTTAAAATACATCTGGTTGTCTCTGTCATACTCAGAACACAATTTTTCCTTTTCGTGTTTCAGTTCTGTGTATTCTTTTTTTTTTCAAGCAAACTCATTTTTCTAATACACATTAGGTAATGACTACATATCTCGCTTGTTTCAGTTTGATTTTTTTATCTTCTCTTTATTTCTGCATGAAAAAGAAATCCAGTTTAATTTAGATGTGAGAAATTAACTACCAGATTTCACTGATCTGTCTCTTATTGACAATATCATTTTTATGCTTTCATTTATACTTGTTTACATTTTAGTAGTGTTTTTACATGTATATGAACCATGGCAATGGTAGAAATGTACAGCTCAGCAATTTAAATGCTTTTTGAATGAGAACAGTTAAATGACTTTCATGATAATTCCATTTGTATTATTTAAAAAAAAAAAAAATTTAAAATATTTTTTGAAATATTTTACCTTGTATGAATTGTATGCTGTGATTTCCTTACTGTCTAATGTGACCAGGAATCTAAGCTAAGGGGAATGGAATAAACTCAACCGCTATCTTTGAGACTTGAGAGTACAGCATCACATTTTAGCATCAAAAACAAACTAGGAAGCTTTGCCAGAGAGTTTGGTTTTTCAGTGGTGGAAGATGCTGCTTCTAAAAGATAAAATAATCTTGCTTTTCTTCCTGCTGCATTCCTGTCATGTGGGATTTTTTCCTTCCTTTTAGTTGGTTAATCTGTATTCACTACCGAGGAGAAATTCAGTATTTTTCTAGAATTTGGATTTTTGAGAGCTTGCTGATTAGTGGCTCCTGCATTGCAACGTGATTTGCTGTCTGGGTTTGGAATTAAGGAATTGCACTGTAAGCGTTTTGTGAAGCTGAGTTAGACATCTAAGGAGAAAAGAGATTCAAGAATGTAATTTGTTGCAAAAAAATCTGAAAAGCTAATAGATATGTATTACTAATTCATGCAAGTGTGCACATACATTGTCTGCATAATGCAAAGCCATGAGTGCTCAGTGCCTGTTTGAAAAATAGCCTGGTGGGTCAGTAATTGGTTGGGTTTTATAGAGATTGTAAAGTGTGTAAAAGGCACCCATTGAGCATTGTTATTTGGAGTGCTTAATTTATAGTACTTTAGATCTATGAAGTTGACATTTTTGTCTGAATTTTCAGTAGCAGTTAGGTTTAACACAATTACTGACCACATAGATATTTTTGCCTTAAGCAATGTTTGTCATCTGCATGAAAATATTTTGATAGTATTTTTCTATTGCAGGGTTTGAGAAACAAACCAAAGAAAACAGGACATGTGAAACCAGACCTCATAGATGTTGATCTTGTAAGAGGTAGGTTCTGAGCTAGAAAAAGCTGAATTTCTCAGTATTAAAATAACAGCCATCCTATGTCTTATAAAAAGAGTGAATTAGTTGGTTTAAAATAATCCCAAATGAAACAAAACGCACATAACTCATTCTTCCCTAAAGCAGATAGATAGAAAATATTGTTAAATAAATATGTTAAGATTAAATTGAAAGGTTGAGAATTTAATTCAGTTTTGTTGTACAGATCTGGATTTTGAAACTTGTGCATTGTCTTTTACCATTTTAGAGTTACTAGTTTAAAAGTCTCCTATTGCCTTGTGTTTAGACTTCTTCCAAGTCTTCTGACACTTGGAGGGAATGTTATGTTGAAGTTTCTGGAGGGTAAAAAGTATAGCCTTGATTGTCTCTTGCCCGTTCTAAATAACAAAACAGCAACAGAAGGTCAGATGAGATGAGACTTTCCTAAAAGTCTGTATTTAGTCTTAATTTATGCTTATCTGTATGTAATTTCCCTCATGCCTTATGAAGGCTAGGGAAAACATTATTTAGGGGTTTGATCCATGAGCCCAGCAGCCAACACAGTCTCCTGCATCATTCCAGGAACCAAGGTAGTGCTTTGTGGGCACCCTCACACCCAGCGTGGGCCTCCAGAGACCTGCTCACCGCCTTTCTCCTCACAGCCTCGCCCCTTGTTCCCCCCTCGCCCCTTTTCCCCCCACAGCCTTACCCCTGCTCGGTCGGGGCTCTGTCCTTGCCGGGCCCACTGGCTGTGCCGCATGTGCTGCGGCTGCCGGCACCATGGCCACACAGTTGTCCCCGGGCTCTGGCATTGACTGCCGGTGCTGGCCCTGAGCCCCGTGTCGGTGTCCTTGGACACAGAGCAGATGGCCCCTGGCCCAGGAGAGCCCAGGGAGTTCAGGGAGAAGTCAGTCCAGGCTGTGCTGAGCAGCTCTGGGGCATGGCCAGACACACAGTGCTCTGGGTGGTGGCTTTTTGTGGGACCAGTCCTTTTTATCAATTGCACATCACATACTCCCTCCCTAAATCACCCAAACCCATTCTCCCACTCCTGGATTCTTCCCTAACTGCCCTGTAAGTGCTGTGCTATCTGAGCTCCCTTTCCCTGGCATCCTGCGGTGGGTGCCACCCTTCAGGCAGCATCCCTTTTCCTCTGAAAGACGCCTTGGAGAGCTGCTGCCAGCAGTGCATGGCGAGTGAGGGCTCACCCTTGGACATGGGGTCCATGACTCTTTGGGGACAGCCCTGGCCATGGTGTTCATTCCACAGTTTGGATTCCCACCTGCTTTTGTGCCTCTGTCCTGCTCTGGCCTCATGGAGATGGGCCTGAGCTGGGCTGATGGTTCCACAGATGGGTGATGAGAAGAAGCCTGGAAGGACCCCATAAAGTATTATTTGGGCTACCCCCTCCAGTTTTCTCTTTGAACTCTGTGGTTGTGCAGATAAGCTTTTCTCACATAATCTAAGAATATAAATTTTTTAAAAATGGGAATGTGAGAGAAGGAAACAACATTTGAACTTACAAGAAACTAAAAAACAGTTTTAGATGTTTTCAGTGCAGTGATGTACATGAACAGCATTTAAATGATTGCATGCATGTTTCAGTTGATATTAAAGTAGTTTCAGAGCTGGCAGTGTTTTACCTGTGCAGCACAGAGCTCACTAATGACACTGCTGCTGGTAAATGAGATAGGGATGGCGTAGCAGTATGCAATAGTTACCCTTTCAGTCAATAACTTTGTGTAATTTAAGTCACATCCCCATTAAGTAAATTTTACACAGTTTTCTGTCTGGGAAGAGAAAGAAATGGGGAGGTATGGGAGAGAAAGGACATTTGAATGAGAGAGCTAAAAAATTGTATAGAAGGAGACACAAAGATAAATTATTCTTTGGGTGGCTTCCCTGCTCCTGGGGCTGGTTCTCAGTTGGATAAATTCACTTCAGTGCTTCCCAACCTCATTCAGTTTTCCTGAATGACATGGCTGGTGCAATTTACAGATGTTGGTATTTAAGGTCCCTTTTCTGTGTTGGGAAAGGACTCTGCTGTGCCTGCATGGGCATGTAGAGTTTTCATAAAACTTGTTACTTCATATCAAGTTTCTGATACCTCTGTGAAACAGAACAATTTTTAATAATTCATTTTAGAATAATTTTGACACAGCAACGTTTTGCTGTTCAAACATTATGAAATACAGGTATTTGTAGAAGTCCTGATAATGGCAGTCAAGAGGGCATCAACAGTTTATGCCATATTTGGATTGAGGAGATAGTTACTTAAAGGAGCAATTATTAAACACAATTATTTAAATAAATCTTGTACTTCCACCATTTCACTATCTTAACTACTCTGCTATTGAACAACTGAGGTTTCTGTTAACCATAATGATGAAATAAATTCTAATCTATTTTCTTTTTCTTTAAAGGATCTGCTTTTGCTAAAGCAAAACCTGAAAGTCCTTGGACATCTTTGACCCGCAAAGGAATCGTGAGAGTTGTTTTCTTTCCGTTCTTCTACAGGTGGTGGCTACAAGTGACATCAAGGGTCATTTTTTTCTGGCTGCTTGTTCTTTACCTTCTCCAAGGTAGAGTCTGATAACACCATCAGCTTTGACTGAATGCCTTTTTTTAACCATATGGGAGCTGCAGTGTGCTCCTTGGTTCACTTCATGCTATTAAGATCTATTCCAGTATTTTCAGAAAATATTGGAATGATACCGTCCCAGGCATATGTCTTTTGGTTAACATTTCTTTTGTATATATAAAGGATGCATAATGAAAAATCTAACACTCTTCTCACAGGCTTTCTTCAGCTTTGGCACGTGTTAGTTTGTCACATCTGAACATAATTTAGATTTTCAGGACTACCTAATTCAGTTCAGGACAACTGTTAAACAAGTCAGTTCACAGCTTTTTGGATATACAGTATTGAGTTTTAGCAATCTGACTTTGTGAGTCTCTTAATTATATGTGATACATAAGAGGAAAATTAGAAAGGGAAGAATGTAATGGTGTAAGTCAGTATCTATCAGTATAAAAGTCACCAAAAGAATAAGTGTTTCAGAAGTTTGTACAAGAGATGTGGAACAGAAGTTTAATGAAAGTTGGGAGCAATATAAGTACCCTGAGAACCTAAATGACTAATGAATTTCCCACTGAAATCCAATTAACATGTAATATTACTTTTTCAAATTCACCATCTGTCGTCTCAGTTGTGAACCATTGTATAATTTGGAAATTTTAATTAGAACAATATATGGAGTTTTTTAAAAAAAAGGCAGTACCTCTTGTGTGGTGATGTTTTTAGCAGATAAAAAATTAATCTCACCATGCCAGTGGTGACCCAAGACCTGCAGTACTAAAAAATACTCATGTGACCTTCTATCGAATGTTTTAATCCCCATTTCTGAGATAGATATCTAATTTGTCTGTGCTCTGCTAAGAGATCCCATAATGTTAATAATTTTAATGTTGTTTATAATAATATAGGTAGTAAAATACAGAAATTGTGGTTGGTCTGTTACCATATCCGTGGGTGCCCTTTTCTGAGAAACACCATTGCAGTAATTTTTCATGTTCCTATTTGTAAATTTATTTTTAAAAAAATGTACTCTCATTTAGTTTGTGGCACCTCCATAAAACCCTAAAAGTAGAAAAAATAGTGAGCCAATGCAGATTCCGAGTGCAGGAAAATTTTTAGGACATTAATTGCAGAGCTTTCTTATAACTAGCCTTTTTCCTCTCAGATTTCGTAGGGTCTCTAATTTACTAAGTTGTAGTTGGAATGCATAATTTCCCTAGTCCATATAGTGTGTAATGTGGCAAAGCATTTCTGTGGTTGTGAGTTAACAAATAGCAGGAAATAATCAACAGCATTCCATATCACACTATAATCCAGCTATTTGAAATACTTGTTATTGAAACTGTGCAAAATTATCTGCAGATTTTTTGATTGTTTTTGAAATAAATTAAAAGACAATAAACATGTAAATGAAGTGAAATGGACATATTTCCTTATTGGGAGCTATTTGAAACAACCTTCCCAAGCACATATGTAGAAGTTTTGCTTTTATTTTACTCAGAAAGTGTGCTCAGTTATTAAATTTGTTCAGGTTTCGTAAGACAGCACCAAAAGGTTAAGGAATGATGGAAACTTAGAAACAAAACCCCTCAAATTTCATTTGCCATGCTTCTGCCCTGAATATGAATTTTGTATTGTAGCTTGGACTTCCTGTCATCATGATAGATTCTTACTGACATTGTTGTAAAATGGTCTGACTATATTTCATTTATATGTGTTCATATTTAAATTCAATAATTTACGTAAAATATTTTCTATAGATTTATGAATTGCATTACTTGGGATTACTGCTTTCAAGTTGATTAGCTTTGCCAAGATACTTGATAGCATTTACGTAAATCTACAGAGAAAAGTTTTCCTTGGTTGTAGATGTAAACTCCAGGTTTTATTTGCATTGGTTTACTTTACTGTAAAGTGATTAGCACAGTGTGTGATAAGAGAACTACAGAGGAATGTTTTATATTCAGTGTCACAGAACAGGCCAGTGGCTTAAGATGGAAGTAAAACCTTTTTCTTCTGCTGCCTTATCTATCTAGTATATAGTAATACCTAATTTTTACTTAAAATGTTTTTACATTCCAATGGGAAAATGAAGTGCAAACTTAGTGTTTATTGTGTATTTCTTAAGTATAAAACAAGAAACTTCAATAGTGATGGAATGGTTATTTGTTATGATGGTGAGATATATAAATATATATGTATAAATTTTTAAATGTTGTATTAAAAATACTTCCAAACTTTAAATGCTTTTAAAATAAATGATTGTTCATCTTTGAAATGTAAGGTTGCTTTCTCTGAGGCAAGTTTTTGTGCAATGTGGTATTATTTTGTGTCTGTTTTACAAAATGAGCCACTGTGTTTTAGAGAAACAGAAGTCAAAATACTCTAAATACACAAAGAAATAATTGAAAATGCTGTAAGAAATCCTGTTCCAACCAATCCTACATAGTTGTTGGTAGAAGGAATTCTTGGATAACCTGAACTGGAATGTATTGTCATACTGTGCAGAGATAAATTCCTGGATTTCCCTCCCATTGTACTTAAAAAAGATCAGGAGACTGGTAATATTTTTCTAAATCTGTGTGAAACATTTTGGTAGGAATCTGCAATCTACAGATTCTTTTCTTCTGGAAGATGATTTCTTTTAGACAGCTGTTTTACTTAATGCTTTTTAAGTAGCAGTAGTGAATTTAAAAATTATTTCATTTAGGCCTACTCCTGCAAATCATTTCACATGGATCTGTGGAGCTCTGTGTTCTCAGAAGTATGTATTTATCCAAATTGTATGATAGGAGCCAAAATAAGCTCCTTCCTGACATTTTATACCTCATGGAGCTAATTGTATGTGTGAAGAACTCAGATAAGCAGATTTAGAAAGAAATAGCATAATATTCTGCTGTCTGTACTTATTTTTATTGATTTTTAATAAGTCAGATTTCTCATTGATGCGTGTGGTCTTCAAAAGACCTTACACAACAAAAATGTAGTTCACTTACAGTAATAAAGGATGCTCCCATTCAAAACTTTAGTGCTTTAATTTAGAACAAAGACAGAGGAGAAATTAGGAATTAGTTTTCCACAATCAGAAGTAATTCCATTGTTTTGTATGTTCATGATGTTTCTCATACTGGCTACCTTGCTAAAGATTAGTTCATGAGAACTAATCAAACCTCTTTTTAGTGGAGAACATCATATCCAGGTGTCTGCTGTGTTAGGTGTTGCTTCATGGGTTCTGTTTCAGATGTTCAACTGTGGCACAGTCCTTTTTGTGTGGCTGCATTTTTTTCAGTCAATTTCAGTTGAAATCAGAACTGGTGACAGCTGAACTTGTGTTTCTTGTGCTAGATATAGGTCTAAATTATGGGACCTTCACATCTCAGTAGTACAGGAACAAAATCAAGTTCTCATGGGACATGCAAATGCTAGGCACAGAGAATCGTTTCCCTGTTCTGTTTCTGAATTGTTTATTGGAGTTTCTGTAGCTGTTTCTGGTTTTTTTTGGGGCTTTTTTTTTTTTTCTGGATAGCTTCTCTCATCTGAGTTACACATCACAGCTCTTCAAGCTAGAGCAAGGACATAGAGTAAGCAGAGAGGAGAGGGGTTTCTTTTTCTGCCTGCTTCATGTCTGGTGGATGTGTTCAGGTTGACCTGGAGCCTGTAAAGATGTTTCTGATTATTTTGGGCTCTGGGTACAGGAGCTTGGTTGTTGGCTGTATATGGAAAGTAGTTACAGGGTTACAAAACTAACAGTTAGCCATGGAATTGGAAGCTGGCCCTTTTTCCAACCACGAGTGTTTGTTTGAGCCCTGGTCACTTTAGCTGGGTTACCCTATAGTTTACAGGATTTGTCTTTTGATCTTTCCTCACTGCTAAAAAATATGCATACAAGTATATCTGGAAATTTCACAGGGTTGTACTTATGCATGACTGCCTGTCCATATGGGCAATTTTGTCCCTTGGCTGGGACGTGGAGTTTGAAATGCATTCTGCTGCGTAAAGGACTTTCTAATCTCAAGTCTCATCAAACTCATTGGACTGTGCTTTGTCATAACACGGGATACAGAGTTAAATTTATTTGGGCTGTTTTAAGGATGATATTTACTTTTTGCCTCTTACTGACGTTTCACCATAGTTAAAATGGTTTCATGACAGATACAGCTTTCCAAATGTTTTTCCCTCCTTATTTAATTCAGCCACCTTTTGAGCAATACCTACAGTATCACAAGTATGAAAGAAAAGGTGGGTATTAAGACAGTAGTCAACTGTTTAGTTGACTGCTGCTGCTTTTCAGCAAATTAATAGTTTTGTTCTCTCAGAATTACATGAGTTGGCTTGAAATGCAGGTAAAGATTTGTATCTGATTGTTTTGTTTGTGACAGCAGCCATATGAGTTGGCCATTTCAGACATTAAACTCAACTTCATTTCCTTTATTTTCCAGTTGCTGCTGTAGTGCTATTCTATACAGCCCAAAGCCCACATAATATACCTCTGACTGAAGTCATTGGGCCAGTATGGCTCATGTTGCTGCTTGGGACTGTGCACTGTCAGATTGTTTCAACACGGACTCCTAAGCCACCTCCCAGCACAGGGGGTAAAAGAAGAAGGTATAGTCTGTGTTCAAGTACTTTATAATTTAGGATTGTTAAACTGCTGTAGAGAACATGCACGAAAAGAAATGTAGGGGTTTACAGTCTGCGCTTTGCTAGAGATGAGAAATTGGTGCTCTTTAACTTTTATGCATTGATTAATTTAGACATAGTTTTATTTGAATTTTAATGCATTAAATATGACATTTTGTCTCAAACACAGTTATCTGAATAGTGGTGGAGTCACAGTGTTTATATTAATGCAAATCTAGTTTTTCTATAAATCTGGCTAATAATCTGTGGAAAATATATGTGAAAAGAGATGCTCTTGGAAATGTAGAATTTAAATCTTCCCAGCACTCCACTGACTGTGGTTTGCTACAGTGGATTGTCCCATTAAAATGGGAAACACTGCAGCAGTGAATTTTGTAGGTCTAAGCTTCTGATGATAAAATGGAATGTGTTTTGTGTTTAAGTATTATAATAATGAATGAATCATGCTTTTAAAATTAAATCGATAAGACAGAGCTTTAGCAAAATACTGTGAAATCTTGCTTGTTTTTGCATGCTTAAACTGCTGAACACGTTACAGAACTAGCAGATTGCACTTACAAAACTACCTTCCCATTTTAATTTCTTCTGATGAAGGAAATTAAGGAAAGCAGCACATTTGGAAGTACATAGGGAAGGAGATGGCTCTAGTACCACAGATAACACACAGGAGGGAACAGTGCAGAGCTACGGTACAAGCACCTCTTGCAGTATTGGCGCTGTCTTCAGAGATATCTGGCATGCTGCTTTCTTTTTATCAGGGTTTGTATTTATTCAAGGCTACGTATGTGTTAGAGATGCACTATCCCTTTTCTATTTAAATAAATATTGATGTTATGATTAAACTTCTGTTAATCTAGATTTTGCACTTAATAGTAAACTCATCTGAGTATTTGAAAATGGATGAATGTGTTGTTTCTTTACTTTTGCAAAAGTTGATGTAGTAATTTTGAAAAAATATTGAATTGTCATAGGATAATTAGGGTTGGAAAGGACCTTAAAGATCATCTAGTTCTCCCCCCTTGGCATAGGCAGGGTTGCTCAAAGCCCCATCCAGTGTGCCATTGAACACTTCCAGGGATGGGGCAGCCACAGCAGCCTGTTCAGAGTGGTGTCCACTCTCACCACCCACCCCCACAATTCTTTCTAATTCTGAAAACTAAACCCACCTTTTTTCCATTTGAAGCCATTGCCCCTTGTCCTGTCACTACATGGTCTTGTGAAAAGTCCCTGTCCAGCTCTGGAAGGTGCTCTAAGGTGTCCCTGGGGCCTCTTCCTCAGGCTGTACAACCCCAATTCTCCCAGCTGTCTTTGCAGGAGATGTGCTCCAGCCCTCTGATCATCTTCTTGTCCCCCCTCTGAACTTGTTCCCACAGTCCCATGTCTGTCTCACATTGGGGGCCCCAGAGCTTAGCATGGTGCTCCAGGTGGGATCTCATCAGAGCAGAGTACAGGATTAACTTTTTGTTAAATTTTATTTTGTTGTTTTACTACACTGTGTAAGCTATCAGGAAAAAAAAACCAACAACTTAGTTTCTCAGTTTTAATCCAAAGAGAAAAATTCAAGTCTTTAATTTACATTACCTCCTTGTTCCTCCAAGAGAATGCTTATTCAGCTCTTTCACTATCATCAAATGGCACACTTTTTCTTCAGGATTCAAATAAACTCTGATTAAGCTACTAAAAAAAAGTTTTTAAAAAACCCCATTCTATAGCTTTATGTGCAAGACATGCTATCATACAGCATTTTGAGTGCTATGTATCAACATTTATTAGTAAGTGAAAATATACTCAATAAAGTAGTATTAAATTGAGAAAAGGGATAATGCAAGTTATTACATTGATGTTTTGTTGTGCATGCTGCATTGTAAATACAGCAACACTAACATGTCTGTCATACCTGTGATCCATGCTCTTAACCACTGGTAAAATTTACCTTCTGTGAGTATCTACTTGAAATCTTGGACAAGTTTTAAAAAATGTTTCAAAGTGTTTTAAGTATGAGTTAAGCTCTCTTTGATAAATTGTGGATCATAGTGATAGGCACCAGGGCTGTTCTTTGAGTCTCTGGGCATTACTCTCTGGCATGTTTGAAGTGTAATCCTGTAAACTCTTTAATGTTTTGTTTTCCCTTCATTGAAGGGAAGATACTGTTCTGCAGTAAGAAGAGTGTTGGAAGATTATTTTTGTTTTTCCTTGCCTTTCCTGCTGTCGGGCTCAGAGTATTTTCAGTTGAGAAGGGTTATGTGGAATTTATCCTAAAGACTTGTTTAAACCATTTAATGAGAGGGACTCTGTGTTTATATATAGATGTTAAGCCTCCATGATGACTACTTAGTATATACAGTATCTGCAAAGGAAAAAGAACACTGAGTGACTGAGAATGCTGTAAAGAGCCCTTAGACTTTTGTTACACCTTGAGCTGCAGAGGCACAGTTGTTTGTATGTCTAAAGCCATACAGACTTGTCCAGATGAAAAATAACCTTTTTATTTTTTTAACCAGGGGAACATACAGTTCAGTAATTTTATTTCATGGTAATGCAAACAGTTTTGTCAGCACAATGGGGCTGGGAATGAGGAAGCAAGAGCACAGTGTGGAGTACATTGACTACATGGTGATGTTGCATAAAGAAAATCTTATGAAATCTCAGTGCTAGGAAACTTCACATCTACACCTGTCCTGTTTCTTAAGACATACTTGGAAGCTCTTTATATAAGCACATTAGAATGTCTTATATAGAATGTCTTGCTACTATTTCTTTTCAGCAGTTTTTCACTTACATGAATCTTGGATAGACTGTTTTCTGGAATTTTAAGTATAGGTCATAAATAGATAATTTCAAATTATCCTCATAAATTACATTCTCTGTGTTAGGGCAGGACCCTGTGTACCTACCTACACCATTTGCCTGTGCTGAGATCATTAGTAAAATGGAACTGTATATTCAAGAAATATCCTTTTGATTGGCAGAACTCAGTCTCACTTAAAAATTACAATTCTAAACTTAAATCCAGTTCAGGGGCATTTTAGAAAATACTGTTGATAAGTTTTACTTGAAAAAGAGGATGGTATCCAAGCAGGTGATTTACTCAGAATGTAGTACTGATTTCTAGTACTGATTTGCTCTGCATGTGTCCTTACTCTAGTGGAAGTCTTGTAACTTCTCTAAAAGTTTTGCAGTAGGAGCAGAGAGGAAAGTTTTTCTGATCAACCCAAATGAAAATCCATTGAAGGAATACTTGAGAGTGCAAATCCACACTCTTCAAGAAACTTTATTTAACTTTTCCATAATATTTTCCCTGGCTAATGCATGAATAAGATTGAAAGTCATTCTTGATTTAGTTTTTGCATCTATTCAAGCCTTTAAAGACATTGTATTTATTTTTTCCTGATGTTCTTTGTTTTACTCTAAATGCTTTTAGTTAAAGCCTAAAATTGTAAAAGTTGATTAAAGGATATATCTATATATAGTAATTCTAGAAAACCATACATTTTTGCCAGCTTACTGTAGGGTGTCTTGGTTTTTGTTTTTTTCAAACATATGCACAAAAGCCTTACTTTAAGCCCAAGTGTGTTTTTCTGGCTTGAGGCTTATGCTTAAATTTAGGGAGTCTTACAAAAAATAACTTTGGTTTCTCTGTTAGAAACAAATAAAGATTTCAGCCAAGCTCTCTGCTATTTAGAATGAGCCTTAGTTGATATCAGAAAGATAGCTTTGGTCTTGCAATTTTAGCACTCAAACTCAAATTACTTGAGTAGTGAAATCCCATCTGAAAAAGTTATGCATCCATGCATATGTTCTTTATTTCTCTTATCTGTCCCTATTCAGCTGTTTCAGGCTACTTCTTCTAGCTTTAAAATTTTATATAAAATGTAAAATAACTTCTCAAATCAAACTTGGAAGACATTTCCCATTAATCTGCTCATACAGATTAGTAACTTGTGGAGGAAGTGCTTCTGACTGGATGTGTGTGTGTGATGAGAACTGCATTTACTTCTGCACGCTTAGAAATTTTTAAGAAGTGCTGGAAGAACAGTAAATGAATTACACATTAGCTTATCTGGATTCCTCTTTATTGGAGATAATTTAATTTTAGTGCTACTTCCTCAGTACTCACAACTGACCTTACTTATTATTTTGCAATGAGTTGCCACTGAAAGGCAGTCACTTTGCTTTAAAAGAAATATAAATGTCAACTTTTTTCATAGTTAGGGGTACAAAATGAAATTAAAGGTGGGAAAGGAGGATTGAACACTTTAGTGACATTGTCTCCTCTCTTGATCATTTTGTGTACATCCCTTTATTCAATTTTTTTTTGGATGCCATTATTTTGTGAGATGAATTGGTCCTTTTTTTGTTGTTTTTTTTTTTTTTCTATTTTATCTAGCTGTCCCTAGTAATTTCTTGTGTTCAGGCCTTTATATGTGGGATACCTTATCTTGGAAGGAATGTGAGGCGACTCTCCAAATTCTCCCAATTTATTTGATGTACATATTAAAGAGGAATTTAATCTTCTGCTGTGTAATCCAAGCCCTCACAGGATGCCTTAGTCCTTAAAGAGAAAGGCAGCACATATTCCTTGACAGGAGCATGAGATCAGTTGAACAGATTCTTGATTGTTTCCTGATCTGTGCCCAGTGTTCTTCTTGAAATAAAAACATTCAGAAGCCTTATTTATAACACTTTGCTCTTGTCTTCTCCCCCCTTTTCCCACCAAGTGTTCTGAGAATCTCAAAAAACCAAAATTTTCTTTGACAGTACAGAAGCTTAAGAGAAGACTAAAATTCCCTGTCAGTAAGACAGCAAATTGCTGTTCCTCTTCATTCCTTCATCCTCTGCACTTTCTAGTTCGGGAGTAAAATCTTCCAAATGTTTATTTTGAGGGAGCCTTCTTCTTTCATTGAGTAGTCTCTCTCTGGTACATTTCTTGTCTAGGAAAGGGCCTTCATTCTTGAGCATGTTATGGGGGAGACTGTTCAGTCTAAGTGGTTTTGAAATTTTGTCCTTTAAAAATCAACTTAATTGGTATGTTTATGTAAGTATGTAAGAGATATGCCTGGTGTGTGTTACTGGATAATGCAGAAAAGAGTAGATCACCTTCTGTTTAGTAGGGTTGTCAGTAAGCAGTGTATATTCAACACCCCACCAAACATCAGTGTACAGAGTACTAAACATGTGTTTGCAGCTTCAGGAAATTGCATGCTTGCTTTGGATTTATAATTATTAAAGCAATTTCTAGCATACCTCTTTTATTTCTTAAGGTAGAGTGGTTTCTCTTTCATTTTTGAGGCTTGTGGTTCTTCTATTGCCAAAGCTGCTGTGAAGCTTTATTTTTAAAACAGGTTTCTTCTTCTCTTCTTTCAGTAGCTAGCGATAAACATTTCTTTCACACACTCTGACAGTTTGTTTTATAACAATTTTAAGAGCGTATAATGGGTGTTACTTAGAAGATTAAATAGTTACAAACATGACATCAAAATCAAATGTTAATATTGTTAATTTGTTAATGTCTTAGTAAAGCTAAAACATTGATTGATAGGAATAAGCAGGGTTTAGACTGGGAAATAATTAAGATAATAAATTTAATACATATATTTGTTTTAAATATAGATCTAAGAAAGCAAAAAACTCAATAGATAAATCCACTGAGACTGATAATGGCTACGTGTCCCTTGATGGGAAAAAGCCAGGTAAAGGCAGTGAAGAATGTGTGCAGGGCCATGAACGTCGGTGTGAAGTGATTAGGCCAGAAGAGACAGGGTGGAGCCCTTCCACAGTGAGAGATGCCTTGAGCAACCACAGTCACCACAAAGTAAGTCTGTTTGTTGCTTTTTATCATGCCTTTGATGCATTTTTATCTGATTTATTCTTTAAAATATATTTTAAATGAAATTAGGCTTAGGGTCCTGGAACCAAAAATGATAGTGAGTTGTCTTGCTTCATCATATTCCTGGCCTTTCCTTTTTCTTATGGGAGGAACCTTAATGGTATTTAAATATTCTTTGGTGTTCTGCATTTCAATGCACAAATTTGTCTGCTGTGCTTTATCTCTGGGTATTTCCTGACCAGGTAAATGTTCTGTACCTTCTCTGAGACTGTGGGCATCTGTGATCTGTCTCTGATAAAATAGAACAGATTTTGGATTATTGACAATTTGTAATTTTAAGGTCATTCTGAGCATTTAGTTGCTTGTGAATAATCTTCCTTTATCCCTTTTTTTTGTTTTTATTTGTTCTGTGTGAAAGATGAGGAAAGCAGGATTTCCTTCCAAGTGAAATATGCAGGACTCTATAGCAAGGAATAGGAATGAGAGGGAATAAGAATCGTAACAGAATTGTAGGAAGTGATCATGGAAGAAAGCACAACTTTTAATTTGTCTGGGTCTTATCCTGGATATCCTGTATTCAAAGTAACACACAGTAGTGACCTCAGTTTTCAATAAATGTCCTCTAAGCACCTCATCCTTGTAAGATGTGGTAAATGTTAACTTCATTGAATATGTTGATAATTCAGAGTTATGCTTTTACTTTTGATTGGCTTGGATTGTTTTGTTTTCATCTTTTCAGATGTGGATACATTTTCTCTAAGCCTATCATGGCATGTTCAGTTTATGAGAAATCACATTTAATGTAAGAGCATAATTTTTCTTGAGGCTAATGTGAACTAAACCTTCCTTTGAAAAATTGCTTTTGATGTTACAATTTCTATTCCATAATTCCTGCTCTGCCAATTACTTTTGTCTGGGAAATGCATTAATATCTGGTTCAGCTGAGCACAGATACCAAAGTTGTAGAAAGAAATTTGATTTCAGTAGTTGAAAACAAGACTTAGTGAATATGACAGTGTTTTCTAATACTGTATTTCTTGCACTAGGATACTCACAGGACTGTGACAAATTTATCTGATGAAGTTTCTAGTGAGGAGGGGCCTGAAACTGGCTATTCTTTACGGCGCAATGCAGAACGCACTTCTAGCGATTGTACACTTCGAAACAGGAAATCTCACCATTATAAGAAACACTACCCTCTGGAGGTATGCTTCTTTCTATTGCTTCTTGCCTGTAAATTCTTAATACCACTCGCTAGGGACGAACAGGGAATATGTATTTTTTTTTTAGCTTTTGTTTGATGACAGTGTTTTGGAATTAAGAAGCTGTAATCTAGTTTCTCGAGCTTCATCCTGTATAATTTGTTATAAGGAGACTAAAATGTGTTCGCTAGATTTTTGTGTCAGGTTATGGTAGTTCTGTTGCTGTCTTGTGACACCAGCTACCTCCTCTGGAAATTTACTTTGTTATGGAAACAGTAGTAATTTGAAATATGCAAATTTTCAGCATGGTACTGCTCCTGTTTCTCTCCACTTAGTATTTTGGATTCACTTGCCTTCTTGCGGAGAAATCTGATTGACTCTGGGTTTTCATTTCCTTATGTTTGTTGAAACAATAACAGCAAATCTTGTCACAAAATCTTAACAAAATTGTTGAAGTGCAAAAAATACCAAAATTTTAAGAGACTTGATGACATTGCAGCTTATAATAGGGGATTTCACAGATTCCATATTAGCAGGATCCTTAATTGTAAGGACTCAGGCAGTGAAATAGAATGGAATATCTTATTATGGCTTTGTTTATGTATTCATTATTTTTAAAAACTATGCTGTTTTGCTAAAGGTATGCAACTTGTGTTGCTATTTTTTCACAAAGGCTGAGCAAAGAAAGCAAAGAATTAAATCAGCACTGACAAGTCCACTGACAGATGGGCTTGATAGGCAGAGTCTCATAAATAAACTCTCTACTTGAGATAGAAGTGTATTGGAAGGGTTCAGGTATTGCTTGCTCTGATCATAACTGAAAAGCCTCGAAGTTGATGCTTTGCATGAAAAACGTTATTAAATAAGGTATTCTTTTACTCATTTCTCAGTCTTTGATTAGAAGGAGCCAGAATGTTAACTGATCTTAGTTTTTAATGCCTGTTGCATGTGTGGTTTGTGATAATGGCACTGTTTTGGTCATGTTACAGAAGGTGTCCCTTCACTGTGTGCTTGTGCAGCTGTAGTGCTTCACAGGAGGAAGCAGAAAGGCCCTGTTACAGTTGATTTATTTTGTTTTTCAGCTTAGATATATTTTCTCTTGCATAGAGTGCTTCAAAGCTAGGGAAAACTTTTTAGATACCTTCAGAAACTAAAGAGACAAAGACTATTCCATGTTTAGCTATGGCAGTAGTGTTTTACACTTATTCCCTGTTCACTGATCTGACTGATGCAACGAAAGAGGAATCTTTTCTTTCTTGATACCAACTCGCCTCCCCCACACCATTACAAAGAAAATAAAGCAATAGTTTTCAAATCAATGAAAGCTTTCTTTGTATTAAAAAAAAAAAAAGTGAAGTCAGTGGATATACTCTCAAATTCTGTCCTACATTTTCTTTTATCATCATGTTTACATGTCTACTTAATTGTTGTTCAAGCAAGCTATTTTTCATGGTCTTACTTTATTACCTTTCAGCCTCAGTGGTACCCAGTAGCGACTGCCTCCTACAAATACCTTGTTTTTTGCTTTAAAAAAAAAATACTTTAGACTCTTTCCATATTGATGTTATCCCTCTCTGCAAAAGGCAGAGAAAGTTCAGACCAAATTTTTTGTAAGCATTTATTTACAAAATGATTTTCAGAAAATACATTAAAGTATGGTTTTCAGAAAGAATGAAGAACATTTCTTCAGGTAGTAATGGACTATGAATCACAGTGAATTAGTAAGTCTGCTGAAACAGTGCTTAATATTTTTTTTTCCAGTGTAAAAAATTGTGCGTTCTCAAGAGAAATTAGTAGAAAGAAATAAGTTCAGTGTTAAGAGGGAATGGAAATTGCCAGAGGATGGCAGTGAGTAGGCTGATACTGCTTTTAATACTATACCCCTGTCTTGCTGGAAATGGATTCTGTTTATTGTACAAAGTAGTTTAAACTCTTCATTGTTGTTCTGAAGACAGCAGTAGATTGTTTTATGTGTATGTATTGGGAGATTTGAATGTCCCAGTTTTAAGATTTTTCTTTCTAAGAACTAGGTAAAACTTGAGTTTACAAAGGCATACCTGTTTGTCAAGTGCAGTTTGCTTAAAATAATTAAAATTTTCTATCTAACTGTGCAGATTACGCATAACCTGGCATTAGCTATGTATACCCTTGTTTATTTTCCCCCTCTGTACCGGATGCATTACTGTCTCTGAACAAGCTCACTCTGGCTTTGAGAGAAGGTATGTTAGCAAAATGTGACTTTAGGGGACTTTGAGGGTCAATTCTTCAGAATTTTGACATATAGCTGGAGTCCATGGCTTCATAATGGCTGTCAAATTCTAAACTGATGAGCTCTAAAAATCTATTAAATAGTTATTTCCTTGTATAATAATGAATACGATTTGATTCTTCCTTATGTGACCCCCCCCCAAAAGGCAGGAGCCATGGACAGTTGCTTTCTGATACAGTATCTTAAAATGTGCAACCTCTTAGACACTTGCAATAAACATACAAATCTTTCTGATGACAAGGATAATGGATTAGAACATAAAAATCCAGATAAACACGGATTCACTCATCTGAACTTTACAGCATCTCTGCCAGGAGATGATGTGGAACAGACCCAGGGGCGTTAATTCCGATGGGTGTTTGGGTTTCAGGATACACCTAAGTCCGGTACAAGCTGCAGTTCCCGGTGCTCCAGCTCCAGACAGGACTCGGAGAGTGCCAGGCCGGAGTCAGAAACGGAGGATGTGCTGTGGGAGGACCTCTTGCACTGTGCTGAGTGCCACTCGTCCTGCACCAGCGAGACAGACGTGGAGAGCCCTCAGGTGAATCCCTGCGTGAAGAAGGAGTTCAGAGATGACCCATTCCATCAGGTTGGTGTCCACCAGGTTTGGCTTTTTTTGGCTACACACATTCGAAATTCATTCAGAATTCAGTGGTAGCTATTGCAGAAGGCCTGGGGGAAAAACCTATGTTAGAGGGAAGTAACAAAGCCAAAGTGGTTTTATAGAATTAAAGCAAGGAAAACCTGATTTCTACTACTCAGTCATTAATTTGTCAAAAGAAGAGGGTATGACGATGTATCAAAAATAGGCTATAGAATATTTGAGTGTTTGAATCCTAATTTTAATTTAGGGCAAGTACTGATTGATTTAAGTTTCCTCTGTGATAGGTTTGGTTGTTTATTTTTCTGTTTTGTTCCCCCCCCCTTTTTTTTTTTGCTTTGTTGTTTTTTTGTTTTTGTTTGTGTTTTGCTGGGCTTCCCCCCCCTTTTGCTTTTCTCTACTGGAATTCTTTTTTATAAGCACTTAGACATCTTTCTGTTTGCTTATTTAGAAATGTATATATAAGAAATGTATATATATTATATATATACATTTAGAAATGTATATATAAGAAAAGCAAACAGAAGGATAGTATATGCTTTATGTGTATGTGTATATAT
>VWZN01016956.1:52915-112796 GCA_013396955.1 Regulus satrapa | reverse complement strand
ATATATATATATATATATTATCATGGATGTATTATTTACATGTCTGAATTCTATTTGGTTATATTTTTTTTACCTTAAAGTTAAAAATAGCAATTTGGATTATTTCATGCAGCCTTTTTAAAAATTTTTAGTTCTTCCTTCTTGCATTCCTTAAAACACTAAGCCTTGGAGTAATGAGTTGAATTACAGTATATATATTAACTTGAGGATTTATACTGACTTAACCAGTTGAGAATTTTTTTATTTGAATGCAGATTGTAAATTTTTGAGTTTCAGCTCCTGGTGTTGATACTCCCTCTAGAGGGAGATCTTGGAAAACTGTGGTTAACAAAAGCCTGTAATGCATATTTACACTCTTTTAATAATAGAAATAATTTTTGCTTCATCCAGTGAAAATAAGAAGGGGAGATAATTGAATACTCAGCAGATTACACAGATTCCAGATCAATACTTATAAAGCAAACAAATAAAATGAAAAGAAAGCTTTACTTTTTTTAATCAATGATAATTAAAGAAAAAACCAGTATGTCCTTGCCGCTGCCAGCACCACCACTTCCAGCAGTGTGATGCACATAGTGCCAGTTGACTAAATTTGAAAGCAATTTTAATTTCCTGAGTGGGAGAGGAGGGGCACAGGGCTGAGGAAAATCAAGAAATGGCCACAGCAGTACTTGTCACCTCAACGTTTTTTCCATATCCTTCAGTTCTCACTTGGCTGCGTGGTTTGAAGGAAAGGTCACTGAGCCCTAAGTGCATTCAGAAGATTAACCTGGGATTGCCTGGCTCTAGGAGCTGCCTGTGCTGATGATACCTTCTGTGCTCCAAGTCTGGCCACATACTGTGTGCTCAGGGGTGTCTTCGTGCATGACAAGGATTGTGAAGTGTGCAAATATTATTAAGAGCAAATTAAAAATACCTGTTTCCCTTAGGCTTAACCTGAGAAGAGTGCTTTCCGAATGTTAGGGGTGAATTCTTTTAAAAAATTGTGTCAGAATTAAAACTTACTTAAAAGTAGAACTTTGTTTTCATATTTTCTCTCTTCTTTGGTATATTTGACTGAAAAAGAAGCCAGTAAAGCCTTAATTGCATTAACTCATCCTTATTAGAAGATGGAGTATAGAGAAAGAGAGATTTCTGTTCTCACAGCTATTTCTTGGAAAAGAAGGGGATGATTTTGAGGAATGAGGTTAACATACAGTAGACATACATACTATATAGCAATATTTGTGTCAGTCTAAAGTATTTTGGTTTGGTTTCTTGATGTGGTTATTTGGTTTTTTGGTAGGTTTTTTAGTGATTTTTTTTGTTTGTTTTTGATTTTTTTTGTTAGCATATGTCTGACAAAGGCATATTGACATGAAAGTAGATCTTTAATTCTGAAGGAAAATATTCCTTGTCTTTCCCAGAGTCATTTGCCTTGGATCCATAGTTTGAATCCAGGACTAGAAAAAATAAGTGCAATTGTATGGGAGGGTAATGACTGCAAGAAAGCAGATATGTCTGTGCTTGAAATCAGTGGTATGATAATGAACAGAGTGAGTATTTGCTTTACTTTATGCAAATGTTGTATTTAGAAGTGTAAACACTCCCACAATCACTGCCAAGCTTGGTTTATTATTGTTTTGGATTTTTTGTTTTGGATTGTTTGGTTGTGGGCTTTTAAATTTGTTTTAGTGTTTGTGTTATTGTTTAAGTATCTGTTATTCACATTATTGTTCTGTGGCTTACATCACTGATGTACTTGTTACTACTAGATTAAAGAGCTATCAAATCTTCAGTGTTGGGACATTAAAAGGTGTTTCTGTGGTTAGGTGCTTGCTCACACAGCCAACCTCAATTTTATTGACACGTGTTGTGAATATTCAAGTTTATCTCCCTGATTTCGATGAACAAGTAATTTATTGGGTTAGGAATATACAGATCTGACTGCTAAAGTTACGATTGTAAACGAAGCTTTCCTCTGTAGGAATCAAACCTCTAAGAGGATGAGTGGGATGTTCTCCCTAGTCTTCCCTCCTTTTTTCTAGTACTTCTCTTCAGGAAGCAGTTGGAAATGCATTTAAGTGATATGCTCTTTTTCAATATAGAAACGTGGGTATTTTGTAGACTTGCTCATAAAATCCAAGTATAGCCAAAGAAAACTCTCACTTCTAGTTCTGACAAGTTGCTACTCACTCTCTCCAACTTGTTAAAAAGCAAATTATTCACAAACCTAGTTCTGATCTCTGCCTGACTCAGAGACTTCACAGGTTTGGATGCAATACACAGCAGAGAGAAACTCAGCAAGCCAAAGCCAGCACAACAGAACTCCAGCCCTGTCTGCGCTGTAAACACTTTGCTTCCACTAAGGAGGACACAGCTTAAACCAAACAGAAATAGGAGGAGCATACAGGGTCTAAGCAGCCCACTCTGGCCCACTTGGCTAATTCAGCATTCAACGAATTTTTAATGCAGGAATATGCATTGGAGTTTAACTGCAATGTTTTATTGTTGGGTTTTAAATGATTTGTCTTATTTGGTTCATGTGCATTAAGTGGTCTTTGAGGACATCCTTTTTTTTTTTAATAGTAAGATGATTGGTTGAAGTTTTCATACAATTACCAGATTATATAAAGTATTCTTTGTGATAAAATAAAAACATTAATATCTTTCTTGAATTAATAACAAAATAATTCCAAAACTAAATATTTGTTTTCTTTTGTTTTTAGGTGAACAGCTATATACCAGGAATTGGCTATCAGATTTTTGGAAATGTCATATCTTTAATCTTGGGTTTAATGCCCTTTGTCTTTCGACTTTCCCAAGCTAAAGATTTAGAACAACTAGCTGCACATTCTGCCACTGAGCTTTGCATGACTGCATTTGGATCAGATGGAGATGTTCTGGTTCTCTCAATGGTTATTATAAGTTTCGTGGTCCGGGTGTCTCTAGTGTGGATTTTCTTTTTTCTGCTCTGTGTAGCAGAGAGAACATATAAACAGGTATGAACAGCGAACCAAAAGACTTAATCTAAAGCAAACCAAGGTTTAATGTTTGCATTTTTTGACTTTGTGGATATTTTGTTTTCTTCAGCATGCTATGAGTAATAGATGAGTGATAACAAACACTTCAGTGGGCTTGCAGTTAGGAGATAACTTGGTTTCAGTGAACTGAAGTTTCTGATGCTAAAATTTTGTGGTTTTTTGGTGGTGTGTTTGGGGTTTTTTTCCTGGAGAGAATTTCTGGGGGAAAACTGTCTCAATGCATCAGTGCTTATTCATGTCCCAGTTTGTTTCAGTTTTCAACAAGGAGAAGTAGTTTTAGGGAAAGAGCTCTATAAATTTCCGGTGTGTTTCATTCAAAAGCTTCAGTTTAACTCATAGGATGGTTTGGGTTGGAAGGGACCTTAAAGATCATCCATTTCCAGCCCTCCGTTAGACCAGGCTGCTCAGAGCCCCATCCACCCTGGCCTTGAACACTTCCAGGGATGGGACATGCAAAACAGTTCTGTCCATCCCTGGCCAAGGCCTTGTCTGCTTTGCTGTTAGGTCATTTCTGTAGCTGGAGATGGTGAGAGCTGCTCTCTGGAATACTTGGCAGGTTGAGTTTTCTTTCCCCAAATTTTAAGAGCATAGCAGATCTGTGGTCTAAAATTTGAAGGGAGGAACTCAAAGTGTAGCTAAATTCTATTAATCATTAGAATGTAGAGACTTTTAAAATGTTTTTGTGTATTTCCTCTTTTCAATAATATGCTGCACTTCTGGTTTATATTAGCATATTTTAATTTACAATGGTACGTTGTACATCACATTGACATATTTAGTGAAGCCTTTTCTCTTATTTTTATCACCTCTGAAAGTCATTTAACAGTTAAGGCAATTTTTTTTTTTTCTTCTTTGCAGAGGTTACTTTTTGCCAAACTTTTTGGTCATCTGACGTCTGCCAGAAGGGCAAGAAAATCTGAGGTACCTCACTTCCGCTTGAAGAAAGTGCAGAATATAAAGATGTGGCTTTCTCTCAGGTCCTATCTAAAGGTAAAATAATGTGTATTTTTGCTTTAATAAGATTTTAACACATTTAATACATTTTAAACATCTTAAAATAATTTATGATTATGTTCTAACGTAAACTATCTCCTATACTGCTGGTGGGAGGTTGGTGTTGTAGTCTGAGTATTTCCTCTTGTACGCTTACTGTTGGTGCATGTGTCCCATATATGCTTCTCTTTTATGACTCTGGGCCAGCAGAGCCTGCAGGCAGACAGATTTTGAGAAAGTTAATGTGTGGCTTGCGCCTTGCATTAAAGCCTGAGTGTGTTCAGAATTAGAGTCTTGTCTTAGTAATGTCTTAGTCTTGTCTTTAGCTTGCCAGCTGAAAAGTTGTGTGAATATGTTGGGTAAAAAGTGACCACTTGTCTAATACTGACAATGTCTTATTTGAAGGGTCTTACCAGTTGGTGTCATTAACACAAGGAATTTTTAAAGCAAGACAGTTCTTGTGTATTTGTGCTGTACGTGTGTGGATGCCAGGTGAAGCTAGAAGTTATGCCCAAGTATTATATACAAGACATTCTGGTCCCTGAAATCCATCGCTAGTTTTTAGAATCAGGAAAAAATTTGTGAAAAAATTAAGGAATTATGGTGTGGAGGCTGGTGAGCGTGGAAAGTAGGAACTATAAGCAAACAGAATTTAGTGTGGTGCTGGTAGGGTGAAAGGAGGATAACATCACTTGAATAACAGAATGTAGTTGGAGTGTTTCAAATTTCTGATTATGGTAGCACTGTTGTGGAATGTCTTCCTTTCTTTCTTTGCAAGCACCCTTGTATATTCCACCTTTTCCTGTGCCACCAGGAACATTGGTATAATAATATGGCTAACAAAAAAGTGGTCAGAGGCAGGTGCGTGTAGAACTGACTCCAGTGAGAAATAACCAGTGAAGAAGAGTCTAACAGTTATGCTGAGTGCCAGCTCTGGTTGGGTGGGTTTCACTCACATGTGCATATCCTGTACTTTCAGCGTCGCGGTCCTCAGCGCTCAGTGGATGTAATAGTTTCATCTGCCTTCCTGCTGACTATCTCTGTTGTGTTTATCTGTTGTGCACAGGTGAGGAAACGTTACTTACGGAGAAACAGCCATGACTTAAGTAGTTTTTAAAATGGTTCTGAGTTTTGCAAGTCTTTTGCATGGTGATTTCTAGTAAGTTAGAAGACCCCAGTGAAAAAACAGTAATAATTCTTAGGAGCTTTTTTGGAATAGAGCTTCATTTTGTATCATCATTTCATCTACTTTAGAATATTTTAATGTAATAGCAAAATATTTTTATGTAATAGCTGTGCAGCACCAGGAGCTGGCTCGATCAGTGATCCTTGTGTATCCCTGCCAACTCAGGATATTCTGTGATATCACTGTTGCATTTAAAATCTGTGTCCTCCTTAATTTTTCACTGTGGTTTTTGGAGCACCTTTTTTCCCCCTTCATTTTGCATTATAACACACTTGTGCAAAGACAGTTGACACTGACCTTTGGTTGATGCTTTTTGTGGGAAACAGGTTAGTTGGCTATATTTGCCTGCCCTCTAGTGGAAAATCTTTTAGTAAGCAAATCTATATTTAAAGAAGATTTCTGTTGCTTGAGATTTGTCTTTGAGCTTCTGTTTCAAAATGTAGGGGATCTTCTGAATGGCTTCTGGTTGTATTTCCTTTCCAATTTCTAATTAACTCTATTGTATTTGCCTGCTAGCTAACTATAAGTATTTCATTAAAAATGTAATTTACATAAAATTTAGTACATTGAGGGTGAGGGTGTATTTTTTTTATCCCATGTAGTGTCTTTCCAAGTTTGAACAGGATTTTAAAATTGTCTTAGAGTATATTTTTTTATTTCTATTTTCTCAGACCTCATATCTATGACACAGTGTTGATTAAAAATTATGAGTCAAATTTTATAGCCCTAAAAACCTTTCATATATTTATTATTGGGATTTGTTTCTTGAATTTGTGGAGATACCTAATTATTTTCTTGTATCATAATTTAATTATTTCAAATTAAATTTTTATTTCTTTTCTCTTTTTTAGCTACTTCATATGCATGAGATTTTCCTTGATTGTCACTACAACTGGGAACTCATAATTTGGTGCATTTCTCTAACTCTTTTTCTCTTAAGATTTGTTACTCTTGGATCTGAAACAAGTAAAAAGTACAGCAATACCTCAATCTTACTTACTGAGCAGGTGAGAATTTGTATAGACCTACATTTCTATCTATAAACAACCCATTCATCTGGTAGGTCTCGGGCCTTGTAAATTTATTAAAACATTTTGGATTAGGGAGTTAATTGTGGGATTGTGAAGCAACTTTGCAACTTTGGTTTCTGAGATAAATACTTGACTTTATCCCAATTTCTGTTTGAGTAGACTTAGAGGTGCCATCTCCTTTGATATAATTTAGCATCTAACAGAACACAAACATAGAAAATAGTTTTTAAATAAGAAAGAAAACCCTGGAATCTCAGTGTTGGATGGGTGAGTAAAAGATTTGGAAACAAACTTAACCCTCTATTAAGTGAGTTGCTGTTTGCAGTCCAATAACTTAGGACTGCTGGTTTGCATGGATTGCATATAGCCTCTTCTGGAATTCTTGGAAATTTTTTTTTCAGTAAATTTTTAAGCTTAGCTTTGGGTCTGTGTGTGTTTCTTCTCAAGAATGTTCTGGTTGGTGTTTGTGCTTCAAACTTGCCTCTCTGCTCTGTCTGGCACTGCTGGTAGTTTTCCAAGCAAAGCATGTTCAGTTTGTGTTAGGTTAGAAAGAAATCTCTTTCTTCTGAAGTTTCACTTGGCCTTTTGGGCCAAGGTAAATAGGCACTTCCAGAAACCTTCACGGGTTCCCTATAGAAAATGTGTTAAAGTAGGGGAATAAAATCTTCCACACTGTGTGTCCTAAAGTCAGGATGTGAGGCCTGTGACAGATGATATAAATGACTCATTCTGCCTTTACTGAAGATGAGGTTGGACACTGAGAGGCCTGACTGCCCCTCTGCCTTGTCCTGAATGAGATATTTTGTACCAGTCTCAAACATCTCAGAGTTCTTGAGTCTGGAGAGTTTTCCATTGTTCTCTTGATCCTCAGACTACAAATGGCTGAATGTCCCAGTGAAGTTTGTCTGCTGTTTCTGGAATGAAAATGGAACAAAGTGTTTGGGATAAATATTGGAAAAAAATGCAGAGAGCAAGGGGAGAGGGATTGCAAAGCCTTTATTTTGCGTCTATAGATTTCTATACTTTCTGTTCTTCCTGGGAGTCAATGTTTGAACTTTTTAACCTAGCCTGGATATTGAAAGAAACAACTTTTCTATGTCCTCAGAACTTAAAGAAGTGTTATGTCATCAGACACTTACCTTTGCATTGAATGTAACTTATCCTGTTACAAATATTTTTCTTCAAAAATGCCTGAGAGCTTTATGAAATGAAAACAAAAATAAAATTGTTTCTCAAAAAATTGAAAGGATAAACTTGACCCTGGGTAGGACTCATTTTAAGACTGGTTTCATTAATTAGATTTGGGTACTCCAGCACTTACAGTGTTCTTGAGTCAGACTCATGAAAGTTTAACATTTTGGCTTTTCAAGAAAGTTCAAACCCCAAAAAATTGACTGACACTTTATCTAAAAGAGCATATCTGATCCAGTGTGCTGGAAAATGGCACACTACAGTTATTTGGCTTACTGAGAACAGAGCTGAAAACAAACAGGAAAGTACAACAATAACAAAAAAAGACAAATGAGTCTCAACTCCCGGATGCAATGTAAATTCTCCAAAGATATGATGAAATTGAAAATTCTACTTTTGCCAGCAAAGTTCCAGGCTCTTTTTGTACTTTATAGTCAACTTATGAATTTCATTATTAGGAATGATGATGGGAAACTAAAAGGGTTTTTTTTATTATTATTTTATGCTGTTTGGTTGTAATTTTGCAGGTCTTTCTGATAGTGTATTTAACTGGTCTTGTGAATTTGTGAGCAAAATAGAATGTATGCTGTGACCATAGTCGTCATTTTGCCAGTTTTGAATCTCAAAATAGGTGTGGTAGATGACTGTGCATACACATTCCTTCTCCTGATGCCAAGTTTGTTATTGAAATTAAGGAAATCATAATGGCTTTTAAGAGAGATTTCAATCTTACTACGGTTTTTTGGATTGCTAATTAGAGGCTTTATTTTTTGTTTAATCCTGTTTATAAATCTTGCATTATTGAAATCAATAGCTTTGTCTTTAAAGATTGGAATCTCTTCGGCTCTGAAAGCATAATTTTAGTTTAAAATTCAATAGTAATAGTTCAGGAGCTTAATATGCCTTGGAATATATTAGGCATAGATTTTGATTTTTAGCCTGTGTGAGAAACTTAGTTGTCTTTTTAGGGAGATCTGATAATCAGTTACTTGTGTTAGATGTCTGTGGCCCATATTTCCATAACCACCATACAATGAGGCGATTAAATACATCATAGCATCACTTCCTTTCTGTAGTCAGGTAGGTGTCATCTGAAGGGCTACTTCAGTACGTTGCTAAATTGTTCGTTTTTTATTTTGAAGGTTGTCATTCTAAAATAAAAATTAGGTGGTTTTTCAAGATGTTTTTTCCTTTATTTGCTCTTTTTATGCACTAGAAAAGAAAAAAAAAAAGCCTTTTTCTGATCTAGGATATTAAAGATAGGTGGTGTGAGAATGAAAGCTGATGTTTCAAAATTGCTAAAAGGCCAAAAGAGAGCTAGTTTGAACTCTTAACTTTCTCAGAAATAATGACCTAAAAAAGTCTGCATCACAGAACTATTGAAATGTTCTATATACTGTTCTCCTACAGCAATGAAGTTTAATAATCTTTCAAATATTTCAAGGCACTGGAAAGATTGATTTTCTGCACTCAAGGTGCTCATGAAGTACTAAATTACACTAGAATCTTTTAAAAGAAATTACACTTTAGCAGAGTTATGGTTTAGCATTTCATTCTGTTCAATATCTTTTGAGGATGTTAAGTCTTGTAAAGTCTGCCCAGTAGTATAAAAACCTTCTGGGGATGAATTGTTAAACTTCAGGCAACCCTTGAATGAGGAAAAGAAATTATGTAAAGCCTACCTGTGTTGGTGGTTTTTTGTGCCTAATTTATAGATCAGACTAAACTTTAAAGTTGGTGCTATTATAATTTCAAATGTAATTCATTATATCATAAAGCATTGTATTTTCCTGTGGTGCTGAGCCAGTACTTTTTTTGAACATTAAAAAGGAAACAAAAAGTTTGCCTGCATGCAGAAATGTTACTGAGTTCTGTCATATGGCTGCTGAGTAGGGAATATTAAATACTTCCAAATTAGTTCCTTTAAATTCTGACTAGGTGTTTTTGTGTTTTTGTTTTAAATCAGATAAACTTGTACTTGAAAATGGAGAAAAAGCCTAATAAGAAGGAGGAACTGACACTAGTGAACAATGTTTTAAAGCTTGCTACTAAGTTATTGAAGGTAAGAATTAAAATGGTATTCCCATATTATAAAAAAGAAGTAGAATAGATTGATTAAAGAGTCACTTGTGTGACTTCTGCAGGCAGTGGGGTGTGCTTTGGTTTAAATTTGCCCCGTGCCTCTTTCACAGGGATGCTGCTTTTTCATACACTGCAGTCTCTGCAGTCTGTTATGTTGCTGTCATTGTGGATTGCAAATGTTTATTACATCCAGTAAGTTTTATTCTTCAGCTGTATATTAACAATGTGAGAGAAGCTACTTCAGGGTGGTCGGGATGATGAATGCTTGAGAAATAAAGGATGCAATTTTATTGTCTGAGTGTCAGTAGAGTGGTGATTTAAGACCTTATGCCCTCAATCTGCCACACACTGAATTTGGGTTCCTTAGCCTGTTGATTCCCATGTGCCAGGAAGCAGCTCTTAAAATGAAGTTAAAACTTTAATTTAGCCAGCCAGTAGCTGAGATCAGAGTATTTCTCCTAATTAGATGAGTAATTCCTTCCACCAGCACACCTGGAGCAAGGTGTGTGTTGGTCCTCTCCTCTCTAGAAAGATACACAGCACTTTCCATGAGAGGACTGATCCAGTCAGCGAGTTCTCAGAGCTGACAAAGCAACTGCCTGAGAGATGTGCTGCAGCAATAAGGGGAGCCTGGCTAAATCAGTGACTGTCTCCTGGTGTAAGAGTAAGGGACTGCAAGGCTTTTAGCATCTGGTTGGGGAGCAAAGGAAAGGAAATATTCTCAGTGGTCAAAGGACACTGTGGATGCAGAAAGGGTATCTGGATTCTAGGAGAGACTGGACAAGAACAGATAAAGCCCAAAAGATTCAAAATATGATACCATGAGCTGAAGTGTTTGTGTGCTGTGAGAATATGGGTAGGTTGGATGCTGATCAACTCTTGGTCTAAATTGCTTCCATTTTTTTCACGCTTTTCTCGGTGTGTCAAAAAAAGTGTTTGCGTTTTCCTCTTGCCAAAACTGTATCATCAACTCACAGCCTTTTCCCATTGAGGACTTAGTTTTTGTGGCACAAATGCCAGGCCCGGCCATCATTTGGTTACTGTGAGACCATACAGAAAAGTGAGATTTTCAAGCCACCTACTATGAGCTTTAAATAAATTCTTGGTAGTTAGTGATCAGTGCATTTATATACTTCATGCCCAGTAGCTAAATGGGCTCATGGGTTTTAAAATTTTTTTTTTGGTGGTTTTGGTCTTTAAGCTTTTATAAAGACTAGATTCTGTTGAATATTCTTGCTGTTTTTCTACTCACAAAATTGGTAAGATGAATCCAAAATCTAAAAGCTTTTTCCTTACAGTATTTCTCTGCTGTCCTCAGAATAATGCCTTTTTGTATCCTTTATATTTGCAGTAGAGTTTTATACAGTACATCTAAATGAAAAAATTGTTCATTCTTATTTCAGCTTTTTGAAAGAAGAATCGTAGTTTTGAAATTATTAATTTTTAACAAAACTGGGCTCTTTTCAAGGCCCAGGACATAATGCAAGAGAGGGATGAAGATGAATTTAAAGCTAGAAAATATAAATGACCAAAGTTAGTGATAGTTGGTAGACTTTATATAATGCACTCTTATATTTTAAAATATAAGCCTTTTTCCTTTCTTTATTTGGCATATTTCTAGGCCACAAAGGTTTGGGTGACTATATTCACACACCAATAATTGAAAATTGTTGAAATACCTTTTTGTTTAAGTTTTGTTGCAGATTAATTTGGGCCAATTTTTTGTTCCTTCCAATAAAAAGAAAAAGTAAAACATTGGCAGTCTAATAATTATTAGGATTTTTTTTTTTCTGGTCATCCTTTTCTGGCTATATTGATCAGTTTTTAGTTTCAAAATGAATGGAAAAGCAAGGAAATTGCAATGGGAAAGACATTTTTGTTAATTTTCATAGTCATTAGGTAGTCTTCTATCATTATGAAAAATCTTTCTTTTCTTATTTATTGTGGTTCTGCTGCCTGTCAGTTCTTTTAACACTGAAGGTGATTTCTGGAAAATTGTAAGGAATTCAGAGATGGTGGCACCTAGCTCTTTATTTTCTTGGCTTCATGAAGTGATTGGTACACAGGTGGCCTCCACGTTTTTGAAGAGTTATTTAGACAGCAGCAGTCAACAGTCACTTTCTGTGATGGATATTTTCCTGCACATTGTGTTTGATGTGCAGAATAATAGGAGAATATTTTACTCCACTTGGACTTGAAGACCTCCTGAAGTATCTAATATTGCTTGATTGGTATGTGAACAAACCCCCCTTTGTGCCATTTCTGGTTTTTAATAATGCTGTTGTCTTGCCTTATTAGGAACTGGACAGTCCCTTTAGGTTATATGGGCTTACAATGAATCCACTGCTTTATAACATCACTCAAGTTGTCATCCTGTCAGCTGTTTCGGGTGTCATCAGTGACTTGCTTGGGTTTAATCTAAAGGTAAATACTTGAGAAGCATCCTTTTTTTCACCATGTTGTTATAGTTGGATCACATATTAAAGCATAGTTAATTCTTAACCAGGCTAACAAGAAGATTTATTGTTTGAAAATGGTTACTAAATTACTAAATTAAATCTGTATCAGAAGAATAATTGTGTATTTTTCAGAGCAGCCCTTTAAATTTTTTTTTCATTTTGTGGCTTTGTAATTTTATTTCAGACGCTCAATTACAAGAATTCTTAGACATAAATATGGAGACATTTGTACACATAAATAAAAGACCTTCCTTAACTTTTCTTCATATCCCTGGTCTGATTTCTCTCTTTAATTGCTGACTGTTGACTCTGTAGCTCTCTAAGGGAGGCAGATAGAGCAGGCTGTCCTTGTCTTGCACTGCAGTGAAGTATTGCAGTAGGAATGGTATTGCTGTGACCAGTCCTGCAGTGTTGGTTTGTCATTGCTGAAGGACTGTCCCCTTAGATCCTTCTCTCTGGGCCACCCTGAACTGCAAACTCTGGAAACTATTTCAAGATTGAGGTTAAGGGGCACAAGCTTCTAGTTGTCACAAAGCCCTTTACTGGACATTAAGTTTGCTTACATCTACTATCTTTTTCTTGTTAGAAGTAAATGGATATGAAATGTATTTTGTTTGTCACTAGAATGTAAAGCAAATGCAGTAAGAAAAAACGTCGTGGTATTGCAGTTCTGGTGAACAAAAATAATTTGAGAAATTAGTTGATGTACTGCTCTAATTTTTCCAGCTCTGGAAGATCAAATCTTGACGGTATAGAAAGAAGATGAAATAACAGTATTACAGAAAAGCTCATTGATGGACAAAACTGCATCACAGCAGCCACTGAACCTGTATTTCAGAAGCTACAACCTCTTCAAGGAAGTCATTTGGAAAACAGAAGTGTTTACATCTGTCTTGTGCAATCTTTGTATTTATTTCATCTTCTCACTGCTTTGTGTTCATTTTAGTTAACATTTATGTTTTATTTTCAAATTACTTGTTTAGTTTTAGAAAGGGTCAGATTTAGGAAGGGTCAAAAGCTGTGTGTCTGAGAGTTTGGAGTCCTGAAAATTGATTACACTAAATTGTTCTGTCTGTTGTTAAAGCTAAGCCAATATGGAACATTTTTAGTTACCAGTAACACTATATAGAAGTAATTTGATTTTTGTTAGTGTGGTAAAATTGCTTAGAATATTTCATTTGCACCAGTCATTTATGAGGACAATGTCAATGGATGCTTGGTTGCAAGAGAAAAGTGAGACTCAACTCAAAAAATAGAGTACTGACAATACAGTATGACAGGTGGCAAATGTGTTCTATATTATTATTAGAAACAAGTGGGAATTTCTAATATTTTGAGTAATTCCAGGATCTAAACTCATTTAGGCTGCAGTTTAAATATCCTGGGATATTAAGAAGGTATTATATAAGAAGTCAACAAGTGTTCTGATAACACACTTATTAGAGCAATAATTTTAAATGGTTACCATGCTGTATGATATTTTGATAAAAATTAAATATTGTATTTATTTGAAATACTGAGCTGTTCTGCGCAGCTCCGACTGTGCATGTGCACTTTTTATTGTTACTTTTAATGAGAAACTTTATACATATAAATGTATATTACTTGGTATATATTATGGTGAACTATGGAGCAGTGTGTATTATATGTTGAAGTGGAATATTTAAACAAGCAAATTATTTCCTGGTGAAAGGAATGCTTTGAATGACTGAGCAAAAGATAGATAGATAGATAGATGCTCTCCTCTTGTACACTATAGTATATGCCATTCGTACCACATTGAAGTTTAAGAACAATTAAAGAACTGTTGCTCTGGCGAGCAGCAGAGCTCCAAAGCCTGGTATTTGGCAGGTTTGTGTCTTGAAATAACTCCCATTCCTCCCCAGCAGGTGTCATTCCCATGTGCTTGCTGCTGGGGTTTCCAACACCTCTCCCTCTGCCTCCCACGATGACCAGTCATATTGACTCGTGGTTTTTCAGTGTGACAAAAATAATGTGTCCATCCCTGGGCAATTAAATAACTTGTAACAAACTTTCCTTCTAGAAATTATTTTGGGAGGATTAATCCCACCAGGTGCAAGTATTTATATTGCCCTATGTTTGCTCATCTTCAGAATCTTGAAAAATAAAAAGTATTGAGTCTTAAACTTATGTGGTATAAAAATATTTTTATATATAAAGCAACACAAACAAGCATTTTGTATTTTATTTGCCTCTGTACTAATGTTTAATAATGACCAAAGTGCATTCTGGATTTTGGAAGAATGTATTACTGGAGCTTTAAGAACATACTATATTTAGTTTCTCATGTGAAAACTTCAGCTGCCTCTAATCTGTTTCTCCTTTCTCTGTTGTTTGATGTTGGGATTGTTTTTAAAAATTAAGTACATTTTATACACAGTTTTTTCCAAATTATGGTACAGACCTACACAGAACTTAATTTTGCACAAAATTATATTAAAAAAAAAAAAAAAAAAGAGCAGCAGGAGTTCTATGGGTGATAAAAAGATAAGGCTGTTGCTTTTTACAGCCTGTCATTATTACAAAACCATTCTTTAGAGCGGAATTATTTTTAGAAATGTGAAATAGTGACTATATGGCTTTCATTACTTTAAAAATAAAAAGTTGAGAGAAAACAACTGCAGTTTGGGTTGAAGGTGAAATTAGTTTAACCATGTATACCTCAGCAACTAGCACTGTGCGGTTTGTTGCACTACAAACGACGGCTTGGGGAAAGTAAAACATTTGTGAAATGAAATTAAAAATAATAAAAACCTTTTATTTGCTACCCTTAGGCATATTCATTATGTTAAAAATGAGAGAGGTTTATTCTCCATTCCTCAATGTGGAAAGTCCAGTATAAGAATAGAGGCAAGTAGAAATATGGCAGATCTTGCGTGTTAACTGTTATTTTTTGCCATGTGTTTTGTAACTGAAAGTGTGATCAGGCCTGGAATAAAGCTATGGTTGATGGTAAAAAAGAAAAAAAAATGCAGTGAGCTGAAGTAATCCCCCTTTGTCCCTCCCTGAATAATCCTGGCTAGCTATGTCAAGGGGAGGGCAAGGGGAGCACCTCATGACCAAGATAAAAGACCAAAGGGCTGCTTCTCCCTCCGGGAAAACATTGGATGGTTACTCAGGCTGGAATCCGAGAGGGAAAAGAGACAGAGGAAAGATTTTCCTGGGTATTTCAAACCTTGGGAGAGGGGCGGGGAGACATATAACACCAAGCAATGGGATAACATTCCAGGGACAGGGAGGGGAAGGAGCAAACAGCTCACACTCGCAGGGAGGGATTACAAAGAAACTAGGAAACGCCAGATATGTGCACCACTACAGTGAGCTATATCTTTTAGTAATGTCCAGTATATTTCTGTGTCTGCCTGTTTTGATTTAAATCATTATATTCTAATTAAATTAAAGCACGTTTGGGAAAGAAACCTGCATACGAAATGCAAATTACATAGAATATAATGTACAAGTTAATGTACAGGTGGGATGCAGAAAGATACTTCAATAATTTAATTTGTTCTCAATGTTATCTTCTAGGAAGGGGACATTTAAAACCCTTTGGGTAGCTACCGACTTTAGTAACTTCCAAAAACTTATCTGGATTGCAAGCTTATTTCATGCCAGGTAATGCTTAAGGATATCACTGGTTCAGATTTCAAAGGTCCATCTTTGACACGGTAGAGAGAACTATCTTTTTTACTGATGGTGGTGGTGGGCTGCTGCTCTTGTCCTTACTGGATACTTCAAACCACAAGACATCCAAATTGTTTGGATGTTGGGGGAAAAGGAGGAAAAAGGTTGTTGGTATTGTTGATCTGCCCACTCTTGTCTCCTTATGTCGATTTATTTTTTCTGAGTTTCTCGGTAGTGAATTTCTCTCAGTAGGAATGCAAAAGAAGATTATAAAGGAAGAATGCATGGTTCTTTGTTCTCAGTCCATAAAGCAATCATGTTTTTATTGCATGACTGCACAAAATATATCTGTATTGCTGCAGGAGCTGGGGAAGCAAATCTTTTAGTAATAAATAGCAGCTGACAAAGTCATTATTCCCAATGGGGAAAGCAGTCATCTTTTCCAGTGTAATTCTTGCAAGACAGAGGAGGAAGTAATTTTGAGAAGGTGCCCATGTTTGTTTTATTCCCCCACAACAGTCTTCACACAGTTCGCCATTTTACTGTGGCTTTCCTCATGAATACTGTCTTTATACCTTGTCAGTCAAGTAATGAGTCTCATCTGGGTTGTTTGAATCCTGCTTTGCTGACACTTCCTTTTCCTGAAAATCTCTGTCGTCTTGACGGTGGTGGTGGATGGAGCCTCTGTATGTCCTTTGCAGTCTCTGTATCGAGATGTGTTCAGACAGAAGGTAATCTTGGCAGTTCTGCTGGGCCTCGAGGAGTGTCTGACCACCAAACACCAGGAGGTACCTGTATTGCCTGTTCCTCACTGGGCTGATGGAGGTGTTCGTGGTGATACCTGTCAGCTCTGCCCATTTTGTCTGCTCCTTTTGCCTATTGCTTTCCTGACTGAGCAAATAGACCCGTGACAGCAACCAAACAGCCGTCTCTGGAAGGGGGAGATGTTCAAAGTTGCCATCGACAGTTTGTGAGAGGAATAACTCAGGAAATAAATGGAGTTTGATACCTCTGACACCTGGAACTGATGACCTACTTCTGGTGACAGTTCTACTGTCTGAGTTGGATTTCTGCATTATGAAATGTAACCCCTGAGCTCAGCATTGCCTGGGGCTTGGTAGAGATCAGATTTCCTCCTTACTATCTCAAGCAGTCAGTCACTGCTGGAGTCTGGCATGTCATGTACATTCTCTAGACACACAGCCTTGAGAATGGCCTTCATGTGAAACCTTTTCAACAGGAAAGGGACACCAAGATCTTCCCCATAGTCTGCTGCTACTTCCCATGATTAGGAGTGGGACAGGACAGAGCTTGTAATGGACAGTTTAGGGAGAATAACAAATCAGAGGAGGCTTCAGGTGTTAGTCTTGTTCCTTGTTACTTAGTCTTGCTGTGGGTGGTCATATTGCAGGCTGAAGGCTTTGTCAGCTTGTGGCTGCAGATCACTGCAGCTTGTCCAAATCATCCTGGGGAGGCTAAAACATGTGGAGAGAGATTGGTTCTACATGCAGAGAATCCCCATGTCCCATGTCTCAAAGCTGATAAGCTGCTGACACCAGGTGTCTGTCTGCTTTGGTCATTTTGATCCTCAAATGCTACACCCCGTGCAGTTTAGTATGCTGGACAAATACAGTATTCTTGAGGATGCTGTGGAGTGTTGCTCAGTGTGAGGTGTTTGGTACAGGGAGGCTCATTTGAAGGAGAATTTGCCAGCCCACTGTACCAGGAGTTGGATCTGCTTCTCCAGCCCAGGAGCAATGCCTCACAGTGTGCTCTGCTCGGGGCTGCTGTGGGAGCACAGGGCTACTGCCACAGCAGCTGGGGCTCTTGGGCAGCTGGGCAGCACTTCAGCTGCTGTTATTTCACATTTAAGGCCGGTTGGGCTTGCTGGCAAAGAGGTCTCAGCAGATCTTGTTTTAGTATTTTCATGCCAAAGACACACAGGAATTTTAACTAGAAGGAGGTATTTAAGACTGGATTTTAACTGAATGTTAAGCTCAGGTCAAATTGTAAGTCCCATCTTGGTTTTATCTGGGAAAGTTTGCGGTGTGGCTGTAGGAGTAAAGGGGAAAGAAATCTGCCTGGTTGGTGCCATCTGGATTGTCTGTCAGGCTGCCCTTTGAGAGCTTCCCTCAGGTACTTTTGGTGCATGTGGGTCCTTGTGGAATGTCTGAATTACGCAAGTGTAAAATATCTGCAGAGCATTACTTCAGATTAGTTAGTTTAGATTAAGTGCTGGAGAGTTAATATGTACCTCAATATGTTACAAATAACTCTCCAAAAGTGTTATAAGATAATTTAAAGATTATATTTTTACTTATTTATTTCCACTCTTTAATTTTATACTTGAGTGGATGCTTTGCCATCCTTAAGCAAACTTTCAGCAATCTGAACTTGCTGCAGATTTGGTTTTATGATAAGAAGTCAGTTCTCTGGGCTGTAAGTAATGCTATGTCTCCTGCTGTCAGTAAGGGAATTTTCTGGAGAGAGAAATCAAGAGAGATATCCTTTCTGTCTCTTCAGAGATGAAGCTGCAACATTCAGTATGGATACAAACACCTCTGATAAAATAAACAGCACTGATGGCTGCTCAGTGCAATTTTTCCAATATAAGTTTGTATAAGTTCACAATCCAGAGTAGGAAATGAGGTCATCCCGCAGAAAGATTTGTCCATTTTATTTCTTTTTTCCCCCCCTACATTTGATTAATCATTTCAAGGAAAGGAAAGCACATGCACTTTAGGGACAAGCTCCCAAAAACATTCAACTTCTTACTAATTCAATTTATTACTTCAGTCTTTTGTTTAAGAATGACAATACTTTATGTTTAGGCATACCTGCATTCCTAAACACGCACCAACTTTTCTCTTCTACCCCTCTTAAACAGCTCCTGCTTCTTGAGCATGGCTTTATTAGTAGTGAAATTTTTCAGGAATTAGCTGGCTGCCTTCTGCCCTTATCACAGTCCAAGCCTGAGTCTCTGGGTATGTGTTTATGAATCAAATTAAATATTTTGCTTTTGTTCTGTCTCATGCATGTAGATAAATGGGAAGTGAATTACTTAACTAATTGGAAACTAGGAAACGCCAAATGGAGCCTAAGTGGAAACTGGAACTAAACCAGTGAGTTTTGGTAAAAGTTGTTTGGAGCACTTCATTATTTCATTAGACCATCTCTACAATAGTGCTGATATGGGCCAAAGACAACCTAGGGATAAAGGTTTGACCTCAATGAAAAGTCACTCTCTGACAGCTCTGCATGCTCTAACTACTGTACCCAGGGCTATGGGCTATGGTCTTCTACTTTGTGTAGGGTTCTTTGTCCTGAGATGTCTAAATTTTAGATGCCAAATTGACCCAGCGCTTCCTTGGCAGTCATTGGAAAGTCACATTTACCTTTAGACGAGAATTCATTCAGTTGATCTTAGACCCTAATTTTAGTGATCCTCTGGGATAATTCTCTCTTGAGTACAAAAGGAAAAGTGTGTGGGTAATTTAGAATCAGATGCAAAACTTCGAGTCACTGAAATTAGGGCAGATAATCCAACTTTACTGTTTTGTTCTGCAGTGAAACTTTAACAATGTTTGCAGCTGTGTAATTAGTTCGGCTGCCATTGGAAAGGAAGGTGTTTGTTTTCTTATTTTCTTGTTTAATTTCATTAGTTTTCTCTTAGAAAAGATTTCTAAACATGAAATCTGTAGTCTTACACCAGCACTCTGATCTCTCCCTGCGCTGTGGTTCGGCAGCTGGTGAGCTGCCCATATCTGAACAGCTGCAGCTCTGCAGCCTTCAGGCAGCACTGCAGCAGCACCCAAACCAGGCACAGCCTGTCCCAGGGTGACACACAGGTGTACCTGGACAGATCTGTCTCTTTATTACTAAAATGAGTAACTTGAAGGATGGGTTAAGATCCGCTCTGACCTTGACCTCACACATGGGGAAACACTGTTCCTGTTTTGGCAGAATTGCAGGGATTATGTTTTTGTTCTTTGCCTGTTACATTGGAAAGCCCTTATGGCAACACTGCTGCTCGGTTTAAAGGTGTGATGCCATTGAGGTGTAAAACCCCTCTAGAAGCAGAGCCCTCCCTGCTTGGCCAAGGTCTCTGTGCAGAGCAGTCTCTGTGATGTGTGTCCTTCCGGTGGCTGGAATCAAGGGTACTCTCTGCTCAAAGGGAGTAGGGCTGACAGAGACAAGGCTTTGCCATATGTCTCCTATGTTATCTTCAGGCTATAGATTTGCAGCTGAGTCAGAGATACTCCTCAAAGGCCTTTGCTGGCTGGCCTGAAAGTGTTTGCAGAGCAGATAAAAATAGCACAAAAAAATCTCTGGCTTGCAGAGGGGGAACCGCTGTTATTTTACTCCTGTCCTTCAGCAAGGTGTTCTGGTACCAGACTTTTGTAAATCTGTGCTCAGTTAGACTGCTTCTGAGCATATTTGGTGAGTTATTTATTCATCAAGCCCATGTGGATGACAGAAATAACTTGCAATGGCCCTGGGAGGCCGATGCTGGAAGCAGGCCATTGCCCGCGGCACCTGCGCTGTCATTGTGCAGGCAAACACAGCAGGAAGAACAAAGTACCATATTTAAACTGCATTTCTCACCCCTCCTTTGTGCATCACCTTTCGAAGCAACAGCCCTTGATAGCAGATGAACTGCACTGAGTATAACGAGGGGAGTCTCTCTCTAGTGTTATAGATGTGAATATTACCAGTCTTTGGACTTCCGTGCTGCCCAGGGGTCTGACTGTTCACAGCCCCTTTTTGCCTGTGCTATGACCTGTTTTCACCGCTTGTGAAACTGGCTGAAGTGATTCCTTCCTCTCCCTAGTGCTTTGCACATTTCTGCTGCCATGCTGTTGCTACTCTAACCCACTTAGGGTTTTCTTTTAGCACCATTTATTTCAATGTTGTTTATACCCCGAGTGTTGGTACCGCCACAGCTGTACAAGCAATGTGCTGTGGGAAGGGGGTGGAAGCTGGATTTTTGGCTGCAGAAAGCATATTGTGTGGCTACAAACAATAGGGATCACTGCCATCAACCTTGGAATAAATGGGATCCATTGAATTTATTGAAATGGGATTCTCACTGTGTGTAGAGGGGAATTAATACCATGAATGCAAATAATGTAGATGGCCAACAATTTTAGCTTTAGGGTGACATAACGCTGCAGTTAGGGACTGCCATTATTTCCTATTCTTCTTTCCCACACACATGTGCACATTGTGAATTCCAATTGCACCACAAATCCTGGCTTTCTAGATAAAAATAAAAAATTAGAAATTCAAAGTATGCAAAAGAGTAATTGTAAAATAATTGTTATAACTTGGAGGAAACAACAGATGTTTCACTTGTTGCTGGAATTCTCTGAAGGAGAACTAATTTTCCAAGCATATCAAGTAAATGCTAATCAGAAGCATTTTTCTCTATGCCGCAGCATAATGGTATTCCTGGAAATATTCTTTGTGTTGGCTTAATAATGCACAGCCAAGGAATGCACTACTGGGACTAGTGGAGGAGCCTTTGCCCCTACCTTTATATTTTGTTTCTTTCTCATTCTTTCAACAGGACCACTTGAAATAAAAAGCAAAATAGATTTATTAATGTTTGGAAATAAGATTTAAACCCCCCCATGAAGATAAGTGGGGGTCTCACTGAAAATTAGGTTGGTGCCTTGTTGAAATTACTACTGGTAATACAGATATAGCACCTGGAGCTCACAGGTGGGAATACAATGAGAGCACCAATGCTCTTTTCTCCAGATCTCAACCTTTGATTCAGCTCCTTCTAGCAGCAGCTGTTAGAAGCTCTGCAACTCATCAAGATACCAGCCCAACTCTATAAAATTTATGGTTGTAACTGCAGTACAAGAAAATAATGTATATTAGGCAGCTTGGGTAGTGGTTGTGCTAGAGAGAGATGCAGACAGGCTGGAGAGGATCAAGCCACCACCTACGCCTGCCTTAGAAGGAAAGACTAAAGCAGTTATGTCTTCTCCCTGGAGCAGAGAAGGCTCAGGAGTGTCTCATCACAGTATTAAAATGCTTAAGGGACAGCTACAAAGAGACTGGAATCACCAGGGACAATGGGTACAAATTACCTATTTCAACCACAGGTTTCATTGCATATGCGGTTCTGTGTTCTAAAAATGCAAAGGCTTTCATTGTATCAGAACACAAAACCAACAGGAAAAACCCAATGAGTAAGACAGCACGACTGTTAATTCCCTGTAATGCTCCTTAAATACAGTTATTATTTAAGAAAACATCCAGAGCTTTTGGGACAGAGTTGTGAGGATCCGCCCTGACAGCATGCTCCTCTGACTGGAGCAGCCACAGAATTATCAGCCATTATGAGCACCATTTCTTCCTATTGTCCTTATAAGAATATTCTTATTTTTATTATTTCTGTTTACTAGTGATTACTAATGCACTTTATTTAATATCATCAGCAGAATTATCTGGTTCTTAATTGATGTGTCAGAGGGAACAAAGCATTGAAATCAGGTTGCAAATTTTTATTTGAAGGTATATTGAGGTCCTACCTTTTTGGCTTAAGATGTCAGACTTATGCAGGTGCAAGTTACTGACTGTTTGACTACAAGAAAACACTGTTAATGTCCTAAAATTATAATCTGTAAATAGTTATTACCAGCATCAATATAATATCAATATATATATCAGACTCAAAAGACCAGAGATATCCTATGTGCAAGTGTCCTGCCATTTGACAACTGTTCAGGGGAATGGTGTGTCAGCAGCATGGAACCCTGGTAAGTACATGAGGTTGTACAGGCTGTTTAGATGCTCCATTCAATAATAAAGAATTTTTTTCAATATTTTTAGAAATTTTGCACACTCTTCTCTGAACGAGCCATCATTTGCTGACAGTTTCTTTTAATATTTGCAGGAGATGTTGGTTCTATGATGGAGTGGTGTTCTGTTCATGTGTGATGTGGTTGGGAGGAGCAGACAAATGGATCAGTGAGACATGGAGAAGGAGAGCAGTGTGTGCATGGGGATAGAAGAAAGACTGAGGAGAAGACCAAGAATCACCAGCAGGGATCTTGATGAGAACACGTTTTTCCTACAGAAAGATGGCATTGCCTCGTTAGTTAAAGGCTGAGTACATGGAATGTTGATGTTTAAAATAATGATAGAAATTGGGATTAATGTTTCACGAAAGCACAGTTTTGCCCATATAACCTCTTCATGGTGTAGGGAGGCCGAGGGATAGGAGAGGCAAGATGTTGAGCTGAATGGAGCACATGTGGTTCCTTAGGGTCCTAGTGCCCAGGATTTCTTCCTGTGTTTCAGAGAGGTTGGGAGGATATGGAGACAGTTATCCCTGGGTCTTTTCTCCATACAAAATAAAGGTGTCTGCAGTACACTGCTGGACCTGCATAGTTTGGAGCCTTAGAACGTTTCAAGTTGGAAGGGACCCCATAAGGATCATCAAACCCACTGGCTTCTTTCAGGCTAACTTCAAACTGAACCATATGACTAAGACCATCATCCAGATGCTCTTTGAACTCCTATGGGGTTGGTGCCATCACTGCTTGCTCCAGAAGCCTATTCCAGTGATGACCAACCTCCCTGTGAAAAACCTTTTTCTAATGTCTGACTTAAACTTCTCCTGATGCAGCTGTGTTCCATTGTCCTGCCACTGGTTACCAGAGAAAAGAAATCAGCACCTCTCTTCTCCCCCCTTGAAGAAGTTTTAGACTGCCATGATACCATCCTTCAGCCTTCCCTGTTCCAGACTGAGCAAGCCAAGTGAGTTTAGCCACTCCTTGTAAATTTTGTTCTCAAGGAATTTCACCACCTTAATCACTTTCCTCTGGATGCTCTCTAATGGCTCTATATCTTCCTCACTTATCCTCCTCTATATCCTCCTCACACTGAGGTGCCCAAAAGTGCATAGAGTGCATACCAGGACAATCACCTGCCTCGACAGGCCACTAACACTGTGATTGATGCACCCCAGGATACAGTTGGCCGTTTCAGCTGCTTGGACACACTGCTAAAAATTTACTGTCAGCCCAAAGCCCCAGATCAATTATTTGGTGCCAGGGCTCTGGGAGCCAGGGCAAGCTCACATGGGTACAAGCATGGAGAAGGAAAAGTTACCATGTAGAGGGGTTGCTATTTTTTTTTTTTTAAACAAGCCTAGAGCTCCACTCCCTTGTTATTGCATCAGAGAGACAGGGATGGCATTTCTTGCTTTTTTTCTATTTGCAGCATTATCAGTAGTGCATCTCTGGGTACTTGTGCCATGTTCTAAAACATATGGCAAATTGCTTGCCCATATGGGTTTGGAGAGCAGTGTGTGCTCGGCAGTTTAAACCTCAGAACAATCAGAAGAGAGGCTTTGCATTCCAAGCTGGAGAGCATGGTAATCATCTCACATTGTCTAGACTTTCCTCTCTCTGTCATTTTTACATATTTTGCAGTGATTACATTCATTTCCTCTGTCTTCCTTTCTGCCAAGATCTATCTGCAACCTAGATATCATTTAAGATAGTTTTTCATATTCATCGTATTAGTCACTGTGAGCACATTTGGAGTGAGCACTTCTGATGCTCCCATCCATTTTCGTTATAGTAAATTAATCCCATTCTGGGAAGGTGATGGAAACTGGTGTGGTTTTTTTTCGATTTATCTGTGCATATCTCATAAATGAAATAAACCCCCCATAAAGCCAGTGTTTTAAAATAATGATTAATCTAATTTTTCTTGGTAGATATGTTATTAGGCAGATATAATATAGAAAATTCATTACTTTGGTTGTAAAAATGTATTAATTAGAGGACTGTGTCACAACAGAAAATGAAGACAAACTTACTAGAGTAATTTTCATTAGAAACTAGTGGAAGTGCAGTTCTTGGCTTGCTGAACTAAGGGGTTGATACTACCTTCTACAGTTTTTTGATGTTGATGGGATTTTAAATTGCTTTTGACAAATTTGAGTAACATTGCCTATATTAGCAAGCTGTCTGTGGGCAGGTGAAGGAGAGGTGCTTAGATAATGGTGAAACCTCCTAAAATAGGAAAGGGCTGGAAGGTGGACTTTAATCAAAACCTTCCTCATGCTTTCTCAGCTAAAGGGAAGAGTATCTCACTTGAAAGCATTGATTAAGTTGTTCCTTTCTTTTGCCTTGGGCTGAAGTTCAACATGTTGCTCTTTATCTTTGCTTCCCAGTGTGGTGACTAAGGAAAATTTGCCTTTAGGATTTTACTGCCTTAGGGTTTGGGCATCAGCTTATCAAACAGACAAAGTCTTTGGTGTAATCAGGAGCTTGATGGCTGTTGGTGTTTGAGGAAGCAGTGAGCTGCCATACAAGTGCTGTGGAGCTCACAGTTCAGCTGCACACACCCCTCTCCCCAAATTTGTCGTGTGTATCACCATTTCCTTGAGCTGGGAATCTGGGAATTGATTGGTTTTGCTCAGGTAATTGAACTGTGTGTTTTTGTCTGAGCAGGTAGTTGTCTTTCTTCTTTTAGCTGTCATGAAATCCTAGCCTGGTGTGAGGCTTTGGAAGCTGCTGTGGTTTGGGGCTGCTTTGGGTCACTGAACTCTGCATGCACACTCCTCATTTCTGCAGGGTTTGTGCTGCTCTTCTCTGCATCCCTGCTGCTTCCCCAGAGCATGAGGCACTGCCAGGCATGTACCTGCTCTGTCCCAGCTGCACACAGATGTGTCTGCTGCAGCTTGTTCCCACATTTCTGTCATTTCAGCAAAAGTAGGTGTGTGTACATATTGCACATCCTATACCTGCCCCCCAGCCTGAGCCTGGCAGAGCTGCACAACAGCTGCCCCTTTACACCTCTTGTGCAGACCAGACCCTTAAAGCTCTGGCTGTTGATTAAGTGAAGAAGGATAGATGAAATTTTATCTGCAGATATACCTGCCATGATTTGGACAGGATGGTTGCTCTTCATCCTCCCCAGCAAGCGCCATGGTTTGCCCAGCCTGATTCAGTTTCCCCCAGCTCTGGGCCCAGCTCAGCCTAATGCCCCCCAGCCTAGCTGGGGTGCTGAGCTGCCCTGCTCCATCCTGCCTGCAGATGGGGACTGAAAACTGCATTTGAAGGCACAGATGCTCTGAGTGCTGCAGCTCACTTCCAGAAGGCAATTACTCTTGTGCTGCAAGCTGGGCTCTGCCTCCTCCTGAGACCAGCATTTCATGAAGGGGACATGCAGTGTTTTAAGAGCTGCAGCCCTTCCCTTTGAGCTGCCTTCCCAGGTCCTCTGCTGAGAAACAGAAAGAACCTGGGGACCTGTGATGGATACAATCTATTAGTGCAGACTGCTGTAAGAAATGGGTTGAAATGTATGGACTGCATACAAATATGTGCACATATACATTCATTTAATATACTTTAGTTTGCATATCAAAGAGAAGATGCTGGATAAGCAAAACCACGGTCAAAATATCTTTAATGATGCCTATTTTGGGGCACAAAACAGCAGGGAAGGGCATCTTGGCAACCCTGCCTTTGCTTTTCTGTGAAGGGGTGATTTGGACTGTAGATGGTCCAGCTTGCAGTTGTTTCACTGATAATCAGAGATGGCTGCTGTGAATCATGCTTCTCAGCTGAGGTGGAGTGCCTTGGGACTGTGGTAGTCCATGTTTCCAGACCAGCTCAGCTTTGCAGAGTACGTGGGGGCAGAAAGGCACTGCAGCACTCTGCACACCTGCAGACACTGTTTTGCTTTGGATGAAGCAAATTTTTTTTGTATTTGCTTTTGAGCATGTGCCGAAATCCTCTGTGGTATGTAAGAATTACTTCTCGTTTTGGAGAGAGCCAACCAGGGAATTTGGCACCAGATCTCTGGCTTTTATGTTCCTCATAAATGGCTTGAAGAGCTCAAGTAGCCTGGCACTTTGGTGGGGATGTTTCCCCTGCACTGAAATAAACAGCTCATTTCTCTTCTAGGTTTATGTGAAATCCTGTGCACCTTGAAATCAGAGGTTTATGTTTTATTCCAGTGGAGTCAAGCTTTCGTTTTTATATCACAGGGCGTTTGTCTGATTTATATGATTGAGAGTTTTATAAAACTTATTTTTTCTTGTAAGGACACTTTCCTCCCCCTTTTAGAAGCTTCCTAAGTGTGAAGGGACACACACACCATAAACTACATCTCTAAGATGAGGCTGGTTTTGTGAATGTGAGCAGTAATATTGATAAACAGGGAGAAAACCATGGCAGCCTTATGCTGCCTTGCACTGCAGTAGGAAGATCCTAGCAAGCAAATGCTTAAACAAGAACATTCTCAGAGAAACACTAACACTTGAAATTAGCAGCCAACTAATTTGGTTCAATGTAGAGATGGAAGCATGTCAAGGAGGGTAATGCCACTCTGAGTTTTCTTGTCTTCAGTTTGCCATTTTGTCTTCCTCCTCCCAGATTTTCAGACTGAAGTCTTATGAGCACTGTCTGTTCATATGTGCAGAATTTTGGCATGTAGGTAATTTGAAAAAAAAAACCCTCCAAAATTCAGATGCATGCTTGTCTATTTTGTGTTGATGTTAAAGAAGACCACAGAACAAGTGACACTGGACCAATGCCTCAACTCCCACAAAGAGCTGCTGCAGGACAACAGTGTTAAGATGCTGATGCTGCAGCTGCCCTCCAGTTCCTTAACAGGATAGAGCCCCTATATGTATCCTTGGCTCTCCCAGGATTGTGAGTCTTGGCTTGACTCTGCATCCACGTGCTTGTGGTGCAGGTCCCCAAGCCCTGGTTGTGTCAGCTGTCCTTGTCCCAGGGGAAAGGCATTACCAGAGAGCCCTGCTGGGACAGAGGCTGCCACAACTCATCCCAAAGTTGTGCTCATGAACATGCATCTTGTGACTTGCTCCAAAGACTCTTTGATCCCTTCCTATCTCCTTGGTCCCTGTGAGTTCTCATGCTGGGCTTCAAAAGATTTACAATGGTTTTTGTTAAATATTGAAAACCTTTTGCAACACTTTGTTATGTTTTACAGGTTCCTGGGAGACTCAATTTCCAAAGCATTTTTTGTTGAACAGCACAAACTTTAAGTCCCAGCTGTCTCTTCAACCTGTAGTCTCACTCTACCAGCAGTTGCAGGCTTTGATCATCAAAATTTCTATTATGCAACTTGATTAAAGGTATTCAGATCTCAAGGTGAGAGCAAAGAGAGATTTACATTTGAAGTGATTTATTAACCTGATGTAATTTAAGGTCATACTAGTTTCAGAATATTGTTAGTCCTTAATTTCAGTCTTTCTTTGTGCTATCCAGTAATAGACAACTAAAATTAGTTTAGTGCAAAGACTTTTTGCTTCCTTGGAGGAACTACTAGAAGGAAACAAAAATGCTGTAGCCATTAAAAGGGATTAGTAAAGAAAAGTGCTTTTGAATTCCTGTTCTTAAAATCCCTGTGGTACAAACACCACTGATTAAAGTACCACCTAGGTAAGAAATAAAGAATTGCCACCAGTCCCTCAGCTTTTATTGTACCTTTTATGTCTCTTACTTAGTAGCAAGGGAGTGTCAGCATGATCTGTGAATGGTGCAAGTAGATTTTAACCACAGTCATTGCTTGGTAGTCTCCTTATTCTTATGATATGAAAAATCCTGGATGAGCCCATCGAGGAGTCTGGAACAGACAAACACACACACTTCAGCTATGCATCCCATGGCCATAATATCCCACTCTTGTACCAGTATCACTGTGTGGTACAGGGGGATAACAGTTCTAATCACTTTGTTAAACAGCTGTGTCATCCCACCTTTAAGGGAGAGGGAGCCCTCAAGATTTGTAAATGTTCATGGTTGAAAGGAATCACAAAACTCAGAGGGTCCAAAAAATATGAAGTTTTATCAGTAAATTACACAGTTGGCATGGAAATTGGTATGTTAGTCCCTGATCTACTATGTAAGCACATGACAGTGGGGTTTGGATAAAGAGGTAAGATAAAAAGAAGAGAGAAAGAAAGAGATGAATGAAAGAGAGAAAGAGAGAAAGAAAGACAAAGAAAGAATAAAAGGAAAGATAGCCTGGCTTGGTGGGGGTACCTTTTTGTAGCTTATTTTCCCTGCCCTGAAGATTATTTTCTCTCTGTCTATGTGGCTTAGTAATCATTCAGAGTCCATTCTTTCAGACCTTTCTGGACATGAATCAGAGGACTTCAGGGCTTCAGTGACCTTGGGTGGTCTTGATCCCCCTTTACATTCCATGCCCACTTCTCATCTTCAATTCATGTGTGCACTGGACTGTGTTGTGCTTATCTCTAGCAGCCAGAAAAAGGATGTTTGCCACAGAAAATTACTGCCCTATCCCAGGACGTTCCCCTTCTCCAGACACGTCTTGTTCTTTCCCACAGCATGTTATTACCAGCAATTCTTGGTTGGCTCCACAGCCATCCAGCTACTGATAGTCCAGACACACCTTAGCCCTTTATCTTCTGGGCTTCTATACCAGCCCCTAACCATTTTTTACAAAGCCAAGGAATTTAAAAGAGTATTTTGGGATTCAGACATGATACAGAAAGTGCTCACTAAGCACACTCGCTTCATTGTTTCCATATGAGTCACCTTTTATTTCCTTGAGAACAGAATAATCATTTGCTATACATAACTACAGGATTATGACTACCATAAGAAAAACAACACAAAATTCAGGTATCATGACAGAAAGTCAAAACGATCCCAGCACAAGAGAGAGTCAGGCTTGAATGTACCTTCACAGGCTTTATTGGTGAAATTCTGGGCAGGGGTTGCTTGTGCCCCTGTTGGGATGCAGTTTTGTGAACGAGTGTCTGTGCATGTGTAGTTCCTCTTTGCTGTGCCCTCTTAAGGCAGGGAAGTCCCATTTAATTTTCTGTTCTTCACCAATCCTATCACATGTGCAAAGAAGTAGAAAATAATTCTGCTTCTTTAGCCCCAAAGGAAGAAGTTTATACCCAGCTATTGATTTCTTCCATAGTCTGTGAGGACCTGGTCCCATTTCTATCTGGTATATTGAGTATTCTTTTAAAAGAGAAAAGAAAAAAAAAAAAAAGATATGGAGAGAAAAACCATGAGAACCAAAACCAAAATCATCTAGGAGATCTGCAAGAAGGAATGGTAAACAAGTGTGAGGAATTAAAGGTGAGATGGTGGGCTGTGGGTCAGGGACAGATGCACTGACAGGTTCCAGGCAGAAGCACCTAAAAGAAAGGACCTGTGATGAGTCCCCCAGGAATCGCACTCTGAGGGAAACTGTGTGCATGATCTGTTAGATGCACACATCTCTCTCTAACAGCTCTACACCAAATGCTGAAGTTCTCTCCAGACGCTGAATGCACATCACAGTGAAAAGCAGTTTCATCTCTTTGGAAGAGGACACAGGATCTGCCATGCAAATGTGAACTTTGGAAAGAGAGACTGTAAGTTACCAACATGACACCTTTGCAAACACATTACTAATTACCAGCTAGTTAGATGCACTGTGAAAAATTTGTTCTTATAGACCTGGGACACCCACAGTTACTCACTTTTGTGTTACTTTCTGAGCACTGCACATGTATTCTGGGGCTGCAGCAGGCAGTGGCTGTGCAAGCAGTGCAGGCAGGACAATAACACTGTGGGAGTTTTGGTCTCAGCAGGACTCCCTGGGTAGGAAGGCTTCAGTTCTCAGAAGGGCCTGGTTACCTTTCTTGTTAGTGCTGGTAGCAATTCTCTACGTTGTCCACATGGGCAGAGCTGCTTCCTCCTGATCCATGGAAGCAGCTGGAAGAGGCCCATGGGGCTGAGCCTCTGCCCCAGCTGTGGGTGACTGAGTGGAGATGTTGCACACACATAATATAACAAGTAACTCTGGCTGAATCCTCAGGGTCTACCTGCTTAACTCCTTCATGCAGACTGATTCTATAGATATGTTCTGGACATGTCTCAAATTAAAGGCATCTGGGAATATTTTAGTAGGGATTTAACTATCCTGACTTCAGATATGAAGATCTGGTGGACGTAACTTGGAACTAGTGACTCTGCCCAATTTTTCCACTCAGTGAAAATTTTTAGATGCTCCTGCAGAATAATTAATTCATTCCTAAAGGTGTCAGAAATAGTTTTTATAAAAGTGCCCACTGGTGTCCTTAGCAAAAAGCTTGGAATGAGGGTTATATTGATTGCATTACTTAAGCTGTAGGTCAGCCTGTGTAACTGTGTTGCTGTGATTTGGGTTATTATGACTTGGTAATTTCTCCTGTGTCCATTCAGTGTTTTCATGCCCTGATTTCATTAGACACCATAAAATATCTGGTAGTTCCCTAAGGTCACATAGATGGTAATTTAAAATATTTTTTAAATGGTGCAATATTAGCCAATGATAAGAATTCTGTGACTATGTATATTATTTTTGATTTAGAGGATCAAATTGTTTTCTTTTAAAGTAGTTTGGTTTTTATTATGCTGGTGAATGACCTTTCTACTGAAAGACCTTAGTAAAAAATACGCTGCTTGCATTTTTTCCTAATGCTTTTTTTCTTTCCTAAAGTTCAGAAGATCAGCACTGGGTTGCAGAGTCTATTTCCTCTTGCCTATAAATAACTCTGTATACAGAGCAGAAGAGCTTTAGCAGGTCCATGCCTGAGTGGCTGGCGTACTCTGCATGCCAGGGGGCAGGGTCCCATGGGCAGCAAGCCTGCTGTGGGCTGGAGTGGCCATGAAGATCCCAGCTCTGAGCTGCCCTCTCCCAGCAGTGAGGCTGCGGGGAAGATTCAGAGCTGCCCGATTCTCTCTGCTCTGGACCTGCGTCTGTGCAGGTGGGCACTGTGTTCCAGGGCACTGGGCAAAGGCAGCAGCATCCCGCCTGGGCTGACTTTATCCCCCTTTCCCCTAGGGCAGCTCGCACTACTCCTGTATCCTGTAAAAGCTGGCCATGAACCTCTTTTTGACATACAAAGGAAAGAAAAAGGGAGTAAGAGATGTTATCAAATGAATGGATCAACTCATACTTTGTATTTCACAAGGCTACAACTGCCTTTTTGCTTTTTAATCTATTACTTCAATAGAGTCTTTTATAAAGAAATATGTAATAGCTCCTTCCTGTCCCTCAGGCTATGCTGGCTGAGGTTTCCTGTGCTTGGTACCTTGATGTGAGAGTAATTGTTGCTGTTGTACAGTGCCATCTCATACTACCCTGCTTTAACTTGTGGGGCCCATTTGTTCCACCTGAGCCTCCAATGTTTACATGCCAGTCCTGGATCAGTGGTCCCCAATCACTTTTCTGTGTTGGCTGGGTCACTAGGAGGCAATCCAGACCTGGATGGGGAAAATCAGCATTTGATTCTGCAGATGATTTGCTCCAGACCAGCCTTGGGCTGATGATAGCAGAGCTGCTGTACACATTGTTTACTGTGTCCTCCTGCTGTGAGGGAAATGCCTGAAATGAATGGGGAAATTGGGGAGAATTTGTCATTATGTTGGTCCATCATTTATTCCATTTGAACTTCATCAGCTGCATGAGGAATGGGGATTTCCAGGCCCTGCACATCAAGGTGGGGCTGCCAGAGTGGGAAAGTTTGACAAAAAGTGGAGAGCTCTGGTGGCATCACCTCCAGTGACCTTGTCACCTCCACTCCCATTGCTGAGGTGCTCACTGCAGCTAATGAAGACTAAGGATGCTGAGGTTTCTAAGTGGGGCTGAAATATGAATAACTTCTGTGTAATTTGCAAAATACTGTAACAATCAGTTTAAAAAACACTAGCTATCAAACCTTCTGATTTATTCCAAAGCCATTGAATCTGGGACAGAGCTGCTAATCAAAGAACATAATGGACCTATAAAACCATGAAGTAGAGACCTACTTGTTAACCTCAGGGGATTGAAGGTATGGAGGGGATTAATTTGGGCTGCACTTGCAATTTGTATGCCAGTGTGAAAAATGTTTAGTATAAAGAGAGCAGGATGAGAGATGAGAGTAGGGAATTGGGCAGAGGCTTCTTGAGGCGTGTTCCCACAGGGAGTGAGATTGCTGATCCTCCAGAGCTGTCATGACCAGAGCCTGGGGCTGTGATCTTTCAGTTTTGTCAGATGTGAAGCTTGTCTTGCATTGAGATGTGAAGTCAGGACAGCGGAATTGCTGGAGCTGCCCTCTTTCAGGGAGTGCCTCACAAAAAATAGTATGGCAAAGGAATAAACAGTCAGGTTAAGGGGCTTGTACAGCACAAAACAGACCCTCAGAACAAACTGCAGTGGCAAGGTAAAGTGTTTTTACCCTTGGCATGAGGCTCATTTAGAGGCTTGTGGTGCTGGGTGCTAGTTGTTGTTGAGGTGTCCCAACGCAGGACTTAGTGTGCCGTGCTAAAGGGTGCAGAGCTGTCAGTACACCCCACAGCCAGAGCTGTGACCCCTTCTCAGCTGGGTGTCACACAGGGTGTTTCTCTGTGCTCCTGGGTGCAGGGGGGATGCTCTGGTGCTGGTGTGTGAGTCAGATGGGAAGGTGCTACCAAAAGGCTTTGTGACCTCCTGCAGCTGCCATGGCAGGGTGCAGAAACCAACCTGAAAAGCTGGGCAGCACCAGGGATATTTGAGACAGGAGTCATTTGGGAAGAGGCATATGCTGATGGCGTACGTCTTTCCTGGAGCAGTATAAAAGAGTATCAATTAATATTGCTTGTGATGTTCAAGGTTTGAGAAGTGCTCTGAAATATTCTGTACTAATAGATTGCAGTGCTCCATGTTGCCTGCTGGGTTTATTTTATAAAAACTTCTGGAGTGAATGAAGTGCCAATTAGAATAGGGGTTTCATACATGGTGAGTTTTCTGGACAATGCTGGGAAAGGTCTGATTTTCTTCCTGAATTGAATAGCTACTTAAATCTAGCTTTTTGTACTTGCTGGTTTAGAGACAGGATGAACAATTTTCTGGTTTATGAGCTGCAATTATTTAAGTACTTTAGCTAAAGCTCTTGGCATAATTTTTAATCCCTTTGGGAAAGTACTAACATCAAAAGTCTTTAATTCTATATATATGCATGAATAGAAACTTCAGAACCATGGGCAGTCCTGCTGCTTGGTGGTGGCAGGAAGGAGAGTTTTGGACTGGTTGGGGTGCCTGTTGTTGTTCACTGCTTTGAGCAAAGGACACAGGAAAAAAAAAAATCTGCATTTCTTTCAGAGTTTTACTAGAGAAGTGTAAATATTCACGTGGCTTCAGTGACAGCAATGTCCCAAATTTACTGAGAAGGGAAGGATAGAATGATGCCAGTGCCCCGGTGTCACTCCTGCTGTAGCTGTGGATTTGTGGTTCCTCAGAACCTTTCTTCCTGCTTACAGCTTCACTGAGGCTCTCATCACAGTCTGGGTTTGGCTTTCATATTTTAGTTGCTCCATCCACTGTTCCACATCTACAACACCTCTGGGTGGACAACAGGTCCATGGGTGCTATGCAGCACTCCTGGGGTGCAGAGGTAAGGGGAAGTATCCCAGGGATCGAATTCTTGACCTTCTTATGTCACAGTGGTGCTGGTGCTGGCCCACCATGGCAGTGCCAGCCCACTGCTGAGGCTGCTCAGTATGGCTGCAGCCTCTGGACAAACTGAGGGATTTATCTGTGTGGGAGTAGCCCATTGAAACCCTGGACTTGCTGCTGGAGGGCAGGGGACAGTGTGCTCTCATCTCCCAAGCACCAGCCCGGGCATTTACTTAAATAAATTAATTATCTTCAAAAGTGTAATCACTAAGTATGCTTTCTTGCTGTCCCCAAGACTTGAAGCATTTGTCATGTTTGATAGTTCATCTTTTTCGGTTTTTAAGCTTGAAGAAGTTGAAAATAGAGCGGGTCAGCAGGTGGCTGCATCACAGAAAGTCTCATCGTTCCTCTTTCTCCCTGCACCATTTCTTGCTTATTTATTACTTTTTTCAGTATAAATGTTTTTACACTTACAGGAGTTGATCCATGGATGAACATTAGTTTTCTGGATTAGTCTGCAATCCTATGTGTTTTGGTTTTTTTTCCTGAGAGGGGCAGCCATCCAACTCAAACATGGTATTTGGGCAGTTTCTGAATGGGAGTGGAAGATGGTGTTCCAGGCCCCTCTGTGTAAGATGGAGTGGGTCTTTGTGTACTGGTGCTCCCCCAGCTGTTTAAAAGATACATGTTTGTACCTTGTAAGCAAAACTCAGCTTATCGATTAATTGAACTGGCAGAGTGACTTATTGTCAAAGAGGCACTAAAAGACAGGAAGGGCACAACATAATTTTTAGATTGGCTATAATTCAGAGATAATGCTTATGTTACTGTGTCTTGACAAGGCATTTTTTAAAAGAAATGGCTCTAAGCTGAGGTGCCAGCTATGGAGATAAATGCGTGATCATGTCACTGCTGTTAGAAATAGTGAGAAAAATATTCCAGAACCCTCAAGGCTGGACTGAGCATGTGTGCCTTGGCTCCAGGAGGGTGGAGGACCTGCAGTGCCCACAGGTACTTATTTGGATGGTGGGGAGAGACTGTTCTGGGTGTCCCTCTCCAAGGGAGAGGACAATTCTGGGTGCTGAACAGGAGACCTGTGAGGGGCTTGGGGTGCTGGTGATGGGTGAATCCTGGCCGAAATACAGCTGCTTCTGTCCAGTTAACGCACCAGATTTCCCTTTGGGAGTGATGGCTAGTTAAAGTCACTCACTGTTTGGATGACAGCTGTGAAGGTAAAGGTGTTTGGTTCTGAGTGTCCACTTCTCTGGGCCCCTCACTGACATGGTGAAGGAACCTCAGGGTCCTGGAGTCTGGTAGTTGGGGAGGGTGGGAGTCCTGAGGGACACAGCCCTGGCAATTCTCTCCCAGCCCCTTAGCAGTCAGGAGAGTAGGCAGCCTGACAGGCTTGTGTGGCCTTTTCATTAGAGAAAATGTCTGAGCTTCCAGGGGACAAAAGAGGGAAAGGGCTCTTTTGGAGACTTATGTGAAGTCAGTCCCTAATGGGATCAGACATCCCTGGGCAAGGCCAATGCCTTCTCTAGCTTTGAGCTCCATAGCAGTGTACCAAGAAACTTTTCCACTTCACAGCAAAGCTTCCTTCCAAGCAAGGAGAAACCTGGAGGGTGACATCCTCATTTGCTGAGGTGTGCTCTTCCACTTATCCCTCTGCAGTTCTGGCCCTAGGTATCCGTGGCAGCAGTGATGTACAAAAAGAGCATAGTGGCTAAGACAGGAATGTGCCTGCAGCTTTGCCTGTCCTTGTCTTTGTAAAATGAATTTGGAGACTTCCAGTAGAGATCATGGTATGTTGCATCCACAAACCCTGGCCTGAATGCTTGAATCATTATCAGTACAGACATTCAGCACAGATGATAAAACATTATTTGTGCTTGCAGAAGTAGTTACTGGCTGCATATAGAATTATGTCTAATAAGTAACCACTGGTGGTTTCTGGAGGACAAGGGAGGTGGTTTGGGCTTCAATGCAAAGTTTTGGGTACGTCTTTGCATTTGTATGACACCCAGGAGTGGGTTAATGACTTGGTGTGTAACTGACATGATCATGCCACCTCTTAGAAGAGGTGTCTCCTGTTGAGCTGCTGATGCACATCAGGTAGAGGTTGAGAGATGCCAGATGGTGACAGAGAGCCAAAAGAACAAGGGAAAAAGAAGACAAGTTCTAAGGGACAGAAGGAGAAAATGGAGAGTGGAAGATTTGATTTACTGAATGGCAGTAGCATTTATCTCAGAGGTAGGATTAAGAACCGCCAGGGAGCTGAAGAGGAAGAGAAGAGATTCAGAATAAATCTGGTGGTAATGAGAGCACATGGGATATAGAGAGGACTAAGCATGAGATGTTTGTGTTTAGCAGAGATGGAACAAATTGGATGGAATCTCGTCTTTGATGGATGAGATGAGAAGGTTTTGGCAATGGTGGCTGGCTGCACATTCAGATGAAAAGTATCAGGGAAGAAATGGGTCCATGTTTGAACTTCTGCCTCAATTTCTAGCAGACAGCTATCCACACTGGGGCTAAATTGTTGGCAGTCTAATCACTGAGGCCATGGAATAAGTGGTTATATGGGCTACAAATGCCTCTCCTGTTTAGGAGAGCACACAGTAATGAAACCAGTGCAACCTCTGCTCTGTGTAACCAATGGAAGAGTGCTGTCTGTCCAGCAGCTCTCTGGAAGGAAAGATTACATCTTTGGTGAGATCTTGTAGGAGCTATTAAATTTCCTCTTTTTTTTATTACATTTATTTGAAGGTCTGCTCTTGCAGGCTCTGCAGTTTGTGTGAATGGCCCAAGGCAGAGAAGTATCTGGAGAAGCAGTGAGCTCCAGAGCCCACATTTGCCACTGGTTAAGTAAAGTGCTGCACTGACTGCTGTCTGTGGTGTTATTTGTGAAAACTCCTGCCCAAATGTGCATTGGTGAACACAGGCTGGCAGGCTTACTTACACTGTTGCACTAGTTTGGAGCAGAGAATCTGCATAAAGAAGGCATCTATTTCCTTGTCTTATTACATAGGTATGAAAAAGAGATATTAAAATGTGTCATAATAACAGCAGTAAAATGCAAATTCTGTACTACTGTGTTTAAAAAACCTAGGTCATGTTATTAGCAGATAAAGTTAGACTGGATGAAGCCATATGTCTTCAGCACACTTCCCTGTGATATCTTTGTATCTGAACCAGGCACAGATTTCCAACCAATGAAAATAGTGGCTATTTAAGCAGCAGCAAATTATTTTTGAGTATTAAAGATGCTTCATATTTTCTATGTGTTTGTTGTAATGCAAAATTATGTTATTGGTTCAGCTGGTTGAAATTTTCTATGGGGAACATTAATATGAAAAAAACAAGGTTCTACAGATGTTGACTCAGGCTGTATGAAGACAAATGATTATTTTTGAAGAAAATTATATTTTAAGGGAACATTTTTAAAAATGTCATATTTGTGTGAAAAATACTGCTTGTTTTCCAGGTAGACATCTTACAGTGTCTAGAGTCTATAAACTGCTGATTTATTGCAGTTTACTGTCTAACTAGAGGTAAGGAGCATTAAATGAGAGGTGGATATGGTCCCAAAAGAGGTTGTCTGTTTACCTATATTTTTACACCTCTACGATGTTTTTTGAGACATTTTTTTCTGTAAAATAAATTGAAAATGTAATTACGGTCCCTTTACACAGCTTGTCAACAAAACCCTTCAAGGGCTAGTTAGAACTACTAACTGATTAAAATATGTAAATAGGTAAATATGGTTTATGTTCAGGTTAATTCCGTATATGTGGTGCACTCTCAGAAGTTGTCTCTCACTGCTGGGAGTCTGGCCACCCTGGTCTCATGTCTCCTGGGACTGGAAGAAGAATAAGGGTTTAAGCTTCTCCACCAAGGAGAAGATTTTTCTGTGTCTCTGTCACCTCATAAGCCTTAACTTGCCATTATAAAATTTGTTTGATCACCTACCTATGTATTTATTCATAAATTGGAGTAAAATTAAAGCGGTCTATTGCCTTTTTTATAAGGCAGTAGCTGATTAACTCTACTCATATTCAAGAAAATGTTTGTTTCTCAGGGTGACACTGAAGCCTAATACTCAAAATTAACACAAACTATATGTAAGTGAAAAAATGAAAGATTTTTGGATATATATTTTATTTGACAGTGGTTTAGAATATCATACAGTAAACAAGATTTCTGTAAAAGTTATTTTATCCATAGTGGTGCGTTTCATAAAAATAGTTGCTCACTTACAGCCTTTCTGTGACTATTAATACATGGAATTATATTTATAGAGATAGAGCTGTACAAGGTAAATTCACAGCTAACACTACACAGAAATATTATTTGGAATGGGGTTTAGATGATGTGCTGTCTTCACAGGTTATCGATTACAGCCGCATAAAGCAATTACTGCACAAGGAGTAGCTGTGAACTGTGCAAATTAGAGTTTATGCAAGCATAATCTCAACTGTTTTTCAAATTTCATTGTTTGCTTTCTTTATACATAAAAATAAGATACCGGGACGTGCATCTACACTACAGAAGCATTGTCCAAAATCAGATTCAATAAATTAATGGCAAATTATATTGGATTCTAGTTCAGGGGATAAAGATTTTTTTTCCCATTAAATAAGAGTTTTATAAACAGCTACATGGGTTTGTGCTTTTTTAAAAATTATAAATGGATTTTCCTTTCTAAAAAAAAAATATGTTTGAAAGCTGCAAAATCCTTGACTTGAGGCTTTTCAAATAATTGGACAGGAAGAAACATGTCTATAAATTTCGCAGTCCAGTGCAATGTTTGAGACATACAGTAATGTGCTAATTTCTTGGAACAAAGCCAATCTCAATCTAGTTTTTCAGCAGAGCATGTGAGGAACTAAGATTGCTAGTGAACAATAATTTTTAAATATGAATTTTTGACAGTACTTAGCTTTATGGTTTTTTTTTTGTTTTGTTTTAATTACCAATGTATTATTGCCCAGGATTTTGTTTTAATTTTGACAGACGAATAAGCATACGCACACTTACATAGACACACACACATCTTTTTGAAACAAGATAATGACTGATTGACTGAATTCAGAGTTATTTCCTGTGAAGGCAGACTGGAATGTTTACCTGGCACTTAAGGCTTAAAATTCAAAACAGACAAGCAAGAAAGATAAAAACAAAAAAAAAAAGAAAAAAATGGAGATAGGGAAAACATGGTAAAATTGAAACCATTTTAAAAATGGAAAAATACTGAATTTATCGAATGAGGACACCGACAACTGTATTTCAGAAACCAGTCTAATTATTGTTGACATGTGCCTGAAAGGCACCTGCTCTGCCAAACTGAGGGGATGAGAGGTGAGAGTGTCCTAAGTAAATGCGGATGGGTGTGAAACATAGCACTGTTGATAAGTGACGCTATCATCTTCTGCAGGAAGGAAAGGCCTTTCCTTAAGGAAACTGCAGCTTTTTCTCTGTAGCACTCTTCCTTTCATTGCAAGGGCCTTGCAGATGCCTGGGGTTTGAGCCTGACCAATTGGTTTGTGTGCTACCTCGCAGGACTTGGGGAACCTGTAATAAATCACTTTTGAGAATAATTTGCAAATACAACTCCACCTTAACTCCTTTCCAATGTACAGAAACATGGTTTGTTCACAAAAATGGCAGTAGAAATGGTATCACAGAAACTAATCCACTGGATTCCCCACTCCTCCCGTAGCGCCCAGTGAACTATGCTACAGGGTACCACGAGGACTATCCCAAAGTGTTAACAGTGGAGACGTGTCATGGGTGTACAGTTCCAAACGATGCTTTAAAGAAACCCTTTAACCCCTGTCTAGATATGTCGAGAACAATTTATTTACAACATTTTAGCTCCATGAAAAGATCCTCTCTCGGTTTCAGCTTGCTCCGTGCAGTTTTATTTAAGGCGATGTTCCAGTTTGTGATTGCTCTAACTTGTTCCAGTTTCTTGATATAAAGTTTGAATGAATTCCAAGTCCTTCATGCAGTGGGAAAAAAATGCTAAAGCTACACTGCACTATCCTTCTCTGATGTACTGTCCTTCATATTGTTTTGGTTTCTTCCATAGCTGCCAAAGTCCCTAAAATGGAACTGGGACTTTAGGGTCGATTTTAAATCTCTGTGTTGACTATATGCTTTTGAACTTATTAGATACTGTGCACATTGTCATGGAATTACACACTAATGTTTTCATTCCTCAATGCTTTGTGTATATGTGTGATAGTTAAAATAAATTAAAACAAACCAATGTGAGACAAAAACTAAGAAGAATGTTCTGCGTCAGTTTGAGACAGTTAGAGGGCAACAGTCCCTTGCTTATCTGCTCATGGCAGAAGTACCAGACTTCAGGACGCTAGGTAGCTTATCTGAGCCAGGGATTTTCCACGGCCCTGGAGAGACCGTTGCCTTTCGAACTGTGGTGTTGGTGCTGCGAGTGCTAATGGAGTGGAGATGTCCCTTCCTGGGGAACTCGCTGTGTTTCCCATCAGGGTCCCTCTGGCTGTGGTCCATATCACTTCCAGGCGAGCTGCAGCGGTTGCTACTGTATGTCTTGGTAGCTCCTGTATCGATCTTGACATGGTCAGGGGCTGCAGCTGACTTCTCACTGGTGGTTGTGGATCTGTGATCTTTTTTGCTAAGAGATCCTCCTCTCTTGCTTTCTGGCTTCCTCAGCCTCCCAAACTGTTCATCACTGGTTCCAGCACACACGTGCTCTCTTGCGCCAGCCTCGATCATAGCGCTGTGTCCCACCGCTTTGCTTTCTGAGGTGGGCCTGCCACCATCAGTGGTCTTACTTTTGCCTTCTGGATATCCTTTCCAAGAAGCCTCTTCGTGCTTTGACCTGTCTACCTTTTTAGGACTTGCTGACCTTTCTCTTTGTTCTCCTAACCTTTTCTTTTTGTGACCGTTCACCGAAAGCTCCTTTGGTTTCCTTACATCGTGTTCCCTCTTGATATCCCATGTTGGCTCTGGGCTTATCTGGTGAGAAGGGTCAGAGGGTGGGGCTATGTGTGATGAAGATAATGGTGAGATTATGTCGTCGAGGGAAAGAGCTACTTCCGGCAGACCTGGGGAGGTGGCAGAGGGAGCACTCCAGGAGTTTGGTTCGTCTGTTTTAACAACAAAGAGAAGAGAGTTAAGGGCGTATTCAGGCAGCACAGAGTGTATTGCACAGGCACATGTATTCTGAGAAACACTGATACCCAAACCATGTACCAGCCTTAAGCCCCTCTGTTTTTGCAAATGCTGGATACCCTGGTCTTTTTTTTTTTCATACCAATTCCGCTTTCCTCTGCCTATGGTAAATTATTCTTAAAATAATAAAGGCACGTGCTCATGAAATCAAATAGCCTCTTTTGTAGCTGTATAATGGATTTCTTAGCTGTATCAGTGCTGTCTCTGAGGACAAATTAGAAGGACTTTCTGCTATCTATTAAACATGTCCCTACAAGCATATAATAATTGACAAAAATTTGTAGCTCAGATAAGGTCATCATTGAATTCTGTCTCATATTTTTTCTAAACAGATATAGTATTGCAGTGTTTATGGCCTCACAATTCTTACACAGGGTACTTATACAGCTCTGCCTCTATATCACAGTGTCAGCTGTTGAGTCTCCTGGTTGTGCATTTTGAATTTCTCCTGGTTACTTAGCCTCAGCACAATATGGTTGGATTGTGCAGATCCTGTTTAATTTAGCTAAATAAATGTCTCCTTTGCTGAATCACAATGATTTTTCTAATCCAAACCATAATATTCTGAGATGCCTTTCTCTTGCATATACATTCTCATTTCTTTTGATTAACCTTCTGGCAGAAAACAGATCCATCATGATTAATGACAGCATGGCTCCTATTCTTACCCATCTACTTAGAGGTTAGAGAAATCACTGAACTTGGCTGATGTCATTCCCTATTTAGCACCATTGCCTGGCTTTGAACAGTATGAGGAATAATCTGTCAGAGATGAAGGACTGTCTCAGGAATCCATGGAAACGAGGTAGAACTTGTGGCAAGAGCTGCATATTTTATGGGGGAGAAAATGTAACCTTTTAGCTAAAAAACAAGCGTGGACTTCTTCTGGTCAGGACTAGTATCTCTCAGTGATATCAACTGCCCTTTAAAAAAGTAGCATGCATTTTTCTCAGTGCTATGGCTGCTTTCAAATTATCGTGGAGATGCACATCATCTCAAAAAATGGAATAGATTCTACTGCCCAGCCTGGGATCTGCAGCTTGCTTGACTAAAACAGCACTTTAAAGTTAATAGCTGGATTGAGTGATTGCTGTCTTGCAGATAAAAATAGGAGAGACAATAGTGAGGTGGGTGACGTAAAGGGAGGGAGCAGCACAGTTAGCTGAGGAGCTATTTATTTTCCCAGATGGTGTTTGTCATATGCTTTTGCATAATGAGCATATGTGTGGAGAGGATTAGCATTTGAGAGGGGTAGAAAGTACAAGTTCTGTGTAAGACAAATAAACATTGAGCTGGGAATCTAAATGGACTGAGGGTCTCAACTGAATTTAACAAAAAAAAAAAGATATCACACTTTCTTACCCTCCAGTTAAGGGTGACTAATGTACCATCTGCTCCCAACTTGGCACTCAAGCAAGAAAAAATAAGAGGAAGACTCATACATGTAGAATGATCAGCTTCTAGGAGTTTGCCTACAAAAACTTTGATGGGCTTGTTCTTTAATTCTGTTCTTGTGCACCACCAGCCTGGTTCAGGACCACAGCCTGTGCCGGAAGCCCAGACCCTACCCAGGCCCTTCAATCTGAAATCCAGGGGATCAATTTTATTTAATACTTGAGCCAGGGGCCCTGCACGGAGTCCAAATCACTAAAACTATCCTCGGACTCAGCACAAAGCTGCCTATGGCCACCAGCAAGGTACCTGAGCCAACTCAGAAGAAGCCACCTTGAGCCGTGGAAAATTAGGTTATACTTTTCATGGCATTGTCACTCCTACCAGGGTAGAGGTGGTGCCAATGGTTGGATGGAGCAACATATTTGTCTGAACCACAACCTTCCTTCCTAGTTGTCCATGAGATGGTGTTTTTCACAGTTTTTCAGTGTCAGTGAAGGGCAGTGGGACATTATCCAATCTTGTGTTAGGCTGTGAGAGCTTCTGATTACAGAAAGAGCCTGTTACTTTGGGTAGTAACAAAGTGCAGTATCAGCTGCACACCAGCAAAAACAACAAATAGCCTGGAGCAGCAGGATACTTTTGGATAACAGGACAACCTCTGTGGAAAATGTACCACTCTGCTCAAATCAGCTGTTTCTCCTCCAGGAGGACAAACCAGGAGGAGACCATTCAAAATCAAGGTGGCAAATACCTCTTGTGGCTCCTCTGAGGCAGAAAGGATAATATGGAACCAATTGTTTGTGGGAAGCTGTGGAGAGGAGATCTGGGGGTTAGTGGCCTACTGCTTTTTTCCCTGGAGATGACAGAATTTCTTCCACTTCCTTTTTTAAAGGGGATGAGAAAACAACCAAATGTTGCTGTGAGAAACCATAGTGGGTTTGAACATACTTCAACAAAAATATCTCTTATAAACACTGATATATAAGTTTAGGTTTCTATAAACTGGGACATGCCATATTATATGCATTACTGGATTTTATCTCTCTCCCAGAAAACCCTAAGTAAAGGAAAACTTGACCAATTAAGCAAGAAAACTGATAGCCACAGCTTTTAAAGTTTGGCTGTGGGACAACCCCAGGTGGAAGTTTAAAAGAATTGCTGGGAAGGCACCTATATGTAGGTTGTATTTCCAGTGGCTAAGGAAAAATGTTACCATGGAATAAAACTATTATTTGTATTCTTTGGCAATATAGCACTTGCAAGTAAGAAGAAAATGACTTTCTTTAAGGTTTAAGTGCCATCAGTCAGAGACAGTCGAACCTAACCTAACCTGCTTTTCTTTCAAATGAAATGATATTATATGGAAAGTTGTCTTCAGCCTTGGTAGACATTAATGTCAACAAGTTGCATTATATCACTGGCTAGTGAGAATACTCATGAGAGGGTATTATAGCCAACTTCCCTCTAATGTTTGAACATTATGGAAAAATATAAAAATTACTAGAGTAGAGCAAAATGCAGGAATGTAATTAATTTGTTGCTCAGAATAAAAAAAACCTTTTAAAGAGCTGTGTTCAAGCCATAAGCCGTGTTCATTTGGACTTGTTCAACCAGCACTAAAATGATTGCTTCTCCGTAACAAGTATCAACAGGAGAAAAATGTAAAATTGTATCCTGCAGAGCAGTTAAACTAGTAATTTATTTTCATGATTATACTCAGTTTCTAGCTACATTTTCGAGAGAGTTATTAATATTTCTGAATATTTTTTATTCTGTTGGTCTAAGGCTTTTTATAAAACCTTTATGTTAATTGGGAACACAGCCTACTTTTACTGTGTTGTTCCAAAGCATCTCAAAGCATTTTGTAAACATACTAAACCAGAGACAGAGCACTGATTTTACTTTTTTCTTCCTTCACCTCTGAGAGGAACTGAAAACAGTATTTGTTTAACAGAGCATGAACGACTAATGCCCAAACAACTTTCAAGCAGATGAGAAGAATTTTGCATTCAGTTGCAACTCCTGAAGAGATGTAGGTACAACATAGTTTTAAACTTGTTTCTGACTTTATCACCACTGATAATATTCTTACTGTGAAACAGATTGTTTTTTCCTAAGTATAGCTCTCACTGAAGGCTAATAGATGCCCTCCTTCTTTCTTTGAAAGGAGAAAATCTCCCTTGACCAACTAATTTAGACAGGAAAATGAGCTGGGGGCAGCACTATAATCTGTCACCGTGATGGCATTTCATCTGGTGTAATTCAGTAGGTGTTTACTGGATGGCTTTTAGTTTCCACAAGCTACTGTAACACAAGTTGGTGGCACTTCTCCATGGGATGTGTAAGAATGACTCACCTAGGAGTGGCTTCGCATTACTCCCAGGCAAAGCAGTAAATTGCTAACTGAGTAAGAGCCACCACAGATACAAGATCTCGAGTGTGTGGGAGGACAAGTGGGAGATGAACACTCCCCCCATGTTGGGGGAAGAGTGACACAGGGAAAACATCAGGAGCAGAAGTTTTCTATCTAAAGGTTTTCTTATTTGAGGTAGAGCTGCCACATACATGAATTGTTTGTTTTGCTCTGTCAGCTCTCACACTTTCAGAGGAGTGGAAATGAGGGTACTACTCTCATGAATCTGTTTGCTCTTGTCTTAACTGTTCTACCTGGATCCAGTGCTTGCTCATGGCTCAACCATGAGAAAAAGAACATTGGCTTTAGCTTTAATAGAGAGGAGAGCTTTGCCCATGGACCTGTGATTTGTGGCTAGGTTCTCTCTTAGCATCAAAATATACATAATTGTTTAATAATTTATCAAGGATGTGAGATTTTTCATCAAATATAATTATCCATAAAGTACTAATATTAATTTATTGAATATTTAGTAGCAAGAGTAGAAATTACATATTATTTTATTACTTAAACACAATAATATCTCAAAGCCTTTCTAGTTTTTGAATTATATGAACATTATACAATATATTAAAGCTTTGAACACTTTCATTAGTCTGAATGAAGTGTTTTCTGAAATGCCTAAGCAGCTGTTCTCATATCTTCCCAGAATTATTTTCCTAGGGAATCAAAGAGGGTTTGATTGAATAAAAATTATGGTGTTTTATTTTTCCCCCCAATTTTTTTCTGAAATTATGTATTGCCAGGAGGTGGCAAGCAGTTCTTACAGATGCTGTTAATAACAAAAATGGGACAAATTGTCCCCTGGTGAGTAGCCACTAATGTTGGCAGTGCTACACCAGGAATGCATTTGGGTCTTTCTCATTATAGCTTGACATGTCTTTGATGTTTCTGATTGCATTGGTCTCCTGAAGCTTTTCTTTAACACTCTCTAAGGAGGCATATTTCAGAATATAGAAATAATCTTTAATCTTTTATCCTGACACTTCCACAACCCAACACACAGCACCCTTTGTCTCCTGAAATAAATGATTATCTGAAGATTTCATGGTTAGAAAAGCTCTTGGTACTTTTTCCTTAAGCTATCAGCCTTATGGAGATGTGACACAATATGCCACCCTTTCCTCCAAGCTATCCCAGAAAGTGGTGGGGGAAATGGGCTCTGCCACCACCTTACAGCCTGCCTGTACTTCTAGCTATAAACTGCAATTCCTGATAATTATTCAATATGCTATGCAAGTGTTTTGTCACAAATTGCACTTTCCTTGGCTTAAAATTACACTTTGCTTGTCTCCCCTGCTACTGAACTTATCCTTATTGAGATCCCTGAACACCAGCAGCCCTGGAAGCAAACACCAATGGATTTAGGTTCCTTCTGCTGTGATATGGTACTTCCATTGGTCAGGGATGTGTGGGCACATCCAGGTGGCATAGCCTTTCCATCATTAGTACTGGCTTTATGCTTTACAAAGGTATGATGGCAGCATGCTATGGGTGCAAAATGTTAATTCTATGTATAGGAATTAGATGCATGCCATATACATTTATAAAAATAGACCCAGGTTATACTTGGTTATTTTAGCATATGAACTACTCTTTTCTCACACATGCAGTTGACTGATCAGCTTAGTATTTAGAAGTCTTGTTTCTGGTATAATGAAAACCTAATTATTTGCTGTCTTAATGTAGCTCTATTTGTTATACCATTTGTCTGTACTCAACAATGACATGGTGACTCTGAATGCTTAGAGTTCCTTAAAAATAACTTTAAATGTAGCTTTGCTCAAGAGTGGAATTTTTCTGTTTTTCAGTAATTAGTTTTTTGGCTTCATACATTTGTTTTTCCAAAATTTGAGGATGGCTGCTTAGGGTAATCAGAGTTAGTTTACAGGTTACAAAAAATTACAGGGAACCAGACACACATCTGAGCCCTGACATCTTTCACTTCTAAATTTTTTGCTTGGCATTTTCAAAAGAGCAGAATGATTCATTAAGACAGACTAATTGGGGTATGAAACAATGCAAGACCTAGTTTTTCCTTCCCCAAAGTCATTATGCATTTTTGTTTTTTGTCAATGGTCTAATACTGGAAAAGGTGGCCACTATTCTATTACATGGAATATTGGTGGCATGGCTTCTGCAGATGTTCACAAGAGCTGAAGTGATATGAATGTAAGTGTAGTGTAAGTGACGTATACTTCTATCTCCTCTGTAAACCTGAAAGGCTTAATTTTACATCCAGAAAATTCAGCCATTGACCTATTCCAACACTGGGAAGCAGAGCTCTACATCCTGCTTGGCTCAGGTCCTAGTGCTATTGATACTCAGATGCTCTACCTCTTTGCATGTTCCTGGTCATTACTGAAGAGCAACTATTTCGTTCCCTGGGGTTCATTATATTCATCTTCCATTGTATACTTTACCTAGATATTTAATGGAAGATGGCCTAAATATTTTTGCAGCAGACACAGTGTTCATGAAGTTCTTGCAAGGGCCATTTAATGAGACTTTGAATGATCTCATCTCAGGTAAAATTCACTTTCATCACCTTTTCTGTACTCTGCTAAGAGGTTTGTTAGAGAAGTGCTTTCATGTTCATAGATCTAATTTTAGCATTATTGCAACACTTCAGAAAGAGCAGATTGTTAGTTATTCTTGGAAGACCAAATCTACAGAAGCTCAGGAGATTATCTTACTTGGTGTTGGAGCTAAGGGAACAGAGAGAAAGGGAAAATTTAAACTTCAGTAAGGGAGGGCAAAACTGTATATTGCAAGAAAAAAAAGTTTAAAAATTATTTAGAAAAGGGCTGAATGTTTTCTTGAAACAAGAAAGCTACACACATTGATTTGTGTTTCCTTTAATCTGTACCAAGCACTGTGGATGAAAGCACTTTCCAATTTTTTATGTAATGTAGTTTTTAAATACGGTTAACAAAGAGACTTGGGAAGCAACTGGTCTGACTTGGAGGGCTCATATTATTATTCTGCACTGGTTTTGATCCTACATTATTATACCCAGGGCATCAGTAAATCCCTTTCCCTGAGTTAATTCTTTAATTATGGCACTGTTTCACCGGTATTTTACTGTCCTTGCCACTTGAGATAATACTTTAATTGCCTCACAGAGTCAGAGAGAAAGAAGCATCTCTGGAAATAGATGTCTGCTCTTCTGTTGAACATGTACACAACCAATGTTGGGGAGTTCCTTACAGGAAACCCTTCTGGAGGCTGTGGATCAAAGCTGGGTGGATGAGCACAGCCATAACCCCACATCCAGTCCTTTTTAGAAAACACAGGCCACTGCAAGTAAGTGGACTGAGACCTTTCAGGCTGACACAGGAGATAGATAATGAATTCAGAAACACTCAGAGTTCCTGCCATGGAGAGCAGGTGGCCTGGACTATCTTGGATGATCTTGGGGTGCTGCATTAGCCCTTTACTGGTTACTCTGCCATTGTTCACCCCTTAAATATAAATAATATCCATAAACAATTCACTGTGATTTTGTAACAATGATGAAGCTCTACATCATTTGGCTCTCTCCAACATCACTCACACCTTACACCAGGGGTGAAACTTTGAAACTGCTCTTACAATAGCAAGAATAAAAACAGGGTCATTTTTCTATGCAGAAAAAGCTATCAAAAGCACAGTATGGGAGAGGGAAAAAAATAAGAACCCACACCTACAAGCAGGCTGAATTCCAGAAACAGGTAAATTATTGTAGTAAATCAGTTTACTAATTTACTGTAATAATCTTCTGGCTGTAAATCTTAAGGCCAGATGATTATGGGTGCACAGTTTACCTCTCATTCCAAGACTCAGTTTAGTTTATTCCATATATATGATTCTAATAAACAGTCCTATCAACTAAATATCTTACTTATCGTGATCACCAATCTGAGCAAACTTGATGTGGGAGACTGAAATGCTAAGGGTTAATGACTCAAACAATTGTCCATTTGAAAAAGCAGCAGGTGCTTTGCTGAGGATGTGCAAGGTCACAGCCCAGGAGTAGAGCAGGTGTACACAAACTTTTGTTTAGGGCCAAGCTGGGTTTTGAGCCCATAAAGGTAAGAGCTGATAAGAAGCAGATCCTGTGAGGTGGGATAACACTTTTTATCATGGCAATGTCCTCCCTTACACAACTGCCTCAGCTGTAAAACCCCTCTGGGGAAGGTATTAGGACATTCACATTATTCATCCCTTCTGGTGGGGCAAAACTGGCTCAACTACAATAATGTGAGAGGTGGCTGTCATGTCTTGNACCATCTGTAGATAATCAAGGAAATGGCTCCTAACAGATCTCTGGGGAATTTCCTTCCTTCCTTCCTTCCTTCCTTCCTTCCTTCCTTCCTTCCTTCCTTCCTCATATATTTCCTTAAGTGACATTTTTATGCTTTTATATTCTAATATTATTGTAGGTAATAATAACCAAAATGTCTACATACCTGCTTTCCATTTCAACCAAATTGTTCTAATACAAACCCTATATATTTACAAACACCGATTATTCAGTGTTCCTTCACTCTAATCCCCCTCAAGGCATCTATTAACAAGAACTGCAGTTACCCTCCCCTCCAGGGACAGGTTGCAACCATTGGTAAATTAGATTTTTCCTTGAATCAGCTCAATCCATCTGCATAAATGTTGCAGGATTACTAATACTGAAAGAGCTGAAGTGAAGACTAGCAGCCTGCATGGGGCTTCTACCCTCCACAGGAAGTCCCTCACTGTTATGTCAATGTTAAGTCTGTGGACAGCTGAAGTACCAGTCTTGAGTGATGCTGCTCTGACCACACATTATCATTCAATAGGTCTTCCAAGTGGTTTGGTGACCTTTTTGAAGTGCTGAGCATCTCACATGTTTATCAGATCAGAGCTGCTCAGGCAATACTCATTCTGTCAATAACGAAGGTTTTTTTTTCCTGTGTGGTCAGGCAGCAGAGTAGAACCAGAGAAACCTCAGCAGTTCTCTCCCAGAGCTATGCTGGAGGTGGGAAAACTACATTGGAAGTTACTGTATAATTAAAAAAGATAATGACTTTCAAATTAGCTTTTATTAATAGAATTAAACCACATTAAGTCATAAAAAGTGTTCATAAATATGTTAATAAAATGTGTGGTATTAATGAAGAACATTCTGCAGAGAGTAAATAATTTAAAGAGCTAGATATTACACACTTAATTAAAGTTAAATATTAAAATTATTAATTTTCACAGTTAAAATGGGTATTAACAGTAGGCATCACATTCAGTCAGGTCAACAAATAGCTGTCATTATTTAAACATGTAGATAATAAATAAAATTTACTTAATAAGTGAGGAATTCAGAACATTCTGACTGTGTATGAAATACTCCTAGAAAGTTGTTTCTGGTAGGCACTGAGGTTCTCACTCTACAAGGGAGAGAAGAATCCTAAGCAAAACACTTGATTTGAACTCAGTCAAAAAGCTCAGGAATAAGTAGTCCTGTTCTGCTTAGGGTAGAAGCTACAGAAGCAGCTTGGTGTCTCTTCAGCAAACTCTTTTCAGACTGGGGGCCTTTAGGCAATGAAGGTGCAGAGCTGCCTGGGACCACGCCTACTGTCAGGGCTGTGGTGGTATCTGATATCCTTGGAATGCTGGGACAAATTGATTTGAAAACTCTATAATGAGATGGAAGCACATGAATAAATGAATTTTACACTGTAATATTCAGCTCCTAATGAGTAAACACAAACTAAATGCTGTTAGAAAATGATGTTCAGAATTCTGGTTTGTATATCTGTGTTGCTCTTGCTCAACAGAATTCAACACTCTATTTGTCATGTTTGTTAAGAATTGCTTTGAGGATCACAGTTACCTCATATTGTCAAAGTGGGAAAAACCCCACATTTCATTTTCTGGATTTCTTTTTCCCAAGCTAGGAATAAGAAGCTCTCAGAAATCTGAGAGGAACCATGACCTCTGCTAACATTTCCCTGTGGCTGGGCCACAAAGCATCAGTCAGGAGTTGCAGCATGGGATGGTGGAGCAAGGACAGAGGCAGGACCTGTGAGTCCCTCTATGGACAGAGCTTGCCTTCAACTCCCTAATGGTTGGAATAAGAGTTTTTTGTGTCACTCTCTGTGTGATCATTTAGACTCCTCATACTTCCAATGTCAATGAGGAGAGATCATGAGAAGCCTTGTTAGGTTATTTTAGTCTTGGGCATCACAGAGTCAGGCCACTGGCAGGCTCTTTGACACAGGGATTGGGTGGTACAGGAACATTCCTGTGTGCCTTCACACTGTTCCCTTTGGTACATAGCACCAAAGGGAAGGACACCATCACAGATATGTGGGGAAGCTAATTCTGAGTAAGAACAAGCTGCAGCGATGTAGTCTTGCTATTAATTGGGTTCTGTGGCAAATGAAAGGGATTGTGAGATGAGCAGCAGGAGAGGATCTTCTGGGATGCTGCAACAGCAGAAGACTGGACAAACTTAAGCAAATGCTATTTGCCTTAATCCTATGGCAAACTGCAGAAACACAGTAAGTGTTACTGAATTCCTATTTTACCTATTTATCTGGGTTAAATGAAGAATGGAAAAACTGATGTTTTGGAGACAGATTTATGGCTGTGTTCTTTCAAATCCAATATTTTGGGCACTTACCTTCCAGTATTGTCAACAGGATGGAAATACAGGGAGCCATGAAAATAAATGTTAGAATAAGATTTGTGGGTGGGACTTTTCCCTTCTTTGGCAAATCTGCTTGCCAGTTTATGTGAACCAAACCTGGGATAATGTTTGTTCATCTGTTTTATTCACTGTAGTTTAGCTGTAATTATCTACACTTTACACCGTATTAGTTAATCTATTCCAGAATATTATATTAGAATAATTAAGCTTTAATTATAAGAGAACTTGCTCAACAACCTTATTAATAAATCCTTGCTCAGATGTGAGGGGACACAGCCAATTTTGGTGTAGATTAGCAGGGTTCTGCTTTAGTAATAATACTGAGTAGTCGACTAGGAATTTTAATCTTTAAAGTGCTTCTCAAGCATTAAATAATTAATCCTCATAACACTCCCATGAGATAGGTGAGTAAATATTACTATCCCTGTTATGCAGATGGGGGAAGCCTGGGTTAGACTATTCAGCTAGCCTGGCCTGAATCTACTGGGAGTTTAATTGCCAAAGCAATGTTTAGGACTTGGTATTTTTGCATTTAAAAAGTGAGGAAAAGGTATTGCCTTCCTGGAAGCTCAAAGTCATTGCCTCAAAACTGAAAACGTCATCTCATGTGTCCCTCTTTCTTTCAAGACTGTGTTTTCTATTTCTATATCAAGGGATGAAAGGTCTGCGTATCTTTTGAAATAGAAATTTGCCATAAGACAGAAATAAGTATATGCACCTACTTTTATACATACACATCCACTGTTATTTAATAGAAGGATGTTATGCTTTTCTGCCAGCTGCTACATATTTATTAAATACTAAAGACATGTTTGTAAAGCAGGTTTTAATATTCAATTTTGTCCTTGAATAGTTTTTACCCATAGCAATAAAATATTCTAGAACCTTTGGGAGCCTGTATTCAAATTGCCTGATGGTTTTAGACCAATTTTATTAACCAGTATATTGGTTCATTTAGTTAGTCTTTTTTTTTTTTTTTTCTTTTTACACACCACAGGCTCCTGAAATTAAGTTGGTATTGCTAAAAATAAGAAGGTGGTATTGGAAATGCAGGAGGAATATGAATGAATGTTTGTAGTTCCACCAAGGTGGTCACAGGCAGAAAGGGCACTTTTCCAAAATGACTATTGATTTTTGCACTCACATCAGATAAATGATATATGGGGTAGTTCAAGTTTCAAATAAACCAAACCTAAGCTCTGCAGATTTATAAAATGGCCATTAAAAATAGGATTAACTGGATTATCTGGTCAGTACTCTAAAGAGATAGGAGTATCTGACTTCCAAGTATAGGCCAAGATGCTTTAGCCATTTATTAGACAAATGTAAAAACTTCAGACATTCTAATAGAACTAGAAAAATCAGTTTGTAGCAGATGGCAAACTTGAGACTTTTGAAGGATATAATTATATTCAAGCAATAACCTCCCAGTATAAGCTCTCAATTTTTAATCTGTTTTTTGCAAATATATATGCAGTGGCCATTGGTAAGGGCTACCAATTTTTTTTTCAAGGAAGCACATGCATTTATCACTTGATCTGGAGGTACCTTTCAAACTACCTGCATCTCTCCTGTGCTATGTCTAAGTTCATGCAAGCCTGCTGATAATCTTCCAGAAGTGCATATTTATTCGAAAAGACACAATTCCTTTGGGTAAGATGTTGTCTTATAACAGACTGCTCTATGGTGTTAGGGTAGGGCCTCTCCTAAGGCATACTGAATGATCAATTTATCTGTTCTACATCAGAAAATGTCACTCCTTGCTCAATGCTCTAATGAATAGATAGCACAGCCACATTTTTGGTTGGGATAAGCCCCATCAAAATGGGCTCTTTCATTAGAAACACCTGAAATGGATACAATTTATAACAAACATATTTTCATTTGACTTGACACTGCTTTTTTATCAAGCATTTCAGTTTTGGTGCTGACCAGAACTAAAGTTCTTTTGATTTTCTGGATACACTATACTGAGAAAAAAATTCTGTTGCAACACTTCCTGCCAAATAAATGAGAACCATTCACAGCTGTGTGACTCTGCAAACCTAACTTTAGCTATATTTATAGACTATTTACATTTCTACTTCTTTCAGGAAAATTACTTATTTCCTGTGTATGTTTTTCTGTAGGAGAAAAATAAACATGATGCCCAGAAAGTTGATTATAAATATGTAGAACTTGTGTTAGAACTGCAGCTCATTAAGCTGAACACTGGGACTTGTAAAATGACCTTAATGCCAGCCTGGATATCTAACCTCTCTGAGCTACGTTTAGAGAACAAAACAGAGGTAAGGTGAGAGCACAAGGAATGGTGGGATTAACATTTCTATATGATGGAGGAACTTCGTGGCTAGGAGGTCTCCAATGGTGACATCCACACTTGAAACACATGGGGACATTTCCAAATAGCCTCTAGATGTGTCCAGCTCTGCAGCAGCAAAGCATATGCATGTGTCTGTGTTCAAAAAATTCTTATTTATAGATGGGATGGGAAATAAGCTCTAACTGGAAACGCACTGGTTGGGTTACCCGGATCTGCATGCACAAGACTGGTAACTTAAGGCCAGTTTAGTGCCTGGTTGCTGGGAGCAGGAATTTTGTGAGCATCACACTGGAGGAGCTGCTTGAAGCTCAAAGGCTGGAAGAACACCTCTGGACACCACTCCCTTTCTATTTCCAATCTGTCTACTTCAATAATGCTTATAATTGTAGCAAATGTACTGCATTGTGCAATGTCAGCAGCAGACAGAGCTGAATGCATCTGGACACTGCTGTGTTTTCTGTGATGACAGCAATCAATAGGAAAAGAGAAAAAAATAAGTTTTTCTTTTCCTTTGCTTTCCAGGTATTGTATCTGGGCACTGACTCGGTCTTACAAATTGGATGTATCTGAACAATCTGTGCAGTTGGATCTGATTCCATGAAGAAAATGGCTTGAAATCAAGAGCAAAGAACTTTGTGTAAATTCAGCCCAACTCTAGGGTTTAATAAATGCATATTACCTTACAGTGCATTTCAAAATGTGTTCAATTTTGCATTTGTTATTTCTTCAAGAGGCTGCATATAAATGTAGTTTGAGATGAGCACCTAACTTCCACCTTCATGTTGTTTATATTTTTGCAAGCCAAGTTCCATAAAGAAGAGGAATATTATGGCTTAAATTCAAAAGTTTAAGATTTTCTACCTGAAATGTCATATTCAGAAGATAAATTTTTTCATGAGAAAAAGTGGATATATAGCAGACTTTTGCATTAGCAGCGGTGTAACATGCAAAACTCATTATTTGGGATATTAAAATACATTTGTAGAATGCATAGCTGCTTTGATGTCTTAGATAATCAGTTATGAAAGAAAAGTTGAATACTGCAGAAACTATTAAGTGAGCTAGCATGTAAGAAAAAGTTGGAAAATACTCTATTAACAGTTGTGAGAAACAAAATGTATTAGAAAGATAATATACATGCAGAGTTTACAAACCGTGTCTTTAGGGTGGCCCAATAAGTAGAAATATGGGGACCCATGCTTGTCACTTTTCATGCACATGGAGAGACTGGAAGGTACCATTCCTAAAGGAAGGGGAGGAACAGCCTAGGACCAATCATTAGAATTAACAGAACCAGTGACATACAGACATTTTACTATTGTTAGAGAAGAGAATTCTTAGTAAGTTTAGCACAACTGAGTGAAAAGCTTATATGTAGCAGAAAAGAAGTATTTCTATAAAGCTAAGAGAAATAAGCATGCTGTAAGTCTAAATATTAGTGGATTATTGAAATTACTGTACATATATATTCAGGACATAGATTCACCTGGTCTATGGATATGGAGTACATCTTGAGGTGCTTCCTGAAGGAGTCATAACAAATCAAAAGCAAAGGGTTTAATGCATTTCAGAACTGTGCCAATTTACTTGTGTGAAAAATCCTTGTATTGGTATCAACTCTGACATTTAACTTTTTTTTTTTTTTTTCCTGGGATAGTGATGAAGCAGGAGATCATAGTCAAGCCTTTCTTCAAAGCCCTTCAAAAATTACTTACAGCTAAATAACTTGTAGCTTTTATCTCTTAACCATCAATTTGCATATACTGAAACTTTAATCTTCCTCTGTTAAACAGCCCAAACTGAATCTAAACTCTAGTTCTGTAAAATCACCTGTGTGTAACGAGCCCATGGGATGAGCTCTGTACACAATTTGGCATTGTGTGAAGGAATAGATTCCACAAATCTATTCCACACAATACAACCCCCAGTACATGTGTTCTAATAAAGTCAAACAAAGCAGGGGAAGAGAGGGAAAGGGACCATCATTGTGTGGATCCATAAAACACCAACCATCACCACACAAGGCAGATTCCTTGTTCTCCAGCCCTCAGTGATTCCAGTTCCCACAGCTCTGTGTATCTCTTGGTATCACAGTGTGACCTAGAATGCTCAGAGCCAGATCCAGATATCCAAGATAGGGCAATGGAAAAGTTTTCCAAAATCTCAGTGTAAATGGGTTGGAATCTCTAAAATTTACAACTTCCTGCAGGAGCTCTTAAGCAACTTAAAACTAAGTGTAACTTGATAGAAACCTTGTATCAAACCTGACAGATGATTTGCAGTCCTAAAAGTGGGAAGGGAAACACATTAGTTTATTCCAGATATTCCTTACAGGTGAAATTCAGTGTTTTTGCTCCCCCTGCACTGACAGACAGAAAGCAACTGAGGCAGAGGGCTATGCCTTACTGGAAGGATGGAGTCCACCTACAGGTGGCTGTCCTGCCTCAGCCTTCCCCACCTTTATACCCTTTGATTATGAAACTCATGGCTTTCAGAAACTTCGAGGAACCTTTATATTTTAATGTACTGTGAGTAATAAAATCTCCAGTCAGGAAAGGACAGGAGCAGAAAGCTAGAGAAAAACAGCTGCCAGGACTGCTGGGACTGAGAGTGAAGCACCACAGGCTTTCCTAGGGAACTCCCTCCATAGACATCTAGAGAAAGGACTAGGTGTTCCCACAAAAACCAGTAGTTTTCTGGGGCTGATCAGCCATTAGAGGTAACTTGCTTCTTGCAGAACTCACAGCTGGATAGAGAGACTGATTTGTCAGCTTTACTTCCTCTTGAACGTTACTATTTTGGGATTTTGTGAACAGTTTTCCCACATTTTGCCTTTAAGGATGATATTTCATTCCAGTGTTTGGCTATGCAAAGTACATGTTCCTTCTCATGGCGTTTCTATAGCTATGGCAAAGACCTGAAATACAAAAGCATCTGTAATGAGGCTCCCAAAGTGTGACCAGACAGATTTTTAGAACTTCTGCACACAGTAGCTCCTGCTGAAATCAGTAACCCCTTAGATAAGTGCACGCAAGGAAATGAGGCATCCACTGCAAGAAATGTCTTGATCCATCACTTTATTCAAATTGTTTTTAATGCTGGTGGGAGAAATTCTCAGTTCTGCAGTGGTGACTCTGGGCTTTGTGTCCTGGACATGAATGAACCACGTTCTCTGCAGCCAGACTTCCCAGGCATTAAGTGCTTTTTGGGATCAGGATTCCCAGCAGTAGTTCTAGTCTTTCTTGCACATTAATATGATTTCTTACTACGACTTGGTTCTCTGGAGAGCTCAGCTGTCAGACTATTTTCTATGAAACATGATGCTGATGTTCTTTGGGTTTGGATGAGCTGTGATAATTCACCTTCTGTGGAAGCAGAGTTCCTCTGGCCATCCTTATCCTCAGCAAACATGTTCTGAGATGCTGGGTGATAAAACACCTGTTTTCAACACTTCTTTTGCTGCACACTGCTGTGAAATCAGCTCTAGTTTTGAAGCATTAATCATATCTGAGCTCCTTTGCCTACATTCTGATGGTAGTGTGCCCATTAAAAGGGGATTTCTGCCTCTGAAATGGTCTGGGATCTTTAGCAGTTGTTTTCAAGGAAAATCAGCAGCTGGAATGGAGGTAAATGATGTATTTGCAGCACACTTTATTTCTTACCCCAGGTTTGAATGGTGCTTCAGCTCAGCCAGAATTTTCCAAGATTGGAAATCGACAGATTTCCAGGAAGTATAAACTGACATAACTCAATCAGGAGATTTTCACCCTCACAGCCGCTCGTTCTTTGTTTCTTCACAAAGTGCTTTCTTCTTTTTAGTACACATTCTTTTTTTTTTTTCACAAATCACTTTCTTATTATTGATGAATTTTCCTTAACACTGCTTTTACTGATGTCAATCACGTCATCATTCAAATACTGACATTTCTTGCACTTCAGTATATACCACCACATTTTGTACTAACAGAAACATTGCACTGGAGTTTAAACCACAAAGAAAATCAAGGAGTTGAAGACTGAAGACAAAAGTGTGATCGTCTTGGCTGGTTGGTGTAGGTAGCTCTAGTTTAGACACTCCCTTTTAGTGCTGTGAATCTGAGTGTTGCTGCTGTTGGAAAGGTCTTTAATCACAGCATTACTAAACCTGACTTGGGAAGTCCCTGGCCATTTTGTCTGTCAGGGACTGAAAGAGAATATCCAGGGGAGGACGCTGGTACACTTGTGCTATTGTAATATTTTTCCCATGGCTTCTACTGCACACCACCAATACCAGCTCTGTCCTCCAGCCTTGCATTTTCTTACTCAGCTAAGTCTTGTTTCCCACTGATGCTCTCCACAGCTGGACCCTGATGAGTATAAGAAATATTTCTGACATGTGCTTGCTTAAAAACCTCCTGATTATTTCAGTAAAAAGAGCTCCAAATAGTCTTGTTACATCTCAGCTGTGAAATTCTGGTTGAAGGAAGAGGGAGCTACTAAATATTGACTAGTTTATATCCTCTCCTCAGGAACACTTTGCCCTCAAGCCTACCGTCACAATCTTCTCTGCATTCAGTTTTGCATTATTTGGAAGAGATGTTTCCAGGGGTCTCTTGCAGATGTTCTCCACAGCTTGATGACTTAACCTTGGCATCTGGCCTTCTTGAGACATGGCCTCCCATTTTAACTGGTTCTGTTTTATTAATTTCTGCTTTTAACTTCCTAGGAATGCTGTTGCCAGAATTTAGGCGCACCTTCTGTTTGTTCTTAGACCACTTCTTACACCTCTGGGAAATGACCTAGGGAGGACTTTAATTATTTCAACGGGCTTCTTCTTATTTTGCTTCTATTCTGCCTCCAGACTGGGTACAATTCTGACACTACCTGCATAAAGCACAGATTAAGAACTGCAGGCGTGGAGATGTTTTCCTTTGCTGTGATGCTTTCTGCAGGTTGTTTGTACACTATGAAGTAACTCCTGAACACTTTACTCTTTTTAAAATTTTTTTTTTATTTTTCATGCAGTAGGGAAAAGGGGCTTTTAAGCACAGTTACTTCGTTCTTCTGTATGGAGCTGTAAGCTGGAGATGCAGCTTGGAAAATGGTCTGATTAAACAGCACTTCTTAGTAGCAACTTTTATTTTTCACTAATCTGCATTTTTAAACAACTCATGCAAAGTATTCCAAATGCCTTCCCAAATGGTGAGCTTGGCTTTAAACAACACTGTGAAGTCACCTTGTTGCTGTCTGTTAGCACTAAAAGCTGTGTCTTGATTTCTAGAGTTTTATATGTATTTTCTACTCATCATCTTCTGTGGAGGGGAATACTTGTGCACATTTGGGAAGATTTATTTTCTTAAACCAATGATACTTACACTGGATTTTTTTGGTGTTTGTGTGCTTTTAACAAAATGTTTTTTTTTTTTTACTGAAATGTTTTAAGATTTTATAAGATTTTATAAATAATGGAAATTTACTTTGTATTTAAGTGCCATTTGGAACTGGGACCTTAAGCAATTCAGATTTGGAATGGATCTGAACTGCAACTGATTCTTTGCTCATGGTAGCCTCCTGGACCTATGTCAGATTAAATTCCTAACCAGAGAACTTCTGGTATATAATTCTGGTGTTTGAGAAGGATTACTACCACTGCATTGGTCTTGGATGTTTGTTTTTTTCTTTCATTAAAAGGAAACTGCACCTCTCTCCATAAAACAACCTTGGAGGTGACCTGAATTTCTGTTGGAGGTCTGTCTGAAAGGATTGCATACTAGTTAAAATTGATATTAAATGTTTAGAATAATTTTATCAGAGACCCTGAAAGCCATTTAAGCTTTTTTTTTTTTTTTTTTT
>VWZN01016956.1:2967-52875 GCA_013396955.1 Regulus satrapa | reverse complement strand
TTTTTTTTTTTTTTTACTCAGCAAAAATATAAATCACTAACTTTAGTACCAGATGAGTGGGCTATGGCCCATCTTTTTTGCTTTTATTCAGAAGCTCTTGAAAGTTGTAAAAAATTCACCATATACTGTTCTGAGTATTGGCTTAGCCATAGAATTAGCTCTACTTTAGAGAAGAAAACAGTGCAATTACCATGTGTATTGACAGCTGGGAAAGAAGATTTTTAGTGCATCTGACTTAAACAGAGGTACTGAATTTATGTTGGCAACAAAGGCTCACCTGAACCAATAGTTAAGCTTAAGTATTTGAATTTTTATGTGACTGTAATTTCTGATTCTAATGGGAAAGCATTCTGGAGCTTCAAAAGTAAAAGTGAAAAAGTTTAATAGAGTTTTGGACCTTCTAGCATAAAGAAGGTAAGGACTTTTAATTTTAAAATAGTCATTTTCCTGAGTAATTTAAGGCCCAGAGATGCACATCTATAGAACTTATGTAAATATATGAAATTGTTACACCATGCTATACAGTATGCCATGATACTGGTTTTAAAAAAAACAAAAAAACCCCAAACCTCTTTATCTTTGAAATTACCTTTGGATAATTTATTTTCACTTTTTTGTCATTTCAGTTCTGAAATAAGGTTTCTATATTGTCTAAATGACTCACACTTTTTGAAATACTTAAAAAGTCCCAGAAGTCCCTCTGAAACAAAACCCAAGAAGAATGGTTTCTGTTTTCTCACCACAATGAGCAAAATCCCATGTTTTAAATTCAGAACTGGCTTCTAATTGATCACCCAAGTATTTTGTCAGAGACAATACAATGGGTGAAGTTGTCAAATAAAGGAGTACATTCTTGATAACGCTAAAGAGTTTCAACCTGAGCCACTCAATTGCATGGCAACAAGATCACCTGCTGTGACTCAAAATGTGCAGAGAAGTACCAATAAGGAAGAAATTCCAATAAAGGAAGAAAAGGAGAGGTTTATGGACAAATCAACAACTCCAAGCACACTCAGAGATGTCCCCTAGGAGGTTTCTAGTGCTTCCTCCAATGCACATCTTAAAAGCCACTGCCTGTGTCGGGAGGGCAGCAGACGACAGCAATGTACAGACGTGAGTGAGGCATCTCTGCTCAGGTAAGCACTTAAGCCAATACTTAATGTGCTCCAGGAAATTACAATATATAAATAATCTGCAACTGCTACTTAGTTCAAAAGCAATATAATTAATTTATATAGAGTCATGCACATATAAAAATGTAAAGATGAAAACCCACCATATTCTGGGACCTGGCCTGTTCCACGTTTCAACAACAGTCGCACTCTCCTGCCACCAGACTTGATTAGCTCTATTGCTCTGGCATGTGTCATGTCCCTTGTGCTTTCTCCATTGATTTCAATTATTTGATCTCCTACCTGTCAGGTAAGAAGAATATTGAGTCAGACAGAACTGCAGTAAAATGAGGGTTTCAGGAAGAGACATTCAATGGATCACAGGTTACTTGAATGACAGACAGACACATCAAGGTAAATTTGTTCCCGTCTATCTGAGGAATATTACTGGCAGATCAAATAACCTCCAAAGTGGATTCTGAACATCGTATATCAAATGCTGCTTGTCTTCTGCTGAGATCAGTGTAATGCCTTTGTAACGTGTCTCACATCTGCATGTAAGAGGCTCTGTTGAATTGCTTGATATGGTGGAATCACTGGAACATTATCCGTGCTACTCTGTAACATGCAGTGTTGTGTGAGCCTGAGAAGAACTTTGTTGCACTCGCAGCTTTCATGGAGAAAAGACAGGTTCAAAACACAAAAATAAACTTCCATTATTTGAATTTCTGCACCTTGGTAGTAAAGTTTCACACCAAATTAAGAGCTGTTACGAAACCTGCTATTAAACAAAGAAAGGTTAGTGCTATGACAGAGGACAAGCATGTTTGCTGGAGTTAAAGAGCATTCTTTGAACTATTTTCCACAGCAGTTTTTTTTTTTGCTGGGAGTAAGCACAGCCTGTGGCTGAACTGCCTAGTTAGAGCAGCTGACTCCAGGGTTTTGATTATGGATTTCTGCCACTCATCTCCTGGCCAGATTTCCAGTCAGAGTTGGCTACATTATTATTTTTCTGCTCTATTTCTACAGAAGTTAAACATGGCGCTGATGTCTGCATCTCCCATCTACCCCAATTTGCTTGGCTTTGCCCCCAGCCTGCATGTTTTGGTTTTGGCTGGCTTTCCATGCTGGAAACCTTCTCCTTCAGCAGGGGAGAAGTTGCTTTCTGCTGCGCCTGGTCAGCAGTGTGCCGCCTGCTGGCATGCCCCTTTGTGAGAGCCTCAGACAAGCACAGTGAGGTGACATCAGCCTCATCTTAGCAGCACCACAGCCTTCAGAATTTGTGTCTTGCAGAAGCCTCTCAGCCCCCTTGGAAGGGCAACCTTAGTGACAGCCAGAGGGAGGGATGATCCCTGCCACTGGTAGGGGGGCAGGTCCAGGGGATGGGCAGCCAAGAGTAGGGCAGGAGGGGCTCAGCCGAGTGGGTCAGCACACTCATTTCTCAGTGCCAGAAGAACACATCCCTTCAGCAGGATCTCCCCTGCCTCAGCGTGCACCCCCAGCTTCCTCACAGTGTGTTTTCACTACTCTAACACAACAATGCCTACACATCCTGGAGAGGAGATTGTACAGACTTCAAGGTGATGCACACTTTCTCTCCCTCTTACTAGACTGCCTTAACAAAACCAGCTCTTAGCTGGCCTTGGATGTTGAAATGTCTTCTATTTTGTATGTTTTCTTTGCTGCAATTATACTTCTCAGCTAAAAGTATAATCCTTCAGAGGTTTTCCTTCTTTCCTGAGTTTGAAATATAGTATTTACCAAATAAACGTGCATGATATGAAATGTCAACACTACTCGTAGCATCAAAGAAAACTGAAAAGGATGTCAAGAAATTATCTAGTCCTTACATTTGCTCAGAGACAGAAAGAATGCTGGTAGAAGTACTATGGCAGTGTTTCTCAATAGGAATTAATAGAATTCATACTTTGTCAATAGGAGCTGCATCCTCCCTGCAATCCATGCTGGTACTTTGTGTAACTAAAAATCCATTGATCCAAATAAAATCTATTAGCCTTGTTATTACACTTTGTAACTGCTGTAACAGAATTAACAGTGGAGGGAAAAAAAGCAGAATTATTTTGTGCAGGATTATTTTTGCAGTGTAAATTTCTTCCTCAGCCCATTTTCTCTCTTACAAAGAATGCATTTGATTGTACCATACAGTGCAAAATTTAAAATATTTCTGATGGCCTTCAGAGCACACTGACACACAACACAGGTGCTCTCTGGATCATGGTGAGATCTCTCCCTGGTCTGGCCATACAGGGCTCTCTGCATCCCCCTGACTTTTGGAGAATTCAGCTGGTGCACACAGTTGGTGCAAAAAGAGAAAATCTGTGTTACCACTCCTGTAACAAAGACAGAAGATGGATTTGTAGCATCTCCACAAGGATATTAGTCAGGCCAAATACAGATAAAAGTACATGATTTTGGGGAAATCTGTTTCTAAATGTCATGAAACATTTAAACTCAGTAGAAATCCAGTAAAAGTCAATTCAAATTTTCAGAAAGCTTGAGGACAGGTTTTTTTTTTTTTTTTTTTTTTTTTTTTTTTTTTTTTTTTTTTTTTTTTTTTTCTTGGTTTTTTTTTTTTTTTGTGCTACATTGCCTGGGTATACTATATTTTTCAGAAGCTATTTAAAATGTTCTTGTTAGCATGCCTTGAGAGAAGTGCTACATTAGATCAAATGAAATAGGTGTTTTTAACACTCCTTGATGAATAGCTTTTAAAATTAGTACTGAAAGCTGCACAGAGAATATACAGTCCTTCAAATAAAATCCTCTGCACTCCAAAGCAGAAAGACAGAAAGATTTTAATACAGTTTAATATGTAAAAAGGTTAAGTTAATGTCACATTTTTCCCTTGCTGTTTGTCTTCTTTCCATTTTCACTGGTCACTATGCAGGAACTATATTGTGTTAATGTAACCTTTTCTGTATTTCTGTGAACTCAAATTTTTTTCTCTGTAGGCAGCACATAGCTCATTTGGTATTTTCCTTCATTTAAAAATATTTGATATTTCCTTTTCTTATTAAATATTATGTGCAAATTACTTGAGAAAGCTTAAAAAAAGGGCTAGCATCCTGGTTATGTGACTGAAGGAGGGGAGAGAAACTAGCTTGCAAAAATTGGGTGCTCTGAAATCTACATCAGAAAGGGTGAGACCAGAGGTATAACAAATAGTTGCAGGAGCAATGGGTTAATTGTATTCCTTGTTTTGTGTCTTGTGGCTGACTGATGTACAGCTGAATTATACTGCCTTTGCAGCACAAGCCCAGCTCTGATTAGATGAGAAAACAAGGAAGAGAAAAGGTGTCAACACTCTTACCTCGAGAAAAGCTTCAATTAGACTTTACATTCATTTTTGGACTTTCATACAAAAGAGAAAACATTGGCTGAGGAGTGGTTCCTCATATGTCAGTAAGGTACAATTCTTGTTTTTTTTCCCTACAGTTAAACCTTGATAACCTTGCCTTCCTTTCCCTCCATGATACAGATTTTCTTATGGCTGTTATGAGAGGAAATCCTGCTGTATGTTTTCTCTTTGTCCAGGCATTCAAATATGTTTTCTTCAGGCAAACAGGCTTTCTCCCTCAACTTTTCTTTTGTGGAATCAACTTTTAGATTTGTGGAGCTATTTCTGTCTTCTAAATCCAGTTGTTTTTAAAGAGGATATACGCACATATTGAAGATACACCAAGGTGAGGCCAGAGGTAATTGCAAGCATAAAATCAGTGTGTGTTACATGGGATGCTCATTTTTCTTTTCAGGATCAAAAGTTGATTCCCAGTTTTATACCACACAGCATTTCTCTACACTTCTCTTCTGGATCCTTCCATGTTTGCTCACAGTGTGTGGAGCTATTATGAAGGTGAGGGTAGGTAGAACAGATCAAAATGGTAACATTCTTTCCACATTTACTAATAGTGTTCACAGAACGAATATTTGCCTTTTTGTAAGACGTCAGATTTGGAACCATGATCAGTTTGGATTCTGAGCCGTTATCTCACATTTTGCATTGTGCATCTGATTTCTCTGCCCTAAACTGAGCATTCTGCACCTTGGTGAATTTTATCAGATTGACAGCATTAGTATGAAATTTTTATTTTGGATCAGCCTGTTTCTCAGTCTTTTGAAACTCCTTATGAATAGTGACATACTGTCATCAGCAAATTTTACTTTATTATTTATCAGTAGGTCTCCAATTATTAATGGAATATTGAACTGAGTTGGTTTTATCCTAGACACCTCAGAAGCACACTTGTAATTACTGTTAAGGAGCAAATCATTCAGAACAGCCTTTGAGAGGGATTATTGTCAGTAACCACATTAAAAGAGATTCCACCTAGAGACTTTTTCCTCAACCTTTTCATGTGAATTTCATAGAAGGCAGTGTTGAAAGGTGAAAGGAAGATTTCACATTCTCCTCCCCATTTTTACACATAGAAATAAGAAGGAAAATCAGACATAAGAAAGGAAAATCAGACTGGGATGACAAGATTTGCTTTCCACAATCCACATGTCAGTGAAATTTCTCAACTTTTTGCTAATTTGTCACAGATTATTTCTGAGTAAAAACGTTAAAGGAAATTTTCTTTATCAGACTCTAAAAATACGGTATATGTTTTGCTTTCTTTAGTCTAACTTTCTTGTCCTTCATGAATTCTTAGACATAATTAATAATACCTTAGTCATTGAGCATACATGAACATGATGCTGAACTTGAATCTAAGTATGCTTTAAGCAGTTTTCCCCTTATTATGATTTATACTAGTTTCTCTTTGTTTATGCTCCTTCTGATCATCTCAATGGAGACTGATACAAAGAAAACATGGAATATTTCAGCCATCTCCACATTCTCATCAGGCAGCAGACCTCTTTTTTTCCAGTTCTTCCTAAACATGTGAAACAGATAGATGTACCCTTTCCCAGTCCCAGAAGGCAAGCCCTGCACGTGGGACACTCCCCAGACTGGCATCAGCTCTGGCTTTTAACCTTTATTCCTGGAGAATATGACCATGGCTGAATTTCCATGCTGCTTGGGATAAATTCCTACCCAAACCCCTGCTTCTCCTCCTAACTTAATGCCACTTGGTAAGCAGAAGGCTCCTCTATTATACTCTTACAATGTGCAAGCACAAACTAAACACTGAATGCTTCACCCCCTTAATGTTTTGAAATTTGAATATTAATGATTTAAATGTAATTATGAAAGTAGTTTGTGTGTATGGAAAGTGTTTCTTTAAAAAATCTGTTTCAGTTGATGTTAATTCAGATGCTTCATCCATGCGTAAGAACAACTGAGCTATAAAATTGGGCAACATGTTTTCTGGCAATAATGAGAAGATAATATTCCTAAGGAATGTTTAAGTGAAATCACTATTGATAGGTTAATTAGAAAGAAAACGGTAAAGCTTCTCCAAATCATTAGAATAAAATGCCTCAAGTATCTGCAGAGCCTTTGTTCTGGCCATATTTTAAAGCAATTATTACTGGTCTTGTTTAAAAAAGCTGACCATACACAGAAACAGACTTTCAGAACCAGAAGGGAAACACATACAGCTTTAATGTAGTAAAGAGGTTTTTCCTTGCTTGAGTGTGCTTTTAAACTACGGATGAGAGCCTTGTGTATGTTTGCCTCTGTTGGTGCCTAAGGAACAGTCTCGAAACAGGTGTATGGTTCCCAGATGCATGAAAATAAATTAATTGTGTATATACATTTTCAGTGCATGTTAAATCTAATGATAAAAGCAGGCTCAAATTATTTGTGTCGAGGGCATTGCTATCTGTCATTTTATTAATGCATTTTATAATTAAACCTCAGGAAAGAGAGTAATCACATTTAATTATTTCTATATGGACATTCTATTTTTATAACTGAAACATGTTTACATGTTATTTGTTGTGGTTGTTATTGTCAGCTGGTCCAAAAGGCTGAAAAATTGTCTGTACTTGAAGACCAGAAAGCATCTCCAGAGTATCTATTTTGCTGAATTTCCAAGTGCTGTCAAGCTCTAGTATCATTGCTTGGAGTTAGGCACAGGCTGGATATGTGCAGTACAAATTTCCTCACAGCTGAGAATCCGTCCTGCCTGGAAATCCCAGGTAGAATATGTAGCCTGAGCAAAGCTGTGGGGTTTTGGTCATCTTGGACTCTCTCCAGTGCATTTTAGGTATGTGAGCTTGGATATCTCAGCAGGAGACATGATATTTGTCTTTGGGGGAACTACAGTAACATGTCCTGTGCTACTTTTGAACAACCACATCAAAGTTTGGAGTGAAAAATTCATTTTTTATGTGGCTAACCAGCTAATAAAGCAGCTGCGGCTTCTTATCCCTGGAAATGCTGGGCCCTTTTTTCCCACAGAGAGACAGTCTTGACTCCTGCCCAAAAGAAGTGGGAAAGAGGGGCCATAGGGCAAGGTGCAGAGCAAGAAAAAGCCTTCACACCACTCCTCAGCAGGAGCTCCAGCTTATGTCCTTTCCCTTTTCCACCTTTTCCAGAGAGAGAGAAACAGTAGTGCTATTTGAGAAAGAGAGCTTGGAAAGAGGAATAGGTGCACGCCTGATTGTCTGCAAAGAAGGGCGAGTATAAGAGGGAAAAATGGAGTTTTTGGTTGTGAGGGCTGAAAAGACAGCAAAGTGGATTTCTGGTACTACAGTACACTCAATACTTTTCACAATATTGCTGCAAAATAATCCATGTATATGTAAAACAAAGATGTTAAAAATAAAATGAAAATGCATTGTCCCACTGTATTTGATACATTATTACTCTTTTAAAACAGAGGTGGGATAACTCATTATTATTAATGTAATATTAATAACATTTACTTCACCATTACAATCACGGATGGGAACCAATTGAGACTATAAAAAGGAAGAAGAAAATGTTCTGGTATCCTCTTGATGGTCTCAGGCAGTTCTTTCTGATCAGGCAAAAGCAAAGCAAATTCAAGATCTGACAAGCTGATTTTATAGATCCTACAGAGAAAACCTGAGCATGGAGATTCCTTCATCCAAAGTTGCATCCACGCAGCTAAAGAGAAAATAACATAAACTCTGACAATATAAAGATGAAACCACAAAAATATTTTGAGGAGGAAAAGTGCTGAAATGTAAGATCTAAGAAGATATTTTCAAGCCTACCAGAGGCATGGAGACTGTCAGATCTCAAAGGATAGTTTGGACACAAGGTAGAAAAGACTGCAGAAAACAGATTAATTCTTTGCATCAATGTTCACTGAAGAGGAGGGCAGCAAAACTCCTGCAGAGGGTCTGCTCATTGCAGGGTTGAGTGAGGAACTGACTCCAACAGCAGGGTCAGCAGCAAAGATTTTATAACAGACTGATGAAACGGAGAGTGAGAAACCACCAGAAGCAGATTACTTTTATCCTCAGTTCTAAAGGAATTTGGATATGAAGCTGTTCAACTAGTAGCTATAGAATATAATCTACTGCTTAAATCAGTAAATTGCTGAATTTCAAAGGAATGAGAAGTGGCAAGTGTGACACCAGTCTTTAAGAACGGTCTTGGAAAGTAACCAAGCGAGTCTCATGTTCAATTGAGCAGATGCAAGGAAGCAATAAGGATGGTGAGGCTTAGCTGGCACATGGATAATGATGATATAGTGGGAAAGGGTCAATGTGGCTATTGTAGAGGGAAGCCATTCCTCACAGATCTATTGCAGGTCACTGGAGCTCTCAATGACCGTATAGATTAATGTGATCTGGTTAGTATACTGACATTTTCAGAAAGCTTTTAATAGTAAAGTCTTCAATAGAGGCTCTGCTGTGGGATGAAAAAGAATAGCGTCTTCTAGGCAGGAGATTAAATTCCAGGAAAAAAAAATGCTTTAAATAAGTAGTCAATTTTCACAATCAAAAGACTTTACCACAGTGATTATTCTGCTCAGCACACTTGAAAATGGTGTGGGGAAGAGGTGATAAGATTTGCAGACAGCACATTAACAAACAATATTGTCATATCTAAACTTAAAAGCTCTAAAAAAAAGATGGTACAATCCTGTGTGCTAAAACAGCATGTGAAATCCAGTGGTGCTGAGTGCTAAACACCAAGTATAGCACATGTGGAAAACTACCTACTCCATCACTCTAAATCAGCCATCAGCCCTGAAATGACAGATCCCACAGTCCTTGTGCTTAGCTCACTAAGCTGAAAATGTCAGCACAGCCAAAAACCCAAACAGAATACCAACTGTTAGAGGAAAGTGGAGAAAAAATTCTGTGTTCAAATGTGCCATTGCTATATCATTTTGGAGCACCAATATCCTGAAAATTGCAAATTTTTCTGCTAGTTTCACCTCCAAATGAATGTGATACATTGAGAAATGGTTTAGGGGAGGCCAATGAGGCTGGTCAGGAGGAAAAAACAGCTCCCTTTCGATGCAAGATGAAATAGACTGGTAAGGATCCAGCAGGAAAAAAGTGGATATATATAATACATATATGATATAGATCAATAAAATAAAGAATGATATGGAGAATGATGAAGTAAGGTTATTATATTGTAACTAAAAACAAACAAGAAAAAACAAAAAAAGAGTTTTTTCCCAAACAATGCAGGTACTTATACTTGGAATCCATTGACACATTATACCTGGAAAGTCAAAAGCATGAGTGCATTCAAATAAATGGTTAAAAACCAGTCCTAACACTGTGTTCTAGTATAGAAAAATCTATAAACTTCTGACTGCCAGGGTCTTGGACGGTATATGCAGTGAAGAATCATTCCATATTTGTCCTACATTCTTTTTCTAAGCATTCTTTACTTGTCCTTGTTGAAATGAGGCTCCCAGGCTGGTGGGCCATAGCAATGAGCCTCATATCTATCCTTTCACCTTCAGAGATGACATCTCCCAATTTTCACTTGTTGGGATTTGGGAAAACACAGCAGAGAAGTCGATGCCTATTCATTCCTGTTGCTGGACAAAGTGTTCTAGTTAACAGAGCAGCATCATGTGGTGCGTTCATTTTTTTCTAACACTTGATTCTTAATTTTTAAGTTAGGGTTAATTAATTTTTTAGACCTGAAAACCTTAATAAATATTCCATAAACCCAAGATTTAAATACCATGCCTGCCTGCCAACTAAGTATTTTCATCTTAAAATTTAATACTAAGCTATTTTTATTGAGATTATTAACTTGATTTTTTTTTCACAGTCAGCTTGAAAGATTTTTCTACCAGGCATAGAATTAGAAGGATGCTTTGAATGTGCCAAACTGGATACATTTTTGCAAGAAGGATGTTAATTAAGTGTGTGAGAGGAATAATCCTTCTCCTTACCTTGCTGCAAACAAATTCTAAAAAATCACACAGATTTTTTTGAGAAATGCTGAATAATAGTTCACATACAGTTAATTCACTCTTGATTTATTAAGCTTTTATGCTGTCAAAATACATCCAGGATCCCTGAGGGCCTCAGTTTGCATTTCTTTGTTGTGCAGACAGTAGAATGTTGATCGGCTTTATGTCTGCATGTCAATATATTCTTCCTTGAGTTCTGCCAATTACACTAACCCGGCATTGAGCTCCTCTTGCCACAGGCTGGCATCCAGCTCATATGCTTGACTATCCCAGTTGAATTCTCTGAGTTCAGATCAATCACACCCAGTCTCAGTACAAGTGAGGTTGGACAGTGATGTATGTAGTAGGGAATTGGAGTGTGAGTTAGATTACCCCAAAGGGACATGCAATTCGGTGGGAAAGCATAGCTAACATCTTCCTGTACTGCTCAGATGGACCACAAATCACAGAATAAATGGATGGGACTAAGAATATCTTTGTCTTTTTGTTCCATTGCAATGACAGCATTGACATTCACTGAATGCTTATTATGAAGGTAAGATTTATATTGCTGCATAAAGTAAGGCAGGTATGCTGCGGGTTTTAAGAGTAAGTGCTACTTATGTAGAAAAGATGGGCTACTTAACTGGCATGAATCACTCTGTGGGCATTTATCTTCCAGATATGCGCAAAAAACCTTAGTCAAGATGCTGCTGGTGGAGCACTGCATGCTCCTGGGGTGTTCTTCTGCCCCTGATGTGTGGGATTATTCCAAATATTAGTGACTTTTCTGACAGCCTTCTCAAGCTCTCACTCACACCAAGGGCTCAGCAGCTGAATCCCTCCTGAACCAGCACACCGTGTGGAGAAGACCTTTCTGGCTCTTAGGACCTGTCACTCCTCCTCCTACCTTTGTGTTTGCTGTGATTAGAGTAAACTTGCAAAGAGCATTTTCAGCAGCAATATCCACTTTCCTCCAGTATTCCGAATATAAGACTTCACTGCTTTTTAGGACTTGGAGAACCTGAGGATTTTCATGAGTCACTCAGCAGTAGGTCAATCAGAAATTAAACGGTTAAATCCTTCATTCATTTTTGGATACTGGGATTACCTTAAATGTTTGTAAAAACTCATTACTGATCAAGCTACTCCTGCATTCTTCCTATTTTCTTGCTGCAGCTTTCTTGATGGGATAAAGAAATGTCTGTATCTGTCACCTACTCTCTTTACTGTGTGACAACTGCTTCTCTCTATTTTTCATGCTTTTTGCTCTAATCACCCTCAAGCTGAGCTGAGCTACTTCTTGCTAACTGTACTTACTGATTGCAACCTCAGGTGTTTTATACTATAGGAAATAATCCTTTATTGTGAGGCTAATCCCTGAAGGAGCATCCCACATAGATGTTTGGTTCTTCATGATCAAGAAATCTCAGAGAGTCTCTACAAAAGTGAGGAGTCAGTGCAGATTGGGATGTCTGCATGGCAAAATCCTTTGAAGGATTTGCATTTACTGTAGAGTAAGAAATTGTTAATTCTTCCTTTTAAGCTACAATTTGATTTGATGGTCACTTACAGAAGACAATCAGTCTAGTTGATGATCAGTGCTTTTTCATGTTTACCCATTTTCCATATTCCTTTAGCAACAGGACTACAAACAGCTGCAATAACCCTGTGAAGACCTGGTTCTGGATGGATTGAAGAAATATGACAATAACATATGGAGACCAGAATCGTAAATATTAGAAGGTTCTTATGTATGAAACTACAGGAACTACATGTGCTTTCTGGTATTGGTTTCCAAAATTTGGTTGTGCAATAGGAATCTAACAAAATGGTATGTGGCAGTCCAGGCATTTCTGTTGGATTTTTTTAATCTCTGAGATGCAAGACAACGGCAACTGAAAAATAATTTTAAAAAATAGTGAGGGTATTTTGCACATCTTAATATGGACCTTAAAAACCTGTCTATGGAAGCTGTGTTACATCCAAGCCTCAGAAAGGGAATGATCCCTTATTTGGTGGAAACAGACAACTGATCTACTAAGAAGCTAAAAATCAAGGGCTAGAAAAAAGGGATACAGTGATTAAGAGACTAGATGAACACTGAGCTATATGTGGGGAATACCTAGCAATAAAGAGAGGTGAAATGGAAAAAACACTATTATGAATCAACAGAGAGATTTCTGTTTTGCATGGCGTAAAAGATATTTCAAACACTGTAAGGTCCTAATTAACTCATCTCTGACTATCTATCCACTGAACCCAGAACAACTTAAGAGGTTTCAGGGTGCCCTGACTTGGGATGTTTGGAAATGCCCAATTCCAGAGAGACAGGTTTATGTTATCTTGTTAAACTCCACAGTTGTACAATGCTTAGAGGGTCCACATGCCTACATACCACCCGCTCCTTTGAGAGTCTGAAGAGTCTTAATGGTAACAAATTTATTCTGTGAGACATAGTTAGCTATAGCCAACTATTGCATGCCACCCTGCTGTTCAGAAGCCTGGACTCCAGACTTTTCAAAGTGGAATTTAAGTTATTTCTCCTGTCTCAAGAGAAGGTTTTAATATCAGATTATGAGTTTGATAGGAGCTCTTTAACTCTTTTGCAAATATGATTTAGGATGCATACAAAGAGGAAAATGTCAGTTTTGAATGTTTCTGAATGCTCATACATGGGTTTTGCCAATAGTTTGAAATGTAATATATGTGTCCTCCATGATTTAAAACTTCTGTTTTCTTCCAAATAAGAGACAGACTCCCTCTTTCTGCCTGCCTTTTTTGACACTTGGCTCTTGAGTACACAGCTCTCCCCTTTTGCTAGGAATAATTCTTGGTGTGGGTGGATGAAGGTTTTGAAGGGTACTGAATAACCACAAATAAGGTTGGTGTGAGCTTTATTATTATGGGAAATTATTAAATACACAAACAGTGCTGGTTTGCAGAAAGCCATGAACCTGACCACAGCCCAGATTGGTTACTGGTGTGAGCATCACTGTGCTGCCCACTGGGCAAGCTGGAGCAACCAAGCAAGGCCACACAGACTCAGGTAACAACACAGAAGCTTATAATTGACACTCTAGGAGCCTCCTGTCCATTGTGCCTGGTTTTATCTTCAGCTGTGTTCAACTGAAACAAAAAGAGGGTTGCAAACCACAGAAATGCAGCAAACAGGAAAAAAGACTGAAGAGTCAAAGCAGAATTGCAGAGCATGAAAGATATAGAATTCTGCTTGCCTGGATTTCAGATGACTGTTCTGACAAAATATAAGAAAAATATACAATAAAATGAGAAAAATAATGTAGCCTAAGGAGATATGAGGAAGCTGGAGATAGGGCTAAATGCTGTGTGAGGACTGAGAAAAATGAGTTGACAAGACAATGAAACTAGATATGTCAGAGATAAGATGTATGCCTTTTGTGGAAGATGTGAAAAAAAGGAAGTAACTCACAAAGTGACAAAATTACACAGATGTACTCTGTCTACAAAAAAGCACATTTCACCCTCATTCTTCAAGAATTTCATGTTATTCTGTACCTTTGCAGCTCTCAGCCACAGGCTCTTTGTTTGACACTGGTTTCAATAAACATGCTGGCTGCTGGAGATATCATTCAAGGCAATAAGAGATCTGTTGATCATATCTCATGTCTAGCAAATACTATGAGCATGCTTAACAATCTCCCTGAGAGCAGTAAGGAACTTATCCCTTCCTTCTAAGGCAGGAAAGGATAGAGATCTACAAGCACAGATCTGCCAATCATTGTCCTCAGCATGAGTCAAGAAAAAAATATAAGTCAGCATGAGTCTTATCTAAATAGACCTGTACAATTGTTTCCAGTAGTGTCTGAATCTTCAAAGGCTGTGGGGACTGTGCTCCACATTGTCTGAGTTATGTCCCTTGTCTCTGGTGACAGATTCAACTCAATATGACTGTCACTGATCATATGTGTGCCGTGTTCTTGCCCTACTGTGAGACTGGGCCTTGCAGCTTTATTTTTAATTCTGCCATCACCAACTAGTTTCAGTGTTTTTCCCTGATTTTAGGATTGCTTGAGAAATGGAATCCTGATGTGCTGAGATGTCTGCCAGTCTGGGAAAAGATAACAAAGGCGCTAATAGTTCTCCAAACTTTTTGCATGGTTATTTTAATACATCCTTGTCTTACGGAGCACAGACATTGATAGGTTTTTCAGAATTCACCATTGTAGATGGCTCTCTGCTCAGCTGTCAGAATTAAGTCAGAATTTACATACATTAGATATATTTAATAAATATCTATATAAAATACACTGCTGGTATTTAATTCCAGAGTAGTGATGAGGTTCTCCCTTACAGCAGTCTTCTGTGAGGAGCTGCCAGATATCTTATCCATGAATTGCAGTAAAATCTTGCCACGGTTATTGTGGTGTATGACCTGACGTATGATTTTAATTGAAGCTGCACTTATGGCTGTGGGGCAGAACACTGGTGGAGAATTGACAACCACCCAGGCAGAGGATGCATGCAAAGAATAAGTTTCCTCTAGACCTCTGGGTCCTTTGATGGGAATTTCCTTCCCATGTCTAGTGATAGATGAATCCAAGTTAAACTAAGATATATACTTGGGCTTTCTGAGAGTCTGTGGACTCAAATAAAAGTCTCAGTGCATGCAAAGTTGCCATGACTAAGTGTAATGATCATGAAAGTTTAAACCTGCTTTAAAGGGAATAATTTGTTGAACCTCAAAATGTAATGCAGATCTAGACAGAAAGAGATCCCTGAGTAGAACTGCAATAGGATTGGAAAACTGAGGAACTCTGCATGACATCAACACACTGCTCTTCCACCTTTCCAGTTTCCAGAACAATTCTGCAGAAAATCAAAGTAGAAAGCTTCATCGCTCATGACATTCAATTAAAGACTATTTTAGATCTTGTAATCCTTAAATGTGGTGCTCCTTGGTGATTTTTTTCCATAAAAACACAACATGTGTGGTGGTAGACTCAGATTTTTTTAAACACATGTCCAAGTGGAATACAGCTGTTGGGACTCATTCCTTCACTGTGGTTTTGCAGTTAATAAGTTTTCCCATTAACAGAGTAAATATACAGACTTTGACTTCTCTAACCAAAGCTGTCTTCAGTTCAAGATTTCATTTCTTCAATTATGCAATTTTATAAAACCACTAGTATAGCTTCAGCTCTATTACTTTAAGGTAATTATTTCATTTATTTCTGTAAAATAGGGAGCTTTAAATCAATATGAATGAATCTCTATCAGGGCTTTTTCTGGCTAGACATAGATTGAAAACAAAGTTTTATTTGTGGAATTTGTTTGCTTATTACAATTAAGTGCTCTACAGGTAACATGTTTCATTATATCATCTATTTGTTTGCAACAACTTATCTGGTTCTATTTCTCTTTTCTTGGTTTTGTAGGTGGGAATAGGGATAGAGTTATATGCCTAATTTCTTTTTATAAGTATCTTGTGCTATCTGCTTCAGTGTTTCTCTGTAAAGCTCTGTAAAGTTAAATTAAAGAAGGCTGTTCAAGGAAGACAAAACAGCAAGGAAAACAATAATGGAGACAAGTAGGTCATCAGAAGAGCTCTTAGCTGGAAAAGGTTCCAATAAGATCCTACCACAAAAGCATGGTTTCCTACCCTCAGTCTGAAAGTCTAGGATCAGAGAATCATGTCGTTAATGACAATGGTGTCTAAAGCAAGAAGCACTGCCCTGATTTTTGCATGTGTTGTAGAGATGCACCTGTGAAACAGAGAGACGACACAGAGATGCAACAACCAGCCAAGAAGTGTGAATGAGCCTGCATCGTTAACAGCTGATGTAAAGTTAGGAAAGGAAATGTGAGTACAGAACTCTGCTTCCATTGTCCACCTTCCTATGTAATATATTTCTTTCAACATTTTTTTTGTTTGTTTCTATTTTTTTTCTATTTTTAGTTTTGAAGCTGTTTCTTGAGCGTCTGCTGTCTAACAGTCAGTCACAGGTCACTGAATATAAGAATCTTTCACATTCCAAACCCATTTGTCAGGTTAAAATGTCTGTGAGGCAGGAGAATAAAAGAGAAGACTCAGTGACAAGGATGCATGGTAGAAGTGGTTCCTAAGAATGATGTTTTTAAAAGGGAGTAAAAACCACAATTACAGCTATCTGGTCAGAATAACACTTGGCTATATGTTGTGGCCACTACAATGAAAAAGATTTAAAGTAAGTTATTTTAGAAACTATATTAGCAGTAGTCATAAAAGCAAACAGAACTTTTCCTAATACAATTGAAAAAACCCTCCTATTAATGTGAAATACTTGTATAATACTATGAATAATAATTAATAATAATGATAATAATTATTAGATAAAGTATAATAAATAATAATAAGTATAATAACACTTATAAATACTTATAAATACTATATTTTGACTACTCACAAAGTAAGTAGTCTAACTTCATTCCTTAGTAGCAGTTTGTTTAAATGATGCCCAGATTTTAATGTTAATTTTCTACCTAATATAGGTTGTCATTTGAAATGAACCCTCTTCAAAGGTGTTTTTCTTTTATTTTTTTTCTGTATTCTTTGCCATATGTTTCCAAATACGTGACTCCAGAGCTTATTAAAAGCATAGCTTTTTCTCCATCTTTAATCATATTATAGCTACTAATGCACAACTTGCTTCTCATTAAGAGCATCTGACAATGATAATAATAAAAAAAGGGAAAGAATGGAGACCAGAGAAGATATTCTTAAGCTCAAGTTCTAGCTGCAGCATGAAATCACCTATATTTCACACAAAAATGCAGTGGGAATGTAATCTCAATTACCAGCAGCCTGCTCCACTGGCTTTCCTGACAAAGGGCCTGCTCCTGCCACTGCTGCCAGTGCCAAGAGCTTGCACTCCAAGATTCAACTGAGGACTAACTGAATTTTGCAACTCTACCAGGTGGCCAAGTTAAGAGTCATTTGAAGCACAGCAAAACTCCAAAGCTATACATGGAAAGACAGTGCTCTTTCAGGAAGACATCAAATTGGATCAGATTGTTTAGACTGGTTTACATTGGTTGTGTAACAACCATGACATTTGTAAAATCTGCTCTTACCACTGTGCAGAACAGAATTTTAAATGTCCATCTTTAAATTTAATATTGGTTGAATGTGACTACACTAATTAGATACATAAACAACGTTTTATATTGACTCCTGGTAGTCTTGCCTGTATTATTTTCTTCTCCTTTATGTGTATTCACAATTCCACAAAGTATCAGCAGGCCTGGATGAGTTTATACCTTGTCTTTATCACAACTGGACAGATTAAAGGTCTTTATTTTTGATCAGGTTATTTTTCCTATATAGAACATGTGTTTGCTTTTTTAAAAGTCATGATCCCTACAAACAAGACTATGATCAATAAACAAATATAGTGAATCCTATAAAGGTGACTTGCTTAAATTAGTGAAATAACACAGATGAAGTCTTAGGTTTCATAGTTATCTAATACATGTCATATAGTGATCACTTTGCTTTTGTGATTAGAGTCCTAAATGTTAATTGTGTTATTATTATCTAAGAAACATCAAACTTTGAGATTATTAAGTTGCTTAGATAAGAGTGAAGATAATAATGACAACAATTTATAACATTAAAGTATTATCAGTCAGAAGTAATACATTGATTTCTGAATAAACTACAGGGATCTACTAAGTTGATTATTAGTTGTCTATTAGTTGATATGTATAACTAATTTCTTGAACTCCTATGGAACGAGTTTATTTTATAACAGGTATTTGGCATGATTTCTTTAAAACCTGATCAGAGGTGAAAAAAAGCTTTCTCTTTGACCCCATCACCAAACATACCTGTAAATGTTGAAAAAAATGTCACAATGCATTTTACTCACCCTCATCCTTCCATTTCTTATTGCTGGTCCATCTTCTGCTAACCTCAACACATACAAATCCATTTTGTACTCCCTTCCTCCTCGAATGCTAAACCCAAACCCTTTGGCTCCTTTCTCCAAATCAACGGTGAAATAATCAAAGTCCTGTACAGACAAATACAAAATGAAAGACAATTAACTATATGGACACTGTGGTATGCATTCAAGAAAACTTTAAAACGGATCTCTTCAAACATTTATTGGTCCAGTTGATAAATGCGCAGGTCTGTAGAGGGATCTGGGAGGGAAATTGTGATGTAGCCCCTGATCTATTTTCAGCAAAAAGTGCAAGATCCATGGGAGTAAGAGAAAACAAAGGGCAAGCTTGGGTTGTGCAGTCTACTACTGATTAGAGAATTCAACTGGAGATGCTGGGAAACAGCCAACCCAAGCATCTCTGTAGATGCTAAGTGCATCTTATAAGGTATGCACATGGGGATAGAGATTTGCTATTTAGATGCTGAAATGCAAGATATTTTCATAGGGGTCTCTGAATCCCATTTTGGAGTTTCAGTATTTTTCTCGATGTGGTTTACGTGTCTGGTTTTGAAAATGTGGATGTACAAACCACCTATACAGTTCTAGAATATAATGTCCAGAAGTTTACAGTCTCCTATTTAATACTTTTTGACCTCTGTTTTTCCTGTCTTTATGTAAGGAGAAAGGAAAGTTTTTTTCAAAGTCTGAACTTTGAGCTAAATCCTCAACTGTCAGTAAATATCTGTCATCAGTGGAGTCTTGTGCAGGATACCATAATGCTATATCTAACCCATAATCGCTTTGAACTTGTCAGATCATGATTGATGTCAAAGAAACTAGTTCCATGGGCCAGTTTCTACTCATCCAGACTATTGCCACAAAATATTTAATTTTATCAGTCAGGATTTTAATTCCTTTATTTCTTTATTCTGATTAGATAAAATCCTAATTTTTGCAAATGCTGTAGAAATGCAGTCTGACCTAAGTACACTCACCGTTTGATGACTGTGTGCCAAGAATGAAAAAAAATTCCTCCATTGATGAAAATGCTTTTTATGTTAGAATTTTTATTTCAACTCTCCAGTACCTTAAAAATGGCATTTATTTAACATTACACTCACGCAATTATAAACGTAGCGTTAATTTACGGATCACAGTTATGCATTAATATAAACGGTTTGGAAGTAATTTCCTCTACAGAGAAATAGCGACTCAGAGTAAAACCTTTTAATGTGGCTTTCCCTCCCATGGTGGCACTTGCCTTGCCACTCTCCATGACCTGTCCCTACAGACCCTGCTGTCTGCCTGTACCTGGGGCTGCCTGTACTCGGACAGGGGGTACTGCCTGGTGTCGGGGGAGTGCTGCCTGTAGTCCATCAGGGGCGGCTGCCGGTAGTCCAGCGGCGGTGGCTGCTGGTAATCCATCACTGGCGGGTGCCGGTAGTCCAGCGGGGGCTGCCGGTAGTCCGTGGAGGATTGCCTGTAGTCTGTAAACGGGGGTTGCCGGATATCAGGCTTCACGTCCTGCCTGGCTTTTACTTCTGACCTGTAACTGAGGAAGGCACGGCGGCTTAGTTTCGGGGAGCAGCGCGCCATTAGGAATACGCGTTCCACGCAATGCTGAGGAGCGAAAGCGAGCGGCCTGGCTGCAAAATTGCATGGAACAAATTTTCACAGAGGAGCAAAACTCTCAAGGGTAAATAGTCAAGGCATGCAAAAACAGTGAGTGCTTTTAAAACATGGGCATAAGCAATTTTGCCTCAGGTCATACTATGCAATTTTCCAGCTTGTATCACTGAGATCACAATTTGACTCAAAAGGGAAGGGAAAAGAAAAAGCATCTTGATTCCCACTTACTTTGCCTATTTTGAAGATGAAACTGCATGTGGAAACACCCACTATACTCAATACAAAATAATTCACTGGGTTTATAAAGTGCATTTTTCCAAAATTAATATTTCTATAGAATAAGTGGAATACCAGTGCAGTTTATATCCCCTTTTATCAACATATAATGTTATTGTGAGCTTCTTAAGGTTAAAATATGATAAATCCTCTGTCTTAGTTGTTACCTTTTTAATGAAAAGTTTGATAGAACATCTGTTAATATAGTGTGTATTATTTTTATTATGTACTCCCTATGATGCTATCAGACTAAAAGCTATGTCAGTAAAGTCATGTCAGTATTTATGCACAGCAAGAACACAAGGTGAAGAGAAAATAGATTTGGTTATGAGGAATTAATAACAAGTAAAATATTGCTTTTGCTGGTAAATGGCTACAGGCAGATGGGCCCTAAAATTTGAAAGAAAAGGAGACTTTCTGAGGTACAGCAACTAGTTATTTACTTTATTCAGATGGGAATTTCCCTTAGCACATGGAAATTAGCACATGATGGCACTTCAAGGTGAAGTAAAGAACATTCCTTGTGGCAAACTTCCCCACCTCAGCCAATGGTGTTTTAAAGAAGCACAAAGAAAGTCCTGAACTCTTTTAGCAAGGTAATTCTGTGATTTGGGTTATATTTTAACAAAAAAAGTTCACGGAGTGGATGTTCTTACACTCTTCCCTAGGTACCTAAGGAAATATTGTTTTCCTGGATGGGAAATAGACATTTCAAATTTAATCATGGACTGGAAGTTTTCAGTCAACCACAGAAGTGACTGTGTCTGTTCAAGGACACATACAGAGACACACATAGACTTCGAAAGGGATTTTGAAATTTTTGATTACAAAAATTACCCTCTGAAAAAATGACAGCATTTTAAAATTATGTTGATTTACTTATAAAAAGGTAATCTAAATGTTTCAAATAGTCTGATATATTTCAAAACTTCATTACTTTATTAATGTAGTTACAGTGATGTTATGGTTAGTCTTCCTACACAATAGTTTTAATAATCTGAATGCCTAACCAGAAACAAAAATATCTATTTTATAGATATTATTATATAGATATTTTATAACTATTTCCCTTTGACTTTTCTGAGATGATTAAAATAGACTGCTGCCATGATTAATATGACCTGCATCCATACATGCAAGCCTCTGACTCTTTACTCAGTATCATGATCTCATAAAAAGAAGCTAGAGGACAAAGTTAATGTGAGGCTTACTGTGATACTGAGCCTTTATACTGGAGGTAAAAAAAAATCTAGTTAATTTTCCTAAGAGTTTTAAAAACTTATTTTGGTAAAGAAACAATGTATGTGGCTATACAAACAAGTTGTAATCTAATTTATAAAATCTAGTGAAAAGTAATACTATGTGAACTAGCAATAATTGACCCTTTTTTGAAATAAGTGTAATCTTTAGGCAGGTTCCCCACAGCTGTATATCAGAAGATGATGCTTTAAGTCACAGATAGAGGCACTGTAATTTTTGCTGAATTTGTAACTGGTGACCTGAGCAATTAGAGCTTAGACTTTTCAGTAAAATTATCACAGAATTTCTGTCTGGAACTTTAATTAATATCATTTGCTGGTCCCATCTGAAAATTCCCAATTCAACTGATATTTAATACTGACTTCCAACAGCACAGAATGACTTTTATGAAATTTTATTTCTGACTTTGTACTGAATTTTGTCAGAAACATAGGTCTTCTAGGAGGTGATCACTTTTGAAAAAAATACTCAATGAAATATAAGGCAAAGAAATTTTCCTAGTATGACTAATTGAAAGAAAATAATTCTGGGCAAGTTGAAGTCCTACATCTGTTAAGCAAGGAGAATTAGAGGGTGTAGTGTCTGAATCACAAGTGACCTCAAGTATTTTCAGAAGAGAAAAGTTAAGCATCATTTGGGGAAGAGGATCTTGGTGATATGTGTTGTTTACTGAAGACTGGCATAAAGACAGTTTAATCAGCCTTGTTTAACATGCTAAAAACCAGCCCAGAGGCTAAATAGTACTGTCTGGAGGTTACAGAAAGTTGTATCATCCCACAGCTTTTAATACACCGGGTCACAAAATTTTTGTCCCCCTACCATTCCATTTCCAGTACAGATATTGCTAACATATATGTATACACATCTGAGAAAGTGGCTGGAAAATGATACACCAGAGAGATAAAACCCACCATAAAAAAAAAAAAAAAAAAAAAAAAAAAAAAAAAAAAAAAAAAAAAAAAAAAAAAAGACCATTGAGAAAATGCAAAACCTGTTCTCATGCCCCTGTGGCTGGAGGGGCTGTGGAGGCGGAGGCTGGGCCACGGGGCTGTGCTGGGCCACGGGGCTCTGCTGTGCCAGGGGGCTCTGCTGGGCCATGGGACTGTGCTGCTGGGCCATGGGGCTCTGCTTCTCCGAGCTGGGGGCCGAGGCTGGGCTGTTCAGCTCTGCATAACGGGGAGATGGAGATTGAACACCTGTCACAGTGCAGCATTTAATAAAGGGCAAAGGTACACATTAATAATATTCGGTCGCAACGCTACCTCTGCAAATTTATGCTTTGTCGCTTTTACTCTCTAAGGTTATAATTAGATTTTAAGACATTTGAACCTAATGGTCTCCTTTTGATACTCTGTGGGATCCAAAATCCTGGCCCCTTCTATGATACTGGTTGACACTCATTATTTAAAAGACAATTGAACAAGGGAAATTGCTTTCATATTTCACATATTCTTTTAAAGCATAGAATTATTGATCATAGAATGATGAAATAATGGAATCATTATATGCTAAATAACTTGGGTTGGAATGGCACTTAAAGACCGTCTAGTCCAACCCCTTTGCAATGAACAGGACATCTTCAACATGACCAAGCTGCTCAGAGCCCTGTCCCACCTGGCCATGAATTTTGACAGGAATGCCAGGATGGGGCATCTAACACCTCTCTGGGCAACTTGTTCCAGTGTTTCATTACCCTCATCTTTAAAAAAAACCCCAAAAACCTCTTTTTTATATCTGCCTGAATCTACTCTTTCTAATTTTAGAGCTATAAGATCCCTTGTTCTATCACAACAGGCCCTGCTAAAAAATCTGTCTATATATTTCTTATAAGCCCCCTTTAAGTACTGCAAGGTCAGAATAAGGTCTCCTTGGAGCCTGGTTTTCTCCAGACTGAATAACAACGATTCCCTCAGTCTCTCCTCATAGGAGAGATGTTCCAGCCCTCTGATCATCTTCATGCTCCTCCTTTGGACTGCTTCCAACAGGTCCACAGGAGCCCACAGCTGGATTCAGAACTCCAGGCTGGGTCTCATGAAAGTGGAGTAGAGGGGCAGAATCAGCTCCCTCAATCCCTGAACAGTGCCCCCTTCAAATTCATCTCTCTTCAGTTTAGAGAGAAGGATGTTGATGGGGGCCATGTCCAAGGCCTCACAGAGGTCCAGACAGGTGAGATCTACAGCTCCTCCCTTGTCCATTGTCTCCACTGATGTAATTACTCCACTGCAAAAGGCCACTAGGTTGGTCAGGCAGTACTTACTCTTGGTAAAGCTGTGCTGGGTATCCTGAATCACCTCCCTGCCCTGCACATGCCTTAGCACAGCTACAAGATATTTGAAATGCTTTCCATTCAGAAAAATAAAAAAATATCATTCTAAGAGAATGATTTGAGAACATTTTACTACTTTCTCCACTGTTTAGGATGACAGACCTGCCACAAAAGCTAAAACACTTGTGACATTAGCTTCTGCCATCCTTGAGCTCATCAAGAGTTTCCTGTCTTTATAAATTTTTGGTGATTGTGAACAGTAAAACCAATCTAAATAAATTCTGACTAACCATTTAAACCAATATTTCACTGTATTATGTCAAATGACTATGCTTTCGCATAAGAACAGTGCAGAAAAACAAAATCGGATTATTTCCAAACAACACAAAATTCAAAAGGACAGAGAGACTGGCATAGGAAATATGGTTTTGTTGCTTTACTACAACTAAAAAATGCCAATCTTCATTCAGGCTTCCTGCTGGACTTGGGGGGAGAAACACTTGGTATTGATCTCATATCAGATATATTTCTTCCAACACACTAGCACAGTCCTGTTCACCATTTACCTATCAGGATGCATAAATGAGAGAGCCTCTGCTCATAGGAGGACAAAGCACTGCAGAAGTTCCTGCATTATCAACATCAAAGGCAAATATTACATTTTTTTCTATTCCAGATTGCAACAGAAGGAGTGAGGCCACTGTGGCATGGTGCAAAACAAACAAAATGGACATACATATGGCTATGCATCCCTAACAGCAATAGCTACACAGGATACAAATCTTGCCTAGTTTTACATTTGAATGTAGTTTGAATCTTTATGTGTTTTATTTTTAAAATTTTAATATGTGAGTTTTCTCTATGGGTGCATATTGTCTACTTATATAATTTATGCTCACAATTATTATAAAAATTTTGGCTACTTTATTAAAAATCTTTTCAATTTAGGATTAATTGTCAAAGAAAGCTTGCATGTTTGCACTTAAAACACTCCTCATGCAGGCAAAAGCAATACTTGCCTGTGTAATTACTATGCTTAAGGCTGTAATTGCCCATTTTTCATCTATGAGTCTCTTCTGTATTGCAAGTTTTAGAGAGGAAGATTGGAAATGTTGTCCCTCATTTCTACATTACTCTCATAACTATGGATGACCTGGTCAAATCATGAGCTGCTTCTAAAACTGCTTTGCATTTATATAGTAGTTTTACCTGAAAGTATATTACAGAGGTATTAGATTTTTTACCAATTTTTATAAGCTGGGAAGCTAATATCAGAAGGCAAATGAGGTGTCCAGTGTCACACAGTCACACAGAGAAGCTGTGCCTTGGGCACAGATATTTCTCATCACTAGCACCTGAGAATATCTCATAGTACTACAACCCAGCTGCACTTCTGCTTTCTTTCTAATTTAATGCATCCATCTCTAACACTGAACTATTAATGATGTTATTTAACCTGGCTACCAGAGAGGCTTAAAAAGACTTCATGGACTGTATGAAGCCACACCCTTGTTTTAGATGCTTGCAAAGCTGACATCCAGTAATTACACTAGTGCTAATTGATGTGAATTCTAAATTAGTGCATGTTTGCGTTTTTCCCTTCACTGAATTAATTAGAAAAAGTAGATGAGTTTCCTCAGTTTCAGTCTACGACCAGTGTCAGACTATTTCCCTGTCCCATTGCTGGATGCAGCAGCATAAGGTGAAGGGCTGTAACTGGACCATGCATCATTAATAATTCCATCACTTTCCATGGGTCATTCCCAGCTCTACTGGTATTTGTTGCTGAGACATGAAGACATTAATGTGGTACAATTCATGAAGCAGTGCTGCACATTGTTAAACCAAACAGAAGCCCTGAAATCAACTCCAAACCCCATGGAACCAACATCAAAAGACCTTCACTGATTAGATGTGGAGTAATGGCCAGAATAATTAGTCTAGCCCCTTATCCTCACCCCAGAAATGAGATAATTCAGGGTTCAGTTCTTTCCTGCCTTGTGCATTTACAGTGATGTATCACTATATGATAGTGATGGAAGAAACTGCCAAAGCTGAACTCTTCCTTCACATCACTTTTTGTCACACATAGCTGGTAGCTGAACATGCCTGGTGACAGCTATTGCAGTCTCTTGTGAATCACTTTGTCAAACTTTGGCTTGGCTTACAGCAAGATATAAGTGAGCGAACTCAAAACTTGGCTCTCTTGTAGAGTGCTTTTCCATGCAGAAGACAATTCTTGCCAAAGACCTTAACATCCTCTTTCTCTCTCTCTGTCAGGTTTCTCCAGGTTTGCTTTAAATACCCCTTTCATAACTTGAAGCCTTTTCAAGAATTCAGATCCTATCTGAGCTAGTTCTAAGCTCGTAATTCTGGTGTGCTGCACGTTACAGCGGAGGAAAGAGAACAAAAGATGCTCTTTCAAGTGGTGACATAATTTAAGCTAATTGGAGGCTACTTAAAATTTTCTTCCTGTTTTTAAAGGGCCATTGACTTACCCTCCTGAGGAATGATGCGAAGAGTTACACTGAGACCTGCATCTTTAATTAGCTTCACAATATCTGCATGAGGCATGTTAATAATAGACTGGCCATTCACAGCTAAGATCCGGTCTCCAACTTTAAGTTTTGCACAGCGATCCGCAGGACTTCCATCAATTATCCGCCCTATTTTATGGGGTACAGCTAGACAAGAAACAATAGACACAGTTAGCATGTGCTGAAACAAGTGGTGATGTTCACAAACTAAAGAAAATGAGTTCATTTTGTAAGAAAGTTCCAGATGAATTAAAAACCAGCTTGTGTAAAAGCATATAAGAATATAAATTCTTATGTGATTCCATTTGCAGTAACACAGGACTGTGTTTTTTCACTAAAAATTCAGAATCCAGAAGCATATACACACACATGGCATATACATGTGAAGTAAAAATAAGTTTATAATTCAGCTATTTTGCAAACCTGGCACGAAACAACCTAATAGGCAGATCAGGAAAACAATAAGGCATTAAAACAGGGAAAGGGAATACATTTACACAATAAGTAGCAGTCATAAACTGTCTCCCACCTCCAGGTTTATAGAATTTCTTTATTTCTATGTTGCAATAGAGGCACCAAAAACATTATTTATTTTATATACAAAAAATTGTCACTGAAAATATCCAGGATACATGAATTTGGTCTCCTCCATTCAAATGCGTCTATTGAAAAGTAGAAATAATACTGAAGATTTATTGAGATGTGCAGCTCTCTGATTAGATATTAATAATAAATGAATGGAATTGAATTGAGAGTTAGCCATGAGTACATAGACATGTACTACATCAAATCATGTAGCCCTCTTCTCAAAATGTTTCAGAACAAAGCTTCTCCTTTTGCTCTTCTCTATGCTTCTTCACCTTTCTGTTTATTCCACCCATGCTCTTGTTCTGTTTCTTCCCTCATTTTCCATTGACTTATTAAAATACTGTTCTTGATTTTTTTTGACCGGTGTTTCTACTCTATTATCCTCTTGGTTTTTAACTAAATGCATATGCTATAGCTGTCTTTTCTCTAGGCTGCCCAAAGAGCATGCTACTTTTCTTTCTCCCAACTACTCATAAATATGCTTATCACAATTAAATGTCTATAAAGTCTATTAATATCCTAATGGTGTTCGAGTGTTTCTCTGCAATGCCACACTTCAGTCCTGGAAAACTTAGCACAAAGCAGCTCAGCCTCACTACCCACCTTTAAACTGGTGTTTAAAACCAGCGAGTTTCTTTTTTCAAAAATAATATAACCTTAAAATTTAATTATCTACAGAGAACTTGGAAAAATGAAAGAAAAGATTTTTCAAACACCTTTTGGGAAATATCTAGGCTATCAATGCTCATGTAAACCAAAGCTCTAACAGGAGATGTGTTCAAAAGACACTGCTGTAGAGCAAATTTCTCAGACCCTGATAAACATTTACTGGTGGTTTTGGTGACTAACATAGACTGCACATCTGATATAAAGTCACAATAGACATACCTCAGAGTGAATTTTGTTCCTGGTATGGATGTTTTATTTACAGTGTTAAAAGTTAATTCTCAGAAAACTGAAAATATAAGTGAGTACTCCGAACTGCAAGCCATAATCAAACTGCATGCTTCTTTATCACTATAGTTGAGGCAAGAATATAAATTAAAACACTGCTTTAGTAATACAGACACAAGTAACATACTTCAGAAATGTCTTATTGCTTGGGAAATAAGCACCTAATTTATGTCACAATGTCTAAACATTTCTATGTTTTAAAATATACTATATATGTTTAGCCACACTTTCTACAAAAATTGTGCTTATTTTGTCCTTAATGCAGACATAAAACTGCCATGCATACATATGAGTTAGCAAACATATTAGTAACCTGACTGTTAAACAGGTTTATTTATGTTTACAAAGAGCTTTGTTCATCAAATCAATTCTTAAAGCATCACCAAGAATCACTTAAACTAATACCAAAATGTGCCTCTTTCTGGCATATGTAATAAAAGATCTGTATGAAATTGTCATGTCTTTACTATACATTAGTGGAGATCTGAAAATGAGATTGTCCTGTGTAAAAAAGTAAGAAATTTTATTGCAAGAAGAAGGGAAAATATGGTAGAGATGCCACAACTAAAATGTCTATGCTTGCCACTTCTAACCCTAAAGATGTTTCTGCTAGCCTAAATATTTAAGTAGAGACATCATTTCAGTAGTAAGGGGTGTGGGAGGGTGGGGGGATGGGAAGTCCTACCAATTTGCCAAAAATTTTTTTTTGTTGGACTTTTTGTACCTGACAAGTGAATAGAGCAGATGTCTGCATGTTTGAGATGTCTGCTGAAATCAAAGCTGGAGGTGGGAGAGCCACGAGAGTCTAATTCGGATCCAAATCCCGAGAAAAGGGAAGGGAGGGAGAAAAAGGAGGAACCTGGTGTTCTTTTCTTCTCCCCTTTTAGCCTAATGGTCTTCACCTCCCTGAAAAGGGTACTGGCTCTAAATATTTTGGTATCCATGAACTCCATTCTGTCGTGTTATGAAAGGATCAGCACTAGGTGACCATCAGAACAAAGCTTGTGTCTGTAAAGGCAGCTTTTTAACTCCACTTTGCTGTTTGAGGATTGAATGCTCCTCTTCTCAGATTGTGTTGGTGCCATATGTTGCCGTTTCATTATGCTGCAAAATAGGGAGTGGGAAAATTTTGCAGAAGGAATCTGAATCTCTGTTGGATTCAAGGTTACACTGTTATGCTCTAAAGGGTTTTATGGGCTAATCTAGTGACTTACAAGAGGAGCTGGTGGCCACTCAGCAGAAAGTGGTTTATGCACGTTTCTAGATAATATGACGAGAAGTTTATCTCGTAGCTCCTTCCCTCCCAGAAATATTATCCTGAGGAGTTTCTGTTCTTTGCTTCTCTTCCCAGTGGAACTCTGCTTGAGAGCCCTCCTAAGCCACAATATCCTCGCTGCCATGGCCCCAAATACTTCCTTGGGAAGGGAGGATTTATTTAGGCTTTTTTCACAAACATTAATTATTCTAAGGGACACAGACTATGTGATATGTAGGTTATTCAGAAAAAAAACCCCATGTTAAAATATGTTAAGAAAACTTCCAAGTTTTAGACAGAGCCTTTGGTGGTGAAATACTTACTTTGAAAAGATAAGAAGGAGCTACTCTCATAGGGAATTAATGAGGTAAAAGCTAAGGAACAAACATAGAAATGAATTATGAATTTCCATAATGGAGAATTTTTATTGTTTAGAATGGTCATATCTAAAACAAGTGTGGAAGAGCTGTAAACTGTCAGTAGGGAGTGGGTTGACTGAAGTGGCAGACAGGATCTCATGAGAAGAAATGCAAGATGCTGCAAGTAAGAAAAAAAAATTCTGCCTAAAATTAAACACAAATGAGCCCTAAATTAATTATTATCACTCAAAAGACATTGAAATGTGTGCCTACTTCTCTAAAAATATAAACTCATTAAAACAGCCAATATGACGCTAAGAGAAAGAATAACAAGGGGAACAAACTATTGCTAGTTACTGCTATGCACCTGAAGTCTGAGTATTGCTGATCATTTCAGTATCCTCATCTCAAAAATCATAGCAATGAGCTCACAAAGATTCAGAGACGGGAAGCATGGAAGTCAGAAGCAGAAAACAGCCTCTGCTCTAAAGAGTTGCCCATGAACTCACTGTCTACATCTTGTAAAAGAGAATTTGGGGCAACCTTCTGGAGGGGCAAAAGAATAAAAGGCTTCAAAAAGGGATTAGACCAATTTACAGGGGTGTACCCATTTCTGATTAAATCAGAAAACCTTGCTGTGAAAGCTGACACAATGCTTAAGAAAGGTCTTGTCTGCTGTAGGGGCTGTCCTCTTTGCTGCTGGTCACAGCAAAGAGACAGCAAGGAGCTGTGTGGCTGCTTGGAGCATATTTGTTTGCATAGCTCAGGCATAAGAAGCTAAGTGGGAAGGGGTGCATGTACCTTAGAAAGCTGAAGATCTAGGAAAAAATAATGGAACTTACAGACTTAAATTCACGCGTCAAATTAAAGCAAAGTGGGCCCTGTGGAATTATTAGAAAAACCTTGGTTCCCTTGATGGATTTGTGCTAAGAAAACAGTGTTTGTTCTTTGAAAACACATGAGCAGCACCTGTAGGTCCAAATGATGTGTACAGAAACATGCTGGAGGACAGAAATCATCTAGAGAGGGGAGTAATGCAGTTAAGAGCCTCCATTATTTATCTCCAAAAAATATAAAATAGACAATATAATATTTCATGCTTGCAAACTGCAGCGATGTATTTTGATGATATTAAAAACTTCTTTGACCTTTTAAGGTTATTTCAGTATGATTAATTTTTTATGTTGACTTGAAAAACTAAATCATATAGAAATTTCTTTCAGCTGCAAGTTTTACTATCACTTACACATACTTAGAAAGTGTGCTTTTGTAGCTGAAGAGGCAGACCTGAATATCAAAGCTGCACAGAAATAAGAATCCAGATTCCTTGCCCACAAGCTGCAAATATCTTCCACGAGGGATGCACACTGTGGGTGGGTTTTCACTGCTGTGCTCCAAAAATGTCCTAGGTGGGGTAGACAGACACCCTAATTTCCAAAGCTCCAAATCCTTTAGAATTTGAAGATTAGTCACTTAAAATGATGTCCCTAAGCACCATCTTACCCAGGAAAAGCATAGGTGAAATTGCTGCACAAACAAGTCAGATCACACAGTTATCACTGATCAGTAAACTGGTTTTTATGTCTAAACTGCTTGTAAGGATTTCAAGGAATCTCTGGGCTGGGCTTATGCAGAATGCTGTTTTCTGCAGTCGGGAGAAGTTTATCCTGGATTTACATTTTTTAGTTAAGACTGCATGTTTTGAGGAATGAAAGAAAATTCTTTCATTAGACTCTGTTTTATCATGTTTTCAAAATCCAGCAGGCACTGGCATATGCAGCGTAGGGACAAATTAAATCTACAACTCCTCTTTTGCAAAGCAGGAGGAAGATTATAACAAGTATGCATAGTCATCTGCCTTTAATTTTCTGAAAATTGTTTATTGATTAGGCCTGCATTTTCAGTTTGTTTATACTTTATAACTGTGCTAATTGACAGTACCTGCTACAGAAAAATTCCTGGAAATATTGCCAATTTTCCAATTTCATTAGAAATTGCAAGTTAACAAAGTCTGTTTACAGCACATGGCTCCTCTCTAAAAAAATAAGATATAAAGAGATTTACAGAGGACCACAAGTACTTATTCTAGATGAAGCTGCATCCTAAACACAAAAAGTAAAAGTGTCAGGAAGATATGAGGTAGGCAGGGACAACTTTACTCCATAAAACTCTGGGACAAAAATCTCATTCTGGCCACCTCCAGAAGTCTACAAGTGCTTTTCCATAGGCTGCAGACAGTGAAATTATCTTGATACCCTAAAAATACTTTCCTAAATGTAGAAAAAGTGTAGATTAATTACATAAATTTAAGCATTTTAGCTGTAATTTCTCATTTGTGGAGAAGGGATGAGAGCCACATACCTCTTTAATGTTGGAACAGGATCTGGGGGAAGGCACACTACTATATTTTAGAGGTAGTGGAAGTTAATCCTTTTGTTAGAAATAAGTCAGGAGCCTGCACAGGTGCATTTTCTTTTCTTTATCTCTTAGCACTCTAAGATCCTCTGCATGCTGCACTAGGCAAAATGACTTGCTCCTGGATATACCACTCAAGCATGGCTCTTTATTTATCCACTTTATCTCCTTTTACTGATACAGTTTTGAAGCATGGCTGACCTTTTCTATGCCCCTGCTTTGCCCTGTAAAATCTCTTCATTCAATTCTTGTCATTCGTTTTCCACTACTGATCTCCCCATACCAGAACTGTAGTTCAGTGCAAGATAATCCCCTGTGCTGGATTAGAGAACATCCCAAGCAATGCTTTGACAAAGGGGAAACAACATTTCTATCATTATAGACACAGGAAAATAAGTGTGCCACAAGAATTGGATGTTTAAGCAAGTACCAGTAAGGAAAAATGACATTCAGATCTAAAGGCTGGCTCCAAAGTACTTAACTTTAATTTATCAAAATGACAGCTATTACAGTGCTGCCCATCACAAAATGTGAAAAAATAGTGTGTTTCCTAATTATGGCTGTAGTCAGCCCTCACTCTGTCTACATCAACAGTAAAAAAAAAAGCATTTAGTATCTTGAAAATTTCTGCACGGCATAGGCAGGCCCTTAAATCAACTGCAACAACAAACCCTTGCAAAGCATATCGAGAGAAAAGCTGACCAGGACCCTAACCCTTTCAGAAAAAGAGTTTGGTCTCTAATTTTGGGAGCTTCTGAGCCTTTCATGCTCATTCTCAGGTCAGAAGGAGCATAAAGCCCTCCTGAGAGGCTGTGTGGGAGCAGTGCAGCCCACACCCCACCAGAGGGTGGAAAGGGATTTGTGACTCCGTTGGAGCCCTGAGACTGTGACTTCATGGGATTGTCCTACAGCTTCACAGACAGAGCAAACTCTCCTGGCAAACAGAAGGTCAGCTTTTGTGCAACCCCTTCAGCTTCAGGCCAGCTGCAAAGCAGCAAACTAATCAACCTGCATCTCTGTAGCCAGTAGCAACCTTGCTGGAGTCACTGCTTCAATTTTAGCAGTGCTTGAAGCACACACACCTAGTGGCACGAAATGCTTGTTCCTGTACTCAGCAAGAGCTGTTTGACTGCAAAATATAGTTTGTAAGTGCGATTTCAAAAACAAAGGAAATATGTTTGGTGTATAATTAATTGCCTTCTGGAGTAAAAGTGGTGATGATACCTATTCTTCCAAGACCTCAAGCTTTTTGCTTTTGCAAGAAAATACAGGAGGGAATAAAGCTATTGAAATAAACATTCTTAAATCAAAAGAACCCTTTTTCATTTTGTCCTGAGGATGCTCCCAGTGAGATGACTTCCTGGACACTGATCTTCCTAACACTGTCTGGCACTACATGATACTCTCTTTTTTGACTGATTTTGGCCATTTGGATTTTTTCAGGATTGCTTTGCAATTACAACATTAGCACTGTAACATTAACATAACTGTGCATGCATGTCTGCATACCATTATTCCATTCCACATGGGGATATAGAAGCTGGCAACAAGCACCTCTGAAGAAAGGGGCACTGGAACCAGAGCACAGCATTTCACCCAATTGGCATATTGCAGCTATGAGGAGGAGTAACTACTGAGGTGTTAGCATACTGCTGTGCAGGCCCACATTTTGATACTGAGGTATCATATATTTGGACATTATTGGACATTGCACTTCCTCTATCCATTTGATATTTTCCTACTGTTGATATGTTTTCTAGCCCTGATTGTGCATTTAAATAAATGGATTTTGTGTTATTTCAAGTTAGAAGGTACCTCGGGAGAGTTTCCCTGTTCATTTTTCTACCAAAGGGCCCGAAAACTCAGATGCTGTATTCTGAATGGATGCTAGTGAGTGCTGAGTAAAAGGGGATAATAATTTCCCTCAATCTACTGGCTATGCTCCTGTTAATAAAGTTCAAATTACCTCACCTAAATAAATATTAAATAAAGAAAATAACCTCTCTCACTCTAGAAAGAGTCAATAATGTTTAGATTGTTTTCATAACTGATAACAGACAACGTAACTCTCAGGATATTTTTTCTACTATAGTTTTGTAACAGAATTCATGTAGAAAGGGCATTCTCTTCTCTTTTCTGTCACTGTCTATGGCAAATGTAATTTTTTTTCACTGTTGTTCTTGTAAACTTAGGATTTAGTACATTTTGGGATCACTGAAATTCAGTGCATTTATTATTTGAACAAATTCTCTCATCACTTCCACAGCAGGCCGTCATTTCCCTTTACTACTGGAGATGTTGAACTGAGTGTCAAAAATGACTACTTATATAGCTGCTTGTGGAAAAAGAAAAGTACTGAAAGAACATTTTGGAGGGTAGGAGGCAAAACAGTATCTTGAACCTGGGTCTGTAGTCTTCAAGAGACCATTCTAGTCACAGAATTTTTGGTTGCTTGAGCATTTTCTCTCTCTCTTCCTTTCCCCTTTCCCCTTTCCCTCTCCATCTGACCCAACTAAAAACTCTCTCTATAAAATAATTTTCTTGAAAAAATCAAGACTAACTTAACTGATTAACATGTATGTACCTGAATGGATTATTTTTCCTTTTCTGATCTTTTGCAAAGAATTTCCAGTTCTTTGGTTATTATATTCAGTAACGTGAAAACTCAGAGTCCCAAGAGGCTAATTAGCTATGCTTTTGTTACAATATTAATTCCAGCAGTCAAGAAGTTTTAAAATTCAGCTGAGGTAACATGAAAAACAACTTTTAAAATAACTGCATGGTCATGAAATACTGCAAAAAAGTTCTGAGATAACTTGCTAACCTGAGATATGGTTTTCCCAGTACCATCTTAGCTGCTTCTCAGGTATGAATTTAGAAGAGTGATGTTTGGCCTTTAAGTGGAAATTGTGATTTTATTTTATCAGGAACCAGTTTCAGGCAAAGGAACAGTTCCTTCAAAACATATTTTAGTGTAGGGAAAGCATTGTATTAGACTGCAACTTGCAAAACGAAAAATCTTCTCACTTCTCTTGGTTTTTCAAACTGTGCTTAGCATTATTTGGTGGGGCATGTGGATGTCTCTCCTTGTAAAACCTTTTTTGCTTCCTTCTTCCCAAGGGCTCAGCTCTCATTGGGTCAAATGTCATTGGAAAAACCCAAAGGTGCCCCTGTGCCTCCAGCTGCCACTACCTGGGTTTGAGTGTGCTGTAGGCCCTATGTCACATCTGTTTGCCCTCTCCCCAGATGTACCTAGGACAGCTCAAGTGGCACCAGATGTCTATATTAAAACAATAAAATTGACCCAGAGAAAAAATTAGTTTTCTGAGCAGAAAGTGAGCTATAATTATTAAGGGCAGATTTTGCCACCCGAGTACTGCTGAGTACAGAGAGGTAAACCTACCCCCTTAGCTGTAATTTTTATTCTGTCTATACTCCACCCTGTTAACCTCTCTGCACCTGCATCTTAACAAATTCTCCTAATTTCCAGTTGCTTCTGCAGTCCCATACTTTGGTAGCTGTTGTCATAGAGTTTGGTGTGATTTAAGTTTTTTTGAGCTTTCTGAACTTAATCTTGTTTTATTTGAAAAAAAGTGTAATTCAGTTGCATGTAGGAGAATAATTTATTCACATAACCCTACTTGTTACTTACAGTGTCTCTTTGAGACATGGTAACAGAGCAAGTCTGCCTTTTGGGTGAATCCTCTATTACTCTGATGGTCAAAGAAGTGTGGAAAGCACAGAGCTTGAGAGGCCATATTAAACTTTGGTTTTGTCCAAGACAAAACATTGCCCCTGAATAAACATTGAGAGTATCTTCAGTTTAAATCACTGCAGTGATACATTCTTAGCAGAAAGGTTTTGTAGGCTTTTGTTTGTTTTTTTTTTGTTTTGTTTTGGTTTTTTGGGGGTTTTTTTGTTTCTTTTTTGTTTTTGTTTCTGTTTTTGGTTTTTTTTTGGTTTTTTGTTTTTTTTTTTAATTTGGGGCAAACTTAGAGAAATATGAACTGAAAAACATAATTTACTTACTTATTGTGGACCCCGACTCGGGCCTGTTCAGGGAGCTGATGATAACAAAGCCGAAGCCTTCGTTCTCCTTGCGATGGATCACCACGTCGCTGGTTTGCAGGCTGTGCGACGCGAAGCCCTCAGGGGGTGTAGCGTTGCTGCTGGAGACAGCGTGATTACTGTTGGCATAAGTCGTGTAGTCACTTCTTGGAGAACTGTGGTGCGTAGACACCGAGCCTGGGCTTCTGCCATTCTCTGGGCAGGGCTCTCCTGCAACATAAATCACACCAGTGTCAGGGTCTGACTGCTCAGCAGCTCTGTGACTTACAGTGCATTGGCTAACGCAACATGAATACAGTCGACTGTCTACAGACCAGACCACCCCAAGTATTAAACTAGGAGCTGTAAAAGATGCAGAGAGACAGGAATCTACACAATTATGCAGAACATTCAGGGGCAATCAGATAAAGCAAGCATGAACACTGACTGCTACGCTAGCTACAAGAGAGGAAAGTAAGAAACAGTGTCTGCCTGGATTGCAAAAACATCACCGAGCGCTATTCCCTTGTCTGCTGGTAGATCTGTCATCAAGAGGAAAATTTGACCGACTTAATCCAATAAAAAATTATTTGTGTTTGGATTACAAGAATTTAAGCAGGGAGCTAACAGAGTAATTAGGATTAGCTGCATAATGTTCTTCTTACAAGTTGATTAGCATGTTCAGAAGATGTTCAAAGAGCAGGGCTGTTATACAATGAAAAATGATCACAAGTAGCTTTTCTGTGGGTATCATGGTAGAAGCAGTGGCCATTTAAAGGTTTGGAGATGCTCTTGTCTGGCAAGTTCAAAAGGGCAGAAGTGAAAATGGAGCCTATGCACACTTTAGTATTGCTTTACAGTAACAAGAACAGGAAACAAGTTAAAACTTGTGGGATTACACAATTTTAGTGTGAGCATTTTGGCAATTGAAAACAATAAATTTACACTTCCAGATGGGAAAAAAGATTTATATTCTTTGCAGATCTAAGTTGTTTACACAAATCAGCATTTATTGACAGTTTTAATACAGAACTTTCAGAAAAAAATCTAAGTATTTTCTGTTTGGAACAACAAGAGTGGCAGAGTAATTTTACTGAACATGTGAGGAGCTCCCACATATGCACATACATCCTAGGTAAAGAGTTTGCAAATTAGACCTTCAGTGTGTGTATATATTAATAAAATGAACAGCATCCAAGGACAAGCTGTTGTTTTCTTAGTCAGGTGTGTCCTTTAGCAGTCCTTCTGCAACTATGAAATAAAGTAATTAGAAAGTATAAAGAGGAAGAAAAACAAACAATTATTACACTCCTGAAAATCTCTAAGAGTTATTGAATCAAATCTGCAACTAAATGCCATAGTCAGTGACAAGAGAGTTCTCATTTTCTGGCTGTCGTGTTTCAGAAAGCTGAATGTTATTTATGTCAGTATGGCTGGAACAGAAAGGAAATTCTCTTACCCTGTAGAATGACCAAGAGCTGGCCTGGCCATAAAAGAATGCAATTGAATGCCATTAAATATAGGAAAAGAATGATAAAAGAGGAAAAGCTTAAATGGCTATTTGACAGTCAACTGTGCAAGAGATATTAATCAGAAAAATTACATTTTGCTCCTGCCTGCGAAAAAATGGCATTTTAATCCATGCTGCTCCAAAAGTCACATTTTCCTAGTCAAATTGTTTTCCAGATCTTGTGGATTGTGATTTTCTGTTCCAGATCTGGGTAAGTATATGTACAAAATGGTAATTCCAGGTGAGGGCTAAGACACGTATATCAGCTTCAGGCAGGTAAGGAAAACCCCAGATCCCTCTCTTGCATTACATTCACGCTAGTGATAAATTCCCATGAAATCAATTGGGCTGATGTATTAGTATAGCCTTATTTAGTCACGCCCAACATCAGTTTAAAACTTTTCCACAAAGCTTATGTTGTAACACACCACATCAAAACACTGTTCAGCTCCTGAAACGCTTAAGCACTAATGAGCTACATGCTACACTCCCTGGTGTGGCGCTCTCAAGGCCCAAGACTAACTCCACGTGTTTTACCAGCTTGCTTATTGTCCGCACCAGGAGCCTGGACTGGCTGGTAGAACCTCGATATTTCAGGAGCAGCAGCCAAGGCCGGCATGCGCTCAGCGCCCTGCTCGAGAGGCGCCGATGGCGAGGACGTGGCGATCATTACCTTGGTTATTGGCCATTTTCCTCGCGCTGGGGGAGCTGCGAGGGGGCGTCGCACCAGGCGCAGGGGCACCTTTCTGGCTGGAGGACTCTGGAGTCAGTAACAGAAGAAAGTCAGTCCTGCAGGAGCGCGGCTGGCAGGGAGCTGCGGGGCCGCAGCAGGAGGGGGACTGCGAAGACGAAGGTGAGTGGGTGGGCGGCTTTTTGGCACAGGAGCGAAGGGGGACAGCGCAGGCAGTGACAGTGGATCTAGGGCGCGGGCAGGCAGAAGACAGGACAGGCTGGGAATGTGGTTTTGCTCATTTCTGGTACCTCAGTGAAGTGTACTCACCGAAAATGTTTTAAAAGTTCTTAAATAAACTTCTTTCCTCAAGTAAGCAAAGGTTGTAATGGAAGGTCATAAAATTCTCCCTTTAAAGCTTTAATAGATGCTGCCACACACATTTTTTCAAAGTTCCAATGTTTTTCAGCAATTGAGACTGACCTAGTCTAAACATCTAATTTACTAGAAATACTTCATATGGATTTAAGTTCCTTTTCTGAATCTGTCTGCTTGACAGAAGAATCCAGTCCTATTCCTGTGAGCCATTAGTGCCCTACAGAAGATTTTTAGCCAGCTTGCATTGCAGTTCAGTAGAAAATCCCAGATGACATCAGTGAGACCAGAAATGGGCTTTTAACACATACAAGAGTGAAATGAGTTCCTGCCCTGAACAGTTAACAGTCTTTGAGCCTTTCTCTTCTTGACATAGTCAGCTCAAATGGCTTTAACTTAGGTGAATGTTTATTCCCAAAAGTGGACAAAAGGAGACGGCACAGAGCAAGACAGCATGGAACAAACCCAGAGCACTTATGATCACCACACCAGGGTTGCCAGTATGTTTCCACTTATGAAGGAAACAACACTCAGTTGTAGTATTTTTGTCAGAGAAACAAGACACACATATTTACAATTATTCTTTCCTCAAAATGACACAGTCACTTTGATTTCCTTTATTTTTTTTTTTAAACAGCACTGGTTTGTGCTGCCAGCATTGGGATCTGTTTTTCCCTTCATCTTTTCTAGCTTTCACTCACCCGTGGGTAGCACCTTTCTCCTCACAGTAAGATTCACCTGCCCATTTCGGGCAGCGTTGTGCATAAGATCAATCACATATCGGTGGGTTTTGCCAGCCACTGGAATCCCATCTACGTACACCAGCTCATCACCAGGATGGAGACGGCCGTCTCTGTCTGCTGAGCCCATGGCAATTACTGCTCCAATGAGGATCTAGGCAGCAAAGAAACAAAATCCTGTCATATATTACACCGAGCATCCAATTTAGTGACATGAATATTGCAGTGATTTTCTTCTGAAATTTAGCTAGTGATTTAGCACAGGTGAAGAGATCTGTGTGTGTCTGAAAGCTGTATTTGTCCTCTTGTGGGTATGACTGAAGACACTTTCTTGCATTTGGTAAGAAGGTATGGTGTTTCCTAGCTGCACAGGAGAGACACACCAGAGAATCCTAATCTGTGTTCTGCTTGATATATTCAAATCAAGATAATCTGTCTCTAAGGAGGGTTGAGTTTCTATAGACTGCATTATACAGAAGGCTTAAAAAGATTAATTCCATGTAATTTTCTATTTTAAATTAGCGAGTCTGCTTATTTCTTGTCAAAGGTTCTTCACTGCCATGTGATTTAAGCACCTGAGGTCAGCAGTGGAAGTGACCCCACCATAGAGAGTTTGCTTTGGGAATCTTGAGGTGAAAAGAAGCACTATATTAAATGTTATTACTTATAATGAATGATTGCTCAGGCAGTGCTTGATTAAAATGGAAAAAAAGAGGAAAAACTGTCAGCTTGTTCTGGGCAGATGTTGTTTTCCCAAATCAACATTTAAATGTAGTTTGTGTGGGACATATAAACTAGTAAAAAAATCTGTCCAAAACCTTTTAATGACTTTCTTCACTTTCTATGCAGATAATTTCATGTAATTTATTAGAAGAAAATGTATATATTTTCCCCATGGAGTAACTGCTAGAACAGCTGAGATTGATTTGAACAAAACCTGCTTTCTTTGAAAGAATATTAAAGCATTCACAGAGCATGTTCCAAATTTTCTGTTCTCTTTTTCAGTGTGAGAGTGAGCACAGAATGATGGATATGACATGCCATGTGACAATCTGCTTTAAATAATAAAAGATAAAAGCTATGAAGCATTGCTTTTCATGATGAACTGCAAAGGCTAGATGTGGCAGTCCCACAGGTGGGCCTGTGGTTTTTTTGTGGTCTTAGCTGCAGAGGTGTAAGTCTCTCAGCACAGTGTTTAAATAAAATCCCCTGTAGAGCCTGGAGAATTTTCCCTAGTTTTTAGCCTCCCTTAGGCTTACTTTTGCTTTCAAAACTTAGCAAAGAGAGAGCATGAAGTGGCTTTTTCCTGCTCTCTGGTGTTCCTGGGATCCTGTTAAGCAGTGTCAGGCTGAGTAGCTAGATAGGCTTCAGGTTCTCCATTCTGTTCTTCAAATGGTGAAAAAATAGAACTCAAAGCTTTAGAAAATACTTTGTGCAAAATTCAACTATTAATTATGCTCCTTTACTGGGCAAAAGAAAAGCTTTCTGAGGCTACAGTTAGCTAGATATCCACGAAGTATTCTCAAAATCTTTGAGAATTAGGCATCTCACTTGAGTAAGATTTCCTTCCTAGTTCTTTTGAGAAAAGATGCGTGATAACCCTCTGCAGCTTGGGAGATTGTAAGGACTGGCTTCCTCCTTTGGTTCTGTGATACATTTGCAGTTTTTTCATAATTTTCTGGCAAAATATTAAACAATTTGAACATTCTTAACCTTTGTAAAAACAAAATGCAGATCACTGCATGGCAGGGAGGTCATCAGTATACACAGCGAACTAGAAAAACTCTTTCTAGTCCTGACTAAATAATTGTTGCTGATATTTCATGTCCACCATGGAATGTGATTGTGTTACTCATCTCAGTGTTGGAATCCTAAGATAAGCAGCAGAGTTATACTTTAAACACTTCAGGTAGGTGAGTGATGATGGTCACCACACTTGTTATTTGGCATATTTAATAACAAGAATCACTTAATTTTCCTACTTTTTCATTTTCTATGTCTGAATTTGTTTCTTATGCAGTATCTGCTCTCGCTTCATGGCTGAGAAGTTGCCATAATAGTTATCAATTCTACACGTAAAGCACAAATTGGAAAAACATGTATCAGGATTATATAACCTCTGTAGTGCAGTTTCATACTGGCATGAGATTGCTTTGAATGCGTGAGGAGAAGAATGATAGAATGTAAGCAATAAAGAGTGTGTTGTAGAGAAAAAGAAAAGTTTCTCCTATTTTTTGAGATTAAACGACAAATTCTGGAATTAGGATGATTGTGGCAGAATCTAATCTGAAATTAAGGCCTCTGTCTATTAATTTATAAAGGTTAATATGCTTTGATACTGATTTCTTTATGATTCTTGGTAATTATCTGAATTTATATTTTAGCTTCTCTGAATATAACACAGTACCTTCACAGGCACATAGCAAAATTTAAGTATATACACAGAAATGGTGATCCACTTAATTTTAAGTGTCGGTGATGTCTAAATCCAAGCTAATCATCTGAACTCTGTCTAATCACTGCTAAAATAGGACTTCCCAAGGCATGGCTTTATCCTAATATTTTACTCTATGGCTATCTATGTCTTAGAAATGTAGAAAGATACTTAGAAACTATCTCAGAATTGTTAATAAAAGAATACAAATGTTTATATTGAGGAAATTTTTGAGAAAAAAATCCCAATCCATCTGTGTTGAAAAGGTAAAACTCTTAGAGAAATTATGTATATGTTCCTGTGATTCTGAGTTTGAGCTGCACAAATGTATACAAAATACATCTCCCCTTTGGGACAGCAGTTTGCAATTTCAGTGAAATTCCAATTTACGTGTTTTTGCAACCTTTCAGTAATATTATAATTCACTATAACAGAGTCATATTATCCCTAAATCCTCGTTACTGGGACATGTGATAAATACCTGTTGTAGTGAAATATTATAAGATTTGAGGGGAGATTTGAACTGCCACAACTCAAAGTCTTGATATTTGAAGTTTCTCAATAAATTTAAGTATTTCCTTTCAAAAGCATTCTTACTCTTACAAATATGGGAAGTGGAGTAGTACAGCAGCATTTTCTCCTTCTAAGGTGCCAGGTAGCTGATATAACTAGAAGGAAACTAAGCAACATTCCTTCCATAGTGTCAGTATTATCCTTCTAAAATAACCTAATTTGGATTTTTATTCTTTGAAAAAGTTATTGCCTTGTGCTGAAGAATCCACATTCCTTTTTAGAAATCAAGCCACAAAGACAAAAGCTTCCTTTTGTTCTGTGTTACCTGACTGCACAGCAGGAGAGCTGAAATAAAAATTTCAAAGCGTCTCGGTTCTTGTTTCATAGGAAAGGCAGGGGTCTGGAGAACAGGCAAAAACTGCTTCTCCTTTTCTGGAGCTGAAAGGAATGGGAGGCTGCAGGTGGGCTGTCCATGGGGGAGCAGGGAAGCAGTGGAGGAGAGACAACAAAGCCTTGTACTTTGAATACGAAATAGAGGGACACTAAAAAGAGTACATCTGTTGTGTTTATTGGTGTTGAATTTGAGCAGTGAAAACAAGATGGGTAACAACGAGGGAATGAGAATTGAAAACCTCAGCACTGCAACATTAAATTCTAAGAAGATGCCTTTTTGCCTTGTACAATCCACAGCTTCAAGTAAGGCTCTTCTTAACTCCTGGGGACTTAGAGAAATGTTTGCAAAGACACATAAAGCCCATTGGACTGATAAGTCTTGGGGAAAAATGCTTTTGTATGTGCAAACCATGGAGTAGAGATAGCAAGCTTGAGGCTAAGGGCAGGCTGAGAGCAATTGTTCAACAGGACAGTGAAATGTGCTAGAGGGCAGTTCACAGAGGGCAGAGTTTTGGTCCTGCTCTCCAAAAATAGCAAGGTGCTTATCTCTGCATTTGATATCCAGCTATGGCTCTTTGACTTCAGACAGTAAAGTCAGGTCAGTTCTTTGCTGAAGACACACTAGAAAGAGCTGATCCTCTGTAATACTTGAGTGCATAATGCATGTGGCTGCAGGGCAAAAGGCTTGTTTCAAAATTTTCTTTTCTACTGGATTGCTGTGCAGATACTCAAGTCTCTCACAACTCTGGCATGTCTTATGGATATGAGCTACCAGAATATCAGATATTCTACATGAGTTTTCTCTTAGCCCTTTAGGTTGAAATAATTCAGTTTTATACAAACAGTCATTGTTAGATAAGGCATTTGAGCTGGACTTTTCCCCATGAGATTGTCATAAATCTCCAATGAGCAGAGCCAGTCAAATGCTTAGTCTGTGACTGCTTAATTATCCATTTTTAATGAAAAAAAGCACTAAAGGAGACACCAAGTGAGCCTCTCACAAAATATTGAGCAGCCTTGTAGCCAGGGACACTTTCCTGGGAGATAGAAAATGCTGCTAGACATTAATATTCAGAGCAGGTAGAAGGAGATTTCCAAATCTTCACAGAATCATAGAACAGTTTGGGTTGAAAAGGATATTAAAAATCCTCTACTTCTAATATCCCTGCTATGCCATGGGCAGGGATATATTTCACTAGACCATGTTGCTCAAAGCTCCATCCAACCTTGTCTTAAAGGTAGTGCCTTTCTAGTGCCATTTCCTAACAGTATAAAAAGAAAAAATGGAACATTTCCACTAACACCTCACAGATTTCCTTTTTGGCTTCACCCCAGTAGGTGTACTTTGAGAATTTATACTGGTTAGGCTGTCCAGAAGAGACAGGAAAACTGTTTAGTTGGTGAATGAGCAGATGATGGCTCAGTGGCCTCATTTTATGGGCACTGGGACACACTTCACAGAAGGAAGTTGCATATCAGAGGGGCTTCAGTCACACTGCAAGTGTGGGGATGAAGCAGTGCTGTCTTGGGAGTCCTTCTGAGCAGCTACACTTTATATTTGAAAAGCCATTGAAAACACTTATTCTAAACTAAACTGAATTTCAAACAGTATTTGAAGCATCTCTTTTAGAATACACTGCATTATTTTCTTTTTATGGGAGACATCAGTAAAAACTGTTAAGATTTATCAGTACTTTGACAGATGTTGACGATTTTAAGATATAAGAACTTTGTTTCTCAAAACCATATGCTGGTTAACTTTAAGGCTTGAATGAAGAATATATTATTCTGTATTAATTTGAATATGGAATATATAAATTATTGACTAGGGAATATACAAATCTAACAATTAATTATACATTATCTCAGAAATGTGGTAACACAGGACTCAGACTGTGCTTAAAATGGTGATAATAAAGGACTATCATTACTGACTTGAGATTAGTCCTAGCTTTCAGCCTATAGATATACAATTGATTTTTTTCTGAAAGAGTACTAATTCTGCCTGCTCTGAAAATTATAGTATTTATACAGATCAGTAATTTGTCAAAATGTGTACACATTTGTGGTGTGTCATGCACATTTGACCCTTTTTTATGGGCTGCTACACTGTTTCTTTTAAATATTATGCATATGATTTATTTTATATTATATTTTATTAGCAAACCATCTATGTTTATTTTGTTACCTGTTATTTGGTTACAGGGGTGCCTCCCTCCTAATGGGATAAAACTATCATTTTTATGCCTGTTGCCTCACATGATATTGTCATTTAACCTGGAGCACTGACCATCACCCCCTGGTGAGGTCTGCTGTTTCCAGAAATAAACTGCATTGTTGACCTTGTCTTTTGACCACATACATACATTTTGCATACAGATTGCCTGCTCTGAACATGGTTATGGATAGTCTTACATAATCGAATTTTTGGAATCTTCTGCTTAAACTTGATTTTGGAAAGTGCAGATTAAGAGATGCCAGGCCACACTCCACATTAATGGGATGAGTGATGCTCTGTTTCCACCTTAATACCTTCTTATTCCAATTTAATTCTCTGTGACACCTTTTAGATGTGAGCAACCTGAGAATTCTGACTTTTCCTATGGATGAGTAAAAGCCATTTTATTTGTAGCCTTAAAATGGTTTTCATTTGGGTTCAGTTATGTAGTAATATCTTTCTGACCTTTACACAGATTATAGAATGTGGCAAGGAAAGGAAAATTGGGAAGAAATAACTCACAGGCTGCCCAGGCTCATCTCCTCCCAGGATCCTGAAGCCAAACCCAGACTCCATTCTCCGAAGGTGAACATCCAGCTCCTTGTAATCGGGACCTGGTTCAAAGAGAAATCCCATTGAGCAAAGCATCTTGGTCTTATCTTGTGAATTTGCGCCGACTTCCCTCCCACTTGTGTTTGTTGCACGTGACTAATGGCATCCTGGTTGGAGCTGGTGGAAACAAATGGGCCACAGACAAGGAGGAGAATTGAAAATATGTCTCTTGGAGGATGGTTATGTTCAGTAGAAGACACTAAATCAAACTAGAATACATTCACAGAAGAACAGTATGGAAAAGTCTGTCCAAAATAGAGATTAAAAATGTGTCTTCTTCCTAAAACTGACAGTATAATGGATTGCTGTTTATCCACCTCTGGTCTTTGTCTTCTCCTTGCAGTTCCTTAAATCCTACCAAGAATAAACTGTAATGGGGATAGAGATACAAACAATTACAGGCCATTTAAGTTCCAAACATTATATATATATATATATATATATATATATGTATATATATAATGTCTTTTTATGAAATGTAGCTTTTAAGTATTCCACTGCCAGGTAATACACTCAATAAGGAGTTTTGATGACAATTATCATTATAAACCTCTCAGTCTCAGAGTTTAAATCGAATGGTAACATAATTAATTTGAAATCCTTAATGCTACTTAATTAAAGCTTCAACAGCTTTAGGAATCAATAAGGTTGCATTTCCATATGCCTCTCTACTTGTCTTTAGACATATATTGTCCTGTAATATATTAGTTGAAGAATATAGTCTTTTAAAAGTCAGTTTCTTATAAAAGTGTCTTTAGCCTCACTTGAGAGAACACAGTGTTCTGGGATAATAATAGCAACAATAATAATTAATAAAAAATAACAACAACAACAACAACAATATTTTAAAGTATTATAAAATGAAACCATAAGCATTTAGAGGATGAAGAAATTTTCTGTTGTCTGCTGTGACTATCAATTTGGCTGCATGCTCAGAGATGCTTTAGGCTCATCACCTAAAGCAGTGATTGACAGGAATGGTCCTTCCTTATGGATTGTATTCTGGTCTATACATTGCAACACAAAAGCCTTTGGTCAGTGTCAGCCTGCTGCTGACCCCAACAGAAGAAAGGGATGATAAGGTTTATTTCTGCAAACTGCTCATAAGTGTCTCCAGTTGTGCCTTGTTCGCTCAGGATGGGAGGGATTACAGGTGGCTGAAATATGGCATTTCAGCAGCTCTCGCTTATAGATCTCCCCTCAGAGCCATCAGTGGACACCTCATAAACTGTGGAATTTGCCACATGCCAGGTGTAGTCTGGGATTAAAGCCTGATTTGTTTCAGTCAGGTATTATTACAAGGATAGAGAAAGACATGCACTGGCTCTATACTGTAACTATGTAATAAAAATTCTCTGTAAACAGAAGCATAGTGCATTATTTCAACAATCTGTATTGGTGAAAGTGAGACTGAATCACAAATATTTCAACTGGTAAAATAAAAATATTACATTTCCCTACCACCTTGCTTCTCATATATTGAGAAGACAAACCCAAACAGAACCAAACAACTTATTATATAGACTTTTTCAATTTATTTGATGTGTCTCAACACTAAGGAGCAAATGAACTCCGGGTGTGTACAGTATGTTAGCTTAATGCAAATCATTTAAAAGTTGTGATAGGCAAAGGAATTTCAGATAAAAGCAATACTTTACCTGGTTTGCTGTGCCTACAAGGATGGGGCTTGGCACTAGGGAGATGGTTTTTCAGATAGAAACAGTGTGATCATCATTTATAACCAAGGTTTAACACTCAAAGACAGTGTCTCCGGCAGTCTGTCACAAACTGAGCACTGCCTTTATTGTGCACAAAAGAATGAATATGCACAGTTGGGAATACAATAAGAAAATGTAAGAATGCCAAGTGCGAAGAATACTTGCTCTAGCAAACTGAGATGATAACCTCCTTCAGATACATAGACAAAGCTGGGCCAAACTAGTGTTGGCAAAAGGCTCTAAAAGAAGAGGTATTATTTCTTTTATAAAAGTTGCTGTTATTCTGCCACATTTAGAGTGAAATAGATAAGCCAGATTGACAATGAAAAAGTTTAGGCTACAAAAATACTCTATAGGGGCATACTTTTCTGTGAGCCCTAACACAGTTTGGAAGCCTTTGGATTAATTGACTGGGCTACAGTGTTTATTCAGAAGAGCCTTCCTTCCCCAAGACTTGGAATTCTGTGGACCCCATTGTCTGCCAACAGGTCACTGAAAACTGCTTTTAAAAAATAATGTTCTTTTCTGTCTCACCTAGGAAGCAAAACACTGGAAAGGATCCCTGGGTCATCAAGTCTAGCTTCCTGTTATTGCAAACCTCTGCTAGGAAACAGCACACAGACCTTACCAGGATAGACAGGCAAAGAAGACACTGGCAACTGAGCTTGACAAAGTGGCCTTTGTCACTAGGTCACCTGCCTTGCAGTAATATTATAACATCACAGTGACAGATATATTATAATATCCAGTATACCAGTGACTGACTGGTACACAAGCATGTGTGGTGTTTCAGCTTTCATGTTGGGTATGATATGACTCCACTGGCTGCACTGACCACCTTTCCAGTGCTCTGGAGATAGCTACACCATAGATTCCTTAACTTACATCTCTGTAAGTTACTCTGGAATCTGACTTCCACCCTTTTGTTTTTGTGTTTAAGTGATTCATAAAATAAGACAGAAGACTTTTTGCAAGGCTCTCCAATAATTGACTGGATTGACCAGATTCTTCTAGTAGAAGGCTTAGCTGCTTTCTAGCCATTCACCTTTATATTTCATGCGAAGCACTGTCTTTTCCTAACATGAAAGCTACAGTTATAACTGATGTTTTGTAAAATGTAAAGTTTAGATTAATTAGGCACATCTCTTGTTTGGTGTAAAAATCAGTTTCCAGGTTAGTCCGACCAACAAACTTTGCTAAACTCACTATGCATATTTCTCAGTTTATCTCCATATTGGCAGTTAGTCTTTGATCAAAAACATGTTCTAAAGCCTTGCTGCTGCTGAGATTATTTTTTTCTTGTTTCTGAAAGACAGGTGAGTTGTTCACTACTTTGTGCTTTCCCACAGGAGCTCATGTTTGGTAGATTTACTAAAAGCCCTTATGATTATGTGGCAGCAGTTTCAATATTCTTGAATATACATTGATTAAGTATTCTTATCCATGTAAATGATTGCATTTCATCTGATATTCCTCTAGTGCTTGCTTCTCCAGGATTCTGGCACTTTTTTGTTCCTCACAAAGAATTGTTAGATAGACTAAATTTTGTGTTTTCTTGCTGGAACAGATTTTCAGTTGATCATACAGAGAAAATTACCTGTACTTACAGAAAATGACACTCCTGTGCCTTGCAATATACTACAAACTGTTGGTTAATATAACTTCATTATGGAAAATGTGTCTTTTGTTTTCTCTTGCTAATGTAGATTAGCACCTTGCAGTTCATGCCAAGTAAAAAGTAATGAATAGGCTTGCAGACAAGCCAATACTGAATTAACACTGTCTTTTCCAGTTTGCTTATCCTTCCAGACAACTTTATACACCTTAATTACCTGTCTCCTACCAGTTTTACTGAGAGTTTCACCTTAAAGTCAGTATTTTTGCTCATGTAATATGGGTATCCTATGCCAGAATGACAATGCTCCCTGTACTTCCTTGCCTCTCTACACATTTATATTAGAAAAAGAACTTTAACTTTGCCTGCTAGTAACTTCATTCTCTCTTTTTTTATATAGTTATAACACTTTGTTTCTTCTTTTTGTGTGAAGGAAAACTTTCTTAACAGTTCATTTGGCCTGGAAGAAAAAAACTCACACCAATTCACTTTGCTACTCTATAAAACCAGCTGGCTCCCCCATGAATTTGAGAATGATATTGGACAAGCTGTGATCTGATCATTGCTTCACAGTGAGGACAGTAAAGAGCATTGGGAAATTCTTTCTGGTTCCTGAACAATGGGGGATTTGCTTTAAATGTAATGGTACCAGAATAGATTGTTGCTGAACAATAGGGAGATCTCATGGGTGAAGATGTGATTATCAGCTTCCAGCCACCTTTCTGCACTGTATTCATCTGAATTACTGGGTGAACTACACTCTGATAAGCATACACTGTTGTTCCTTAAATGTTGAGAAAATATATACCTAAACATGCTTAATTAATTTTCTGTGTGAGACAAATTGAACAAGTGCTATGCAACTTTATAGTGATAAACCTGATATTTGGGATGATCCTGTAAATGTTGATATAAAATTTTTTATTAAGTTCCCCCTATGTTGAAATTAAAGAAAAGATGAATTGCTTTGCTGTAATAATTTAACAGTCTTTCTGGGTGTATTCAGCTACCTACTGAAAAGAAAAGAAAAAAATAATTTGGACTCCTTTGGTGAAGATTTTTGTTTCATACAAATAATTATAAATTGTGAATTGTGATTGACACAAAACTACAATAACTTCATCTGAGTTTCGGATGCTCTTGAAAGATGTGAAAAGCTTGAAAACAGTCACGGGTCTGCTGCTCTGCAATGTG
>VWZN01016955.1:58038-84391 GCA_013396955.1 Regulus satrapa | reverse complement strand
CAGATTTCTCAAATGTGATTTAACATTTCTTTTATAAGATACTTCATCTTGCTATGCCAGGATTGGCTTTCAGGTATTCCAGTATCTTTCAGGTATTCCAGTATCCAGTATACCCCAGGATATTCCAGTATCATTTTCCTCAATAATGAGAGCATGCATACATTCTTGTTTTATGGTCATTGAAATTTCATTCTACAGAGCAGTGATTCACTACAAGTGTTTCTGTGTGTATGTATATTTGTGTGCATGCATGCATAAAGGCTTCAAATTTTGCAAGTAGTTTTCTATTCACTGCATGCATCCATGGCTGTTTTAAGATCAAAGATATTTTTCTAAATTTTATTGATTCTGTTTAGAATGCAAGAGTGCAGTGAGAAACTGGAGAAAATAAATTTGTTTGGAGTGGGGAAGAGAATGAAATATTACTGTAGTTTTTGTTTACTTAATAAACAATTAAAATAAATAATTAGTTGGTTCTAAAATGTACAGCACCAGATTCCACTCAAAGGTGCACAGCAAAGGACAGATGGCAATGGACACAGCTTGTACAAACCAATATTTTGATTGGATATAAAAAGAAAATTATTTAAGGTAGGAATAGTTAAGAGTTTCCCAGAGACAGCAACAGGTGAACCTACCTTAGTAAAGTATTACAGTAAATACTGCATATGTGAATATATAGATTTAGTAGATGGGGTAATATTCTAAAATATAAAATGCAAATGAATCTTTGAATACACTAAATAATGCCAACTACAGAGCAAATATATGTTTTTCATGTGAAAAATAAGATTACAGAATTCATTTCCATAGGAAATGTTAAGCCAAGCGTTTAGAATTCAGAAGGCCTCTTGCTAAGGTTACAGCAAAAATCCTGTTTAAGTCAAATGGAAAATAACAGACTTCATAACACAAAGGTTTGAATTAAAGTCTGTCAAAGATGAAATAAGATCTATCAAGGGAAGACTATCTTTTCTTTTTATTATTCTCCACACACACTCCACCCTAAACTGACTTTAGCTAAAAGGAAAAGGAGTGAATAATGAATAAAGACAGCACATTCATTTCAGGGTAATATCAGCAGTGGACTGCTAGTACCCCTCAAGAATGTGAGGAGTATTTCTTGTGCTAAATCTTCCATCTCTGCAACTGAGCCTCATGCTTTGCTGCAGAATGAATTGCTGCCACATTATCTGATGGCCTTGAATTGTTTGAGGAGAAGGCAAAGAATATTTAAAGTTCGGCAAGTCACGACAGTTCAAGCAATTCTTCAATATGAAGAGAGAAACACAAATTGTATCAATTCAGCCTGGAAAGTGTGCATGTGGGTTAACTGCACAATATTTAAGATTTAGCTAAGAAAAAATACTACTGAAAATGCTTTGAGCAGCATGCTTGTATCCACAGTCAAAGATGTTCATGCTCAAGATAAAACTACTGCTTCAATTAGGCAGTACCTTTTTTACAATTTGCATTAAAATAATCAGTTCTATCATATTTTTCACATGGTTTTGTAGCAGAAAATGAACCTTACACAAAGAATGCTCTCCAACATCTGCAATGTGTGAAGGATGAAGAGTATTACTAAAATAATATTTTGTTTATAATTAATATATTAATTATATATTAATGTGTATTAAATATATGAATTATATAATATATAATTTGTAATTTTATTTATATATATATTTTTATTACTAAAATAATAGAAAAGGTGTTATTCCAGATTTCCAGAAATGGAGCTGAGTAAGAGGGTAAATTCACTCAAATATCTCCATCACTAACTTTCTTAAGTTCAGTCTCATTGGGTGCATAAATCTGTTGCAGAATAGTAGTGAATCTCAACTGAGCAGATTAAGTGATTTGATTTTGTAAAAGAGGGAAGACTACAGCATATTTCTTTTTATAAGTCTAAATGCTATCAAAATATTATTTTATCAGAAAATCTTATTGCACCTCTTCAGGAGTTATACTTTTTCTCACCACTGTTCCAGAGACAGGAGGTCAAATTTTGAAGTGTAAATCAGCACACCTGAACTGTTTCTAAAAATATAGTGCTCTATTCAGCTAAGCACATCCAATGTTGTCTTTGTTATTTAAACTTTTGAATTTCTGATGAACAATACAGTCCTTTTTGAGATTCTATAGACAGAAATAGCCTACCATTTATTAACAGAAGACACAGCTACCATGAAATATTTTTAGTTCTGCTTCCAAGAGGATGGTCCTTGTAATCTGTCCAAAGACAAGGAAACACATACATCTTGTACCTACACATAATAATGATTAATATCTCCTGATATTTTGATGCTTCTAAAAGTAACTGGATGTCCTTGGTAACAACAAACAGCTTTTGTCCCAGCTCTTTAATTTTGTGCTTACTTTATAGGGATTCATAGTAATGAACTGAACCTGTTCTTTGCAAACTGTGGTAAGCGGTGACGTAGCAAACACATATTCAAGTTACTATGGTTTTTTGTGTAACAGAATTTTTTTTAGAATTTTGATAAGAATAGCTGTGTCCCTTTATGTAATTATGTTGCCAAATAGTTCATCCATTCCCCACATCTGATAGAAAGGTTTTTGAGTCAATAAAGATACTAAGGTGGCAATGATATTTAACTCAGTGGTTGATTGTATTGAATTTCTACTTTCTATGCAAAATTATGTATTAAATTGCCTTGCTAGTTTTCTTAAAAAATAAAACTCTACTTTATACTTTTCTAGAAACCTTCTAGAATTTAAATTTAAAGTTGCTATTATTTGTTGGCATTTTAAGCTCATGCCTAAACTATGAAGTTCATCTCAAATACTGGCACCAGAATCTGATCACCAGATGATCAAGGTGGAAAAGGGGAACATAGGATTTACAAATATTTCAAGAAGTTATTATATTACATGTGCCTACTTGAAACTGGGAGAAATCCTGCCTTCTGTTATTGTGTCTCTACACATGAACAGTAGAATCTAATAGTGTGCTCTCAGTTCTTTCTGCTTCCTTTCCCAATTACACATCAGCTGTGGGAGACTGCTCATTTTCTTCTGAGAAGAATTGCAGAAGGTATGTTCATAGTACATGGCAGCAATATGGAAAATATTCTATTCATCTCCATATGAAAAACAGCAATAGCTCAGGATTAACATAATGAATAAAATTTTTTTCACAAATTTGCTCAATAGCTCAGGATTACCATAATGAATAATTTTTGTCCCTGTAATTTTGGGGGGAAATGAATATTTTCATACTCCTTAGTATATTTTCCATAATTGTTTTCTTTTTTTCTTTTTAATCCATAATCAAGGAGATAGTAAAGTTTTGACACATAGCTGATATATCAATTTCTTTTTCTAATTTTTNAGAGCCTTCCTTATTTAATTTTTTTTTTTTATTTTTTTTTTTTTTTTTTTTTAACATAAATACATTTCTTAATGATGGCTTCATAACTTCTTTGGAATCCTAAGAATTTAAAAACTACACAAACAATTTAACAAACCACCTTCAGTTCCTTCGAAGACCTATATCAACACATATTTATGTACTTTTGTAAGTATCTCTATTGATAAATACACTACTGGAAAAATCTAATTTCAAATTTTAGATATAACTGAGCTATTTACAAATGCTGCTCAACTGCTGCTTACCCCATTAAGCGAATAAATCTTATGCTTCTAAGTTCTTTCCAGTCAGCATAAAGAAAAATTAAACCCCTCTAGAAATTACCATTATTATTCATGTCTTTCATCTTTCTCTTAACTCCAAACCAAAGAACAGAAAAGGTCTTTATTTGCTATGAACTTAGGAAAATCTCAGTTGCACTTCTGTTCATGAAACTCAATTTATGAAACCCTAAGCAACATAGGATGGGAAAAGTTTGTTTCCTTGGCTAGGTTTTCAAGCTCAGAAGCCTATGGTGGTCTTTTTTTCTTCACTGGGTGCCTTAAATGACTTAAACTGTGTAATGCTCAGCGTTTTCCATGTGTAGTTCTGTAGTCTGTCATTGCTCCAGGCTTTGCAACCTTTCACACCCAAGCTGGTGTAGCTTTTCCAAAGCCTGTGTAATTTTCCAGTTTTCTCATGCTGTTGGTCTTGTGCTAATATTGCTATTGGCCTGATCTGCAAACCCTGATATTGTTATGTCAGTTTGCCATTAGTGAATAGATTGCCACAGGTTTGAGTATTGTGTCAACTTCCTCTTGACTTTTTCCTATCCCTTGTTTTCTCAGTTTTATAAAAAAATATACAGGAACAACATTTATTGACAATTCAGCATGACAAAACCTCATGTACTTTAATAAGACCAATTGCAAGATCCTGCTTTTGGCTTGGGGCATACCAAAGCACAGGCTGGGAGGAGAATGGATCAAGACTAACCCTGGGGGCAAGCTAAGTACAACTCGGCAATGAGTTCTTGCAGCTCAAAACCACATCCTGGGCTGCATCAAAAGAAGTGTGGCCAGAAGGTAAAAGGAGGAGATTCTGCCCCTCAGCTGTGCTCTTGTGACACCCATCTGGAGTGCTGCATCCATCTCTGGGACCACAAACATAAGAAATATGTGGATCTGTTGGAATGAGTCTTGATGAGGACCATGAAAGTGGTCAGAAGGTTAGAGCCTCTCTCCCATGAAGAGCAACTGAGAAAGCTGAGTTTATTCAGCTTGGGGAGTAGAAGGCTTCAATAAAATTTTATATTAGCCTTCAAGTACCTTAAGGAGACCAGAAAAAAGGCTGGAGAAGAACATTTCACAAGGGCATGTATTTTTTTCTATCCCACTCTCTCTCTGTCTTTATCCAATTTGTATTTTTTTTTTCTCCGAAAAAATATCTTTACCTTTCCTATTAATTCATGTCATAATCTATGGGCCCAATTAAGAAATATTTGTGCACAAAAGACTCAATATTTTCCCTGCAAAAACTTGCAAAGATACTTCTGTACCAAACCCTTTTTTGAGATCTCCTTAGACTTCTAATTTCCTCACATACTTCAAAGGGCATCTTGAGCACTTAATATGGGACTGAGAACTCAATCAACCGCAGCATGCATAGGTCAACTTAACATTTATAAATTTTCAGATATCTTANACCACATCCTGGGCTGCATCAAAAGAAGTGTGGCCAGAAGGTAAAAGGAGGAGATTCTGCCCCTCAGCTGTGCTCTTGTGACACCCATCTGGAGTGCTGCATCCATCTCTGGGACCACAAACATAAGAAATATGTGGATCTGTTGGAATGAGTCTTGATGAGGACCATGAAAGTGGTCAGAAGGTTAGAGCCTCTCTCCCATGAAGAGCAACTGAGAAAGCTGAGTTTATTCAGCTTGGGGAGTAGAAGGCTTCAATAAAATTTTATATTAGCCTTCAAGTACCTTAAGGAGACCAGAAAAAAGGCTGGAGAAGAACATTTCACAAGGGCATGTAATGATAGGACAAGGGGAATGCCATGAAACTGAAGGAGATTAGGTTTAGATTAGATATTAGGAAGAAATTCTTTACTGTGAGGTTGGTGAAATATTGGAATGGGTTGCCAGGGAAGGTGTGGACTCCCCATCCCCAGAAGAGTTAAAACCTGGGCTTGATGGGGCTCTGAGTAACCTGGACTGATGCAAAGTGTCCTTGTCCAGAGCAGGGGGTTGGAGACAGATGTTTTTAAGCTCCCATCCCTAGCCATTCTACAAAAAACTTTCCCCTTCAAAACTGTGTCCTACCATGCTCCAATCACCACTAATGATCAGAAACAATCATGAAGGACTTTAGACAGATCTTTAAAAAGCCTTTAAGTTATTACAGAAGAAGTTTCATGGGCAAACACTTTTTAGAGTATACAGTGGTCCAACAAGGAGGCTTTTCTGTTTCATCTCTTCTTCATTGGCCACTGTATGAACTTTATCTTCCCCTTTGAATTTAGTCTATTCTTTTATTTAATGTATTTTTTTTTCTATCCCACTCTCTCTCTGTCTTTATCCAATTTGTATTTTTTTTTTCTCCGAAAAAATATCTTTACCTTTCCTATTAATTCATGTCATAATCTATGGGCCCAATTAAGAAATATTTGTGCACAAAAGACTCAATATTTTCCCTGCAAAAACTTGCAAAGATACTTCTGTACCAAACCCTTTTTTGAGATCTCCTTAGACTTCTAATTTCCTCACATACTTCAAAGGGCATCTTGAGCACTTAATATGGGACTGAGAACTCAATCAACCGCAGCATGCATAGGTCAACTTAACATTTATAAATTTTCAGATATCTTACATAAGCTTATTACAGAAAAAAATTACTGGACCTCAATGTTTTACCATGTTTTAAGTGTTACTTCATTAATTTTTAATTGAAGATTAAATTAATCTAAATGTTTCAAGAAAATGTATGATTATTTCAGGCTTTTAAAAAATTGTTTCTACCTGCTCAAATGAATACCTCATGATAACACATGAAGAGCAGAGTGTTTTTCACATTTTTCAGAAGTAAAAAGGCCTATGCAAGAAGAAAATGAGATGTTGACGTGGGTAGCATATCCCTTGTTACTTTGTACCTTCACACATGAGAAAAATGAAGAAAGATCTTCACTGACATGTCTTTAAATTGACATGTCAGTCAACAAACCAACTGACATTTCTTCAAATGTCTATTTAAGCTGTGAAATTAAGGCAGACCAAAAGCAATCAGTGCTATCAATAAATTCCCAATGAATTCCAAATGAATTTTTATTCCACTAGTTGCCACTTCTGAGTAAACAACAAAATTTAAGTAGGAAATCCATCTAGTTTTGAGCTAAGGAAAAGGAAAGAGTAAAAATTCTTTAAAAACCCGAATATTATACTTTTCCTTTCTCGATTAACAACTGATTTTGGGTTACACAAGCTTTTGCAAACACCCTGATGGTATTTTTATACTCCTTTCCTGCATGTTACCATGCCTAGTGGTTTTTAGAAGATAATAAGGAAACATTCCTTTTGTGGTTTCTTTCCTTTCATAGAACCAGACAGAATGTGTAGCTTCATATTCTGATTCATATTTCAGTGGTATCACTTACTGTAACTAAAATTAAAATCTGGAGTGAGAGACCCTGTTAGAGAACAATCCATATCATCCTAAAATGGAACAATTTATGAAATTTGTCTTAGATGCTCCCAGAGGTGTCTGCTTCTTTCTATCAGTAATGGGGAAAGCTATATCAATTTAGCCTAATTTTAGATATCTAATGCCAGGGAAAATATAAAAAAAAGCACAAAATTATTTAGGGTGGAAAAGATCTCTAAGATCACATCATCTAACTCCTAGCTCAACACTACCAAGTCCACCAATGAACTCTAAATGTCACAGCTGTAAGGTTTTAAAATGTTTTTAGGGATTTTGATGACTCCACCGTTTCCCTGGGCAGCTTTGATAATTCTTTCAGCAATGTCCAATCTAAACATCACATATTGCAACCTGAGGTCATTTGCTCATGTCTTCTCAGTTGTTATCTGGGAGAAGGGGCCAATCTCCACCACCAGGTCTTCCCTGAGCCTTCCTCTGTCCAGGCAAAGCCACCCTCTCCCCATAAGACTTCTGCTCCAGACTCTTCTTTAGCTCTGCTGCCCTTTTCTGGACATACTCCAGCATGCCACTGTCTTGCTTGTACTTGGGGGCCCAAAACTGACCACAGATTTCAAGGTATGGTTTTACCAGTGCTGAGTACAGAGGGACAATAACTGCCCTGGTCAGCTGGACACACTATTGCTGATACAAGCCAGGATGCCACTGGCCTTCTTGGCCTTCTGGGACCATGCTTTGCTCATGCTGAATTTGCTGTTGACCAGCAGCTCCAGATCCTTTTCAAGTGGGCCACTTTCCAGCTACGCTTCCCCCAGCTTGGAGGACTGCATGGATTTGTTGTGACCCAAGTGCAGTACCTGGCACTTGATTTTGCAGAACCTCATATCATTGGCCTCAGCCCAACAATCCTACCTGTCCAGATGCCTCTGCAGACACTTCTACCCTCTAACAGATCAACACTCCAACCTAAATTTGTGTCATCTGACTGAGGGGGTACTTGATACCCCTGAATCTGACCGAGGCAGTACCTGATCCTCTCAACTATATCACTGATAAAAGGACAGGTACATCAAATGAGTCCATTACAGTAGAAGAGCTCCTTTGCTTAAAGCAGTCCAAAATGGAAATATTTTATACCAGAATCTCACAGAATGAGTAAGACTAGAAGGCGTCTCTAGGATTGGTAAACTGAAACTCCTACTTAGAGCGGGGTCAGCAAGAGCACATTGCTCAGGACCTCATTCAGTTTTGTACTGAACATCTCCACAATGGAAACTCCACAATCTCATTGGAAAACTTGTTCCTGTGTTTGACCACTCTCACAATAGAAGAGGGACATTTTTATGCTCAACAAGAATTTCCTTTATTTCAGTTTTTGCCTGTTGCTTCTCATCCTGCCACTGGGCACTACCAAGAAAAGATTGTCTCTGAAATAATGTAAGGGAAATTAATTGAATAAATAATTACATGATACTGCGGACTTGGCCAGAAGTATCTGTGCAGTTATTTTGAGAAAGAAATGAAGAAATTGTTCAAATAAGGAACTGTCAAATGCCTGGCCAGCTTTCTTTTAACAGTGTTAACATGATCTCTCTCGTCTCTCTATTATGGTATAAACATTGGTCTCCATGCAAAGCACTGTAAGAAGCAGAAATAATTTTCTTGGGAATTTTATGCTGGAAAATTATATTTGTATTTAGATGCAGTACTGAGGTAGAAAAGAAAATTGCATTTCACAGGGAGTTACTGTTTTTTATAAAATTCACAAACATAAATTTTTCAGCAGTAAGAAAGGAGCAATCAAGAATGGTGCACTTCATAGTGCAAAAAGACAAAAATAATTCAGTACCCTACAAGTTAAAAATTTTCTGCTAATAAGGACTTGAATTCAGAAAGCACACCATTATTTTTTTCCCTATTATTTATGCTACTTATTTATTTAATGTTATTATTTAAAGAAGAGGAATTTCTGAAAGTCTTTTTATATAATTTATTTTTGTGAGTATTAGATTATAGGAACAGTTTTAAAATTTAAGATAGATAATAGGACAATATGGGGTTTTTTTGGTTGTTTGTTTATTGGTTTTTGGTTTGCATGTTTTGGGGGGTTTTTTTAAATATACATATCTACACACATAGGTTTGCCTTTTATCCATTATGCTTTCAAAGTTAAAAAATCTGGTTTTAAAAACTATATCTTCGTTTTAATGATGCATAGCCATTTGTGGAAAATGAAACAAGCAGAATTTAGACTCTAGTATATTTGTACATAATGTTCTGTGATCTAGTACACTGCCACAACAAAAATCTCCAGCTATTTTTTAAGTCTAAAAAAAGCAATTAGAAGTATAACTCATCTTGAGAAAAGGGAAGAAAAATGCAGAGAATATTCTCTCAGATCTCAAGAACAGCTTTAGTGAAGTGTCTCCTCATTTCTTCCCAAGCAAATGAATAAAAAATTATCTCAGTGTGTACACGCATTAAATATTAGTGTGTAATTTCCACTATGTATCAAGGAAAGAGGCAACCAGTGGGTGGAGTGTCTAAATCAATATCGGTCATATTTGAGATGCTTTGGCAGTCAAGTGAGATACCAGTGACTGGAAAAGGGAAAAAGTAATCCTCATTTTAAAAAGGGTAAAAAGGAAGACTTAGGGAACTACAGGCCAGTCAGTCTCACATTGGTACATGGCAAGATGATGGAGAAGATTCTCCTGAATGTGTGCTAAGGCCCATGGAAAAATAAAGGTGATTGGTGGCAGGCAGCATGGCATCACTAAGGGCCTTCCACAATGCTGCTACAGCATTGGTGAATAGGGCAAGAATAACTGACATATCCTGCCTGGATTTTTGCAGAGTATTTGACACTGGTCCAAATAATATCCTTGTTTCTGTACAGGACAGACATGGATTTGATGGTTGGATCACTGGGTGGACAAGGAAACAGCTGGATGGCTATACTCAGTGGGTTGAGGTCAGTGACTTGACGTCCAAGGGACACCAGTAACAAGTGACATTCCTCCTGAGTTGGTACCAGGACCAGTACTGTTGGACACCTTAGAGACATGTAGGGTGTGATCATTTGCACCCTTGGCAGGTCTGCTGAGAACATGCATTTCTGTGGTAGAGTTCACACAATGGTGGGAGGAAATGGAATCCAGAAGGAATTTGATAGGCTTGAGGAGTGGGTCCATGAAGTTCAGTGAGGCCAAATGCAAGATCCTGCACATGGGTTAGGGCAATCCCAAGCAAAAATACAGGCTGGAGAGCAATGGACTGAGAGCAGCACTGAGGAGAGAGACTTGGGGCTCCTGGTGGATAAGAAATTTGACACAATTTGACAATGTGAACTCTCAGCCAAAAAGGCCAACCATATCCTGGAATCCATCAAAAGAAGCATGGCCTGCAGGTTGAGGAAGGTAATTCTCTGTCATTACTAAATTCTCATAAGACCCCATCTAGACAACTGCATCTGACTCTTTGGCCTTCCGCATAAGGAGGACAAAAACCTGTTGGAGTGAGTCCATAGGAAAGCCACAAACATAAGGGTGGAGCACATCTTCTGTGAGAGAGTTGGGGTTGTTCAGCTTGGAAAAGAAAAACTACGGTGAGAATTTGTAGTTCTTTCCATTACATGAAGGGGGCTGAAAGAGCTGGAGAGAGAAACTTTTTACAAGGGCATGTAGTGATAGGATGAGGAGTAATGGCTTTAAACTCAAAGAGAGTAGGCTTGTGTTACATCTAAACAAACAATTCTTTACTATGATGTTGGGGAGACATTTGAACAAGTCGCCCAGAGAAGTTGTGGATGCCTCAACCCTGGCAGTGTTGAAGGCCAGGCTGTATGGGACTGACAAACTAGTTTCATGAGTGTTATCCCTCCTTCAGCATAGGAGTTTTCTAATTATATGATGTTTAAAGTCCCTTCCAACTATAGTTGTTCTATATCTCTATTATTCTATTGTTTCTTAGAAGTTTTCAATTTTTTTTTTTTATTTGCTTTGTTCTGACATTGACAACTATAACTTTGGCTAATAATGATACTTTATTAGAATAAATTATTATGGTTGTGAAAATTTATTATTATTAAATGAAGTAGCAGAAATAGGTCAGATATTTAGAATTTTCAATCACAGAATAAAAATTACCAACTTTTAGTTAGTCTAATCAGTAAGTAAAAAAGCATGTAATTGTCCAAATTTGGCAGCTATCTAATTTGAACTATTTGAAAATGTCAATGAAAGAAATTATTCTTTTAAAGTATCTTGTTAAAAAACTACAAAAAAACATAGCCAAGCTGTGAAGAGGGAGAGGAAAAAATTATGATATATCTATATTTTTAAAACCTCAAACTTTATACAATTGATTAAAAGCTTTTTTTTTTTTTTTCATTTTTCTTTCTTTTTTTTTAATTTTTTGCTTTCAAAAGAACTTTTTTTGTAGTGTAAAAAACTTAAACTGAATAAATTATTTTACTTCATATTAATGAGCCTTCTTGAAGTATGCATTTAAGAGGAAAATTACAAAGGTGCAAGAAGGCAATGAGACCTTTAAGGCAGATAAACATCTATAAGCATCTACAGTTCCAAGCTTTACTGAAGAGCTTTCTTCATCTAGCAGTTCCAGTGGCATTATCATGTAATTTCCAGCCTAGGGTTGTGCTTTTCCATTAGCAACAGTGATGCACAGGCAGATGGATGGCTTTCCAAAAGTCACACAAAATGGTGTGTGACAAGAAGTCACACTAGAAGTCACTTCTAAGATGGTAACGTCCAACCCATTTCCCAGAAAGGAAGCAGTTTATTGAGTTTGTGCAGCAAGCTTTGGGAGTGGAGTGGCTACAGAGGTATCTACTGTGAAAACCTGATGGAAGCTTCTCCTATGTGCAACAGTGAGTACCAGAATTCAAACAACCTTGCCTTAAAAAGGGTAAATAATTGATTTTTGTGTTGTAGTCTTTGCCTTCTAAAATTATTGATGTTGAAGTCCACCCATTGACATGCATTTTCTATATACTAACGATGTGAGTCTTGATCCACTTATTTTTATTCGTTTCTGAGTGGACTGTACTGTAAGCTAAATTGTGAACGATGAGCTGAGATCATCTTTTCAGGCTGTTAATTCTGAGATGGCCTGTGTAAAGCAAATCCAAAATGACAAGTGAAACCAAAAGAGGACAATTAAGTCTCTAGATTGATCACTGATGTCTTCCTAACTGATGGACCAGAGATCCCAACTTCTCACAAAGATCTCATCACGCTGTCAAGCTTTTGAATGTGAAAATGTGTCAATATTAAGTTATTTCAGTACTGTGATGTTTTATTTCTTACTTCCTTGTCTTGTTCTCTTTCCTTTCTCCACTCCCACCATTATTAAGAAAGAAGCGTTAAGATAATTTAGTATTTGGTGACTTCATTTTTTTATAGACCCAATTAGGTTTGTAATCTGGACAAAACATAGAGATTAATCCAGACTTAATGGTTAATGATTTAATGGTTTATTTGTTTTGTGGTATTTATGGTATTTTCCAAATGCATTGGAAGCTTCTGTAATCATCAATCATGATGTTTCACTGTTTGCTGTGAAGGCTCTATGGTAAACTGTCAGAATTGTGTTTTAATTCCCCAAGGAGAAATCTAGTTGAAAAGATATATGAAATTGCAACTATTTTTTTCACTTCACAGGTTTCCAGTAAATCTTTTTTCTACTTTTCTAACTGATATGTAAAACAGTTGTTGAAACAGTGAGTGGGAGTGAGCTGATGTATTTTAATTGTTTGACCATTCTGCAACTATGCAGGGACGTGGTACTTTTTTTTTAAGAACACTTGCTCAACATTTTTCAGTAGTAGGTTCATTTTTCTCCGTTCATCCTGGCATAATAGTTACATATTTCTGCTTAGATGCAGGCTTTATTATATGGTGTCATCTGCCTGCTCAATCACTATAATTTGCTGAACATCAGCCAATCTTTAAACGATCTTGAAAGGTGGTTCAGATATAAAAAGTAATGAATGACAGATAAGAAAAATATATTTCATAAGTCATTCAAAACCTGAACTTGTTATTCAGAAAATCTCAGTATAATTTGGGGATTGTGGAAACCATATAAGTATTCTTCTCTTTTATGAAAATCAAAATCACTGTTAATGTTTTAATTAATATGTCATATGGCATTTAACACCTCTGGAATTATTTAGTAGATTAAGTTTCTGTAGGAAATCCCCAACTGGAATTTAACAATACTGTATTCAACCAATGAATCTACTTTATTTTTGTGACTAAAGTGTTACGGGTTTATAATTTGTTTGAGTGTAGTCAGCTCCATGTCATGGTAGGATTTACCTTATTAAATATATAGTCTGTTAGTACCCACTTTGCATGGTAATTTGCATTTATGTATTTATTTATTTGTTTGTTTGTTTGTTTGTTTTACTTTTTTGACATCTAGTGCTTGGAAAGTTCCATGCTTCTTAAATACCAAATGTCTTCATTCTGTGGTTAATCCATTTTAAGGACTTCTTGCTCCCGTGGGACTTGGATGGTTGTTGTGTTAAGGGATGGAGTGAGAGTTATTTATTATTAGTAAAGTTGGAAAATCATTACAGTATTTTGTTCAACACCAAATGCAAATACCTATGAAAAATGGAACTCTGGGTGCTGGAACATTAGGTGATCCTCAACAGCTCTTGGGCTGCATGTGAATTTTGTGTAAAAGTTTAATGTTGTTATCTTTTCCAAAGTATTTCAAAATAAACATATATGTTTTCTCACACTTCTTAAATGTAAATATTTAGATTTTTCTGCTTCTGATAAAGAGAAAATGCATGAAAAAAGGCAGAAGGATTGTCAATAATACATATCTTTAGTACATGTAAATTTCACTCAGAATAATAAAACATTTCCTTTTGATTTATGAATATTTAACATCTAGTACTTGAAATAGCAAACTCTTCTTTCTACTTTTGGTTGAACTGTAATAATACAGCATGAGTTGCTTTCAAGAAAAAATATTGCTAATATATTTGAAACAAAGTTAACTAATTTATAAATTTTAAAATATATTCAATTATAGCCCAGAATGATTATTTATATAGTCAGATTGGTTTAACTGTTGTTCTAAATCTTTATAAAATTATGAAGGTGGAGATTTCTTTTTCTAGAATTTTTTATGGATTTCTTTGAATTTTTCAATCCCAGATACAATTTCAGACTCTTTTCTTTGTATTCAGAACTCTACCAGTTAAGTTAAAATCTAAAAGCCCAAATTCTAAACATTCACTACTACAAAAAAAAAGTTATTTTAAATTCAAGATTTACAGACTTCTAAGAATGAGAAAATTTAACTTTTAGCCATTTCCTACTCTTATTTAATAAAATTAAATTTTTGTCTTTTACAAGAATAAAATTTTAATGACTGTTAATTTTAGTCTTAGCATTGACGCATTAGCTGTTTGCCAAAATAAGAATTCTCAATGATTTGATGAAGAAATAGCAGCCAAAGTAGACAGGAGAGGAAATAAAAGAATCAATTATATCTAATCATACCTTTAATAAGATCTTGATCCTGCAATGAGAATAATGTGAAGAGATTCCTGATTCCACATGCCTGGAGTGTTTCTGTGTAAATGAGGATTTAAAGCCTTGTAATTTTCAAAGCTGGGCTGTAATTCAATCCCAGTTTCCTTTGTGCACAGAGGGTTCCTTCTCAGCATTAAGAGATGTCTAAGATTTTAGAGGTTGGATAAAAATGATTAGGAGCAGTAATAAACACATGATGTGTTGTAGATTAAACTGCTGTGGTAAAGTAAAATCTCTACAGATTTTTAAAAATTTATTCTTATTTTTTTTAAAGAGGTTTCTCATAGTGGTGGCACTGTAGGAAACTATAACAAAAAAGGTCTCTGGGACAGGTACTTTGGCCTTTGTTTAATTATATAGAACTCATTGCATTGTAGCTCAGAAGTGAAACAGGAACCAAGACTGCCAATGTAGTATAAATGAATCAAATTAGCCCCTCCAAGTTTTCATTAGTGACTTTTTACATTTAAACATTTTTCACTGATAGAAAATTGATGTGTACTGGATTGTCTTATTTAGGAACAGTAAATAATATTTAAGATTTGATCACTTTGTTTCTTTACAGATGCTAGTAAGAATAGGACTAAAAGTATTATTTCAGACATTTACAGTTATATCTACTTAAGTGTAGCCAAATAATGCTCTTGACTCTTTTTCATTCTTCAGATGGTTGCTTTTTGTTAACCAAGGAGTAGCAGAGGATTTAACCTACTGGCTAATAAAGCTCTATTTAATCTTTGTTCTTCAGTTACATTGGAAATGCTAAAAAACTATCAGACAGCATGTATCCTACTTTTAAACTGGAGGGTGTTTTGCTAATAGCCTAAAGTTGATTGAGAATAGATTTATGATGACAAAGATTAAGCAAATGCAGCAGCGTGCTCAGACACAAAATACGTGAGAATAGGAGAGAACTAATAAATCAAGGCTAAAGCCAAAAAACTACATAGTAGAAGAGAGGTGAGTGCATGTACAACAGACAGAATTGTCAACTCCTTTTTAGAGTCTCTTTGAAGACATTTTATGATTATTTTTATATTACTTTATTACTTTTACTTATGAAAGGGAAGAGACGTTTTTGGCCTCTGGAAATTTTTCTGGATTAAAATTGAGAAGTTTTAAATTACCTGCTACAGTGTGTGTGTGTGTAGATTAGGGTTATAGTTGCCACAGTTTTTGAAAGTATTTTATTAAGAATTGATTAGAGTTTCTATGGAATAATAATATCAGAAGGGAAAGGCTCCTTTGTTTTGAATTTATATCATGGTACATCACTACCATTGACTAGTCAATGTTTTTTCTCTATCTTAAATCATAAGTCACGGTTCACATGTGTAAGAGAAGAATGGCTGCAAAGGGGCAAGTACCATTAATTCTAGCCAGACACAGATTTTGTCTTGACTAGCCATTTGGGCAGACAGTTAAGCGACCAGTATGAACAGCAAATTATTTGCTTAGCAATTTCCAAGCCGGGCCTGTAATTTATTTTTCCTGAATGCACCTTGTTAGTAAAGGATATCATGTCCTACATTGCTTAGGAACTCATAACTCTTAGTAGAACAAGTAAAATATAAACAAAAATATACATAAAATCATCCAGTTGCTCATTCTCAGATATTAAAAAAAAACAGCTACAAGGATAAAAGAATAAATTTTAGTTTTCTTGTGCATTCACAGTGTATCCTCCCTGAAAGCAGATTAGGAACGCTTCGCCAACTCCCTGTAATTCTATTTGCGTAAATCACATCTAAATGTAATGTCGTGATACAATTCAGACACTGTCTGAGAATAGAGGAACTCCAAATCTCTTCAAGGCTGCAGTTCGAAGTGTGAGGATAACAGTGGGAATGCAAACAGAGGGAACAGAACATCCACCTCAAGCAATTAGGTCTGGTTTGATTCCTGAGTCACCTTTCATGTTGTCATGTATTTCAGTTTTGAACATTTATTCCATATATCCCTGGAGCTGTTTTCTGTACCCTTCCTGCATCCACCCAGTATGAATTCCCAGTGCTTGCCAAACATATCCATAAAATGTGTCATACACTATGCAACCAGTGGCTGCTTTCTTGTGGCAGAATTGCTGCTCCATTTGACATAATTCATCATATTGATCTGTGCTGAACAGGCAGACAATTTAGATGACTAGTAGAAAAATGGTGAAATCCAGATATTTGAAAGTATTTCATTGAAGATTGTAGGCACATTTAACACCTTTTAAATTTTGCTTTGAAGCCCACCATCCAATTTTGAAGAAAAATCTGTTTTATTTTAACATATGTAATCTGAACAGAGTCTAGATTAGCTGACTTCTTGCACTAAACTAAATGGGATATTCTCTTTCATGCTTAGCATTTTTCTTAACATTTCTGTAGCCCAAGCAACTTTTCCTCTTCCAAACAATTCCCAGGAATTATTTGAAGGGTAGTATAGGCCAGCAGCTGGTCACAGTCAGTATAGAAGAGACCATGCTATAATGTAAAAAACAAGTTTAGCCTTGCAGACATGGGCCATAGTGCGGCAGCTGGACTGAAGACCAGAGAACAGCTCAGGCTGATTTTATTTAAATGTGTGAGTTTAGACAAGAGATCAATAGCCAAGTGTTTAGGTCAGCACTTCACTATCACATTCCTATTCAGATTTGGAAGATTAAAAATGTGACACCATCTTTGGAATATAGCCATCAGGTTAGGTCTTCTGAAAAATTAACACAATTACTTTATCACTTGTGTCTTTGCTGCCTTCCTATATAGCTACCAGCCTGTTCATGCTGTTGAAGCATTTAATCTATTTATTAATTGGTTTAGAAATTGAACATAGTGCATTAATACATGCATATAAATCATCTTAATATGTTCATTTTTTTAGGGCAACTATCTTACAGTAAGTACCATAGAAATAACCTCTTTCTCAGTTTTGGATTTTACCTGTTGAGCATATTCCATCTCAATATTTCCTTTGTGAGAACTTATATTTACAAACATGGTTTTCAAATTCTTTCTAGTGGAAGTGTGATGGTCTTGAGGGGACTCAGTAGTGACTACTAATGGCTCTGGAACATAGATCTCACTTCAGCTGTCAGGCTGCTCCAATTCCGAGGAGGCTGTGGATACTCCAGGATAATTGAGATGACAATACACTGAAAGCAATATCATATCAGTGCAGTATTCCATGCAGTCTGAAAAATTTTTAAAACCCCAATTTTTTTTAATCCATACTTGACACCAGATGTAATTTTGCTTCCAGAACCTGTATTGAGAATAAATCAGGAGTTGCTTTTCTTGCTTGCATCACTGCTCATTAATATACTAGGGATGAATGTTCTTCTTCAAGTGTTGTCTTCCCATTTCTACCTCTAATGCAAACTGCATTAAGTAATTCATTGCCCCCCAAAAAAAAGTTGCTCATACTTCCAAAACATTTCTACACTCCCCCAAATCTAAGATTATAGTTTAAAACCTGAAGAATGTTGCACCCTTGCTCAAATTTTCAGCTTAGTCTTGTTCTTAGAATCTGCTGTTGACAAAATCTAATTCCTGAATCTTTCCTTAGTCCTAGGTATATCACCATACTAAAAGAAATTGTAAACCTTTAATTGTGGCGAGAAAATTGTTTATTCAAACTAGATGGCCACTATATTACCAGATATCTACTTAGCATTTTGATTGCAGTTCTATCCAAACAATGCATCAGTTTTATTGAACAGTTGTTACATGGCAAATATATGGCAAAAGATTGGTTCATTCCTATATTTTATTTAAGAATTCATTTAATAAAATGAGAAAAAAATAAAACAAATCAAACAAACAAAAACCCCTAAAAAGCCTAATGTTTACTATTGAGACAGTATTGCTATCAAGAAGGGAAACTATCCAGCCATGACAAAGTTGAAGAAAGAATGGAAAATCAAATCTGAGAATACCTATCATTTGAAAACTGTTGCTTTGAGATAATTTGAAGATGTTGATTAGAGATTTACACCCATGAGGGCAAACTTGGAGTCAGCTCTTCTTAGAGCCTTCAATAACTTTGCAACTCTGGCATTTGATAATGATTAGTAAATGTTCCTATGACTACTACAGGAGATTAATGTCTACAAGAAAGAAAAATTCACTTCTAGGAACCTCCAATTAGTGCAGATTGAAGGCATATGTCTGTTTCTCTGAATCCACTGACAGTTCATCAGTGCTCTAATTTCTGTTTCTGTCTTTCTGTAGTACTTAACATTAAATAATCTTTATTCAAAGTATACTGATAACTTACTACAAATTAACTAATAAATTTCTAGCTGAATTATGTTTTAATATATAATGTACCTTAAGCCTTGAGCTCTTTTCTGTCCTTAATTTACCCCTCCATAACATTAAGGTGTTTGTTTACAGATTGCATATAATGCAATGAATTGAATTTTTTATTAGATACTACCAGAAAAAGATACAGGGGGAAAAATGGATAATATTATTTATAAATTCTTAGCTGGAAAACTTCCAATAAAATATGTACAGCTTCTAATTGTCTCATTGGGCCTGTGGGGTTAGTTAGCAGTTAGCACTTTGAGATGAGCTAATTCTCCTACAGTGATTTTTAAACTCCCTACAGTTTTCTTTCCAGGTATATGCAGATTTTGTTTTCATTCTTCTGTGCTGTTATTCACACTAACCTTTTTTTTTTTTTTTTTTTTTTTTTTTTTTTTTTTTTTTGTGGAATTTGTTTTGAGGAATGTCCAAGTTTCGACAGACATTTTTCTACCAGTCTTAAGGGAAATCTGACAGACAATTGGAGCATGAAAACAGGCACATTGGTGTTGTGGAGAGAAATTGTGTTACACTAATCTTACACCCACTGGGCATTTCAAAACTCTAGCTTTAATGAAATAGAAGCAACAGATCTTGGTAACATTTTCTGGAAAAGAGATGACAGTTCATAAGCTTGCATGTTTCTCGCATGAAGTACACTGACCTCTTTTGTAATCCTACAAAAACCAGTTCTGATCTTAGTTTTTGTTACTGGAGAAAGATTGCGTTATTGTGTTCAGAAGGTGCTACTAATCTCTTCCTCCTTTTCCACAGCCATTTATTGCAACTCCTTGCGTGATGGTCAGTGACATGGAAAACTGTGTCAATAGAACAACGCAGACCATGTAAGCAGACCTAGTCTTTAGTATAAACCAAGAAAGTTCAATTTAAAATGGTAAAATTGTTATGAGATTAAGTAATTTTTTAATATATGCTGTTTTCTTTGATATCAATCTTTCTTACACGTCAGCCTGCATGTAGATATGTGACAAAGGGCAGGTCAATATGATCTAACACTGTGCTCTAGAGAGCCCCATTTTGCCCTTATTATGCTGACTCAATCATATAGCTCCTTATTCAAGAATCTTTTCAGGAAGCTTTACTCACTAAGATGTCCTCCATAGTACCCAATCATATAGCCCCATCCTAGGGAATTTTAAGACCAAGGAAGTAGAAATAAAAAATGCTCCATGTAACAATTAGTTTGTCCATATATGTCAAAAGAACCATATTGATTTAATCAAAATATTTTCATATCTGTCTTTCCAATGAGTGAAATGTTACAATACAAGCAAAAAGGGTCAGGCTTTTTATACACGAAAAAATTGCAGCAGTTCCATATTTTATTTCTTTCACATTTGCACAAAAATAATGAATATACATTACTTTTAAGCAACCAGCCTCCTAAAAGAGATGCAAATAAAGTTGTAATTTTAACATTTCATATAAAATTTCAATATGTGAACATCATTATAGCAAAATTTCTGGTTAAGTAATGATGTTATTCCTTAGCTGTATCCAAACAACCTGCCTCACAACCCTCGGTGAAATTACAGCTCTGTTGCTCTCAGTTGCCCAACTCTGTTTCTGGTCTTGGACCTTTACTTCAAATGTATTGGCTCAATGTCCCAATGACGTATGGTTGCAAGACCAATATTGAGATTTTCTTAGTCCAGAGGACAGATGTATGTGTCTGGCCAGTCTTAAGAAAAACCAAAACATATCAACGGATGTGAAGTCTTCACTTGCTATCTCAAGAAATGTTTATGAAGAACTTTTATCAATTCTGCCACTAAATTGTCAAGTTGACTACAGCTTAGAAAATATCATACTGCTTGATGAATCCTGAATTCTTTTCCTCCCCTAATAAACACAATATTATTTTTATAATTAATATTAAAAACCTAACCTTTTTTTTTTTTTTTTAATGTATTTTTATTTTCCATGAGCATTTAATTTATGTGATCTAAAGCATGAGAGAGAGAAGGCACTGAGAAGCATTGTTTTGGGCTGTGGAGTTTTGGTGCTGAATCTATTTTTAGATCTTGCTTAACATTTTTGTTTTCAAGATTATAAGTGCTTGGCTGGCTGTTTTGGAAACACCTGACACATATCACAAGATGTTTTATTTCATGGTTTTCTCTGATGTAAAAGGAACAGAAAGAATCAAAGAGTAAGGTCTCATTATTAATGGATCAAATGGGTTCTTTTCCCTTCAGGGATGGTTCTTTAAGTTCCAAATATTTATCTGTAGCCATCTTGCAGTGAGGATTTATTTTATGTGCTGAATTATTTGTGTGTTATTTTCATGTAAACTAGCACAATTAGAATGATTTGCCATAGGATAGAAAAAGAAATAACACATGTCAAAGAAGTATTAACACCTACCTCAGGTGCCAGCATCTGTTCATTTCAGAGACCAGGAAGACTGCCAGAAGTTCATTGGTCTTCATGTGCTGATATTGACAAAATTAATGAGGAGACTTAGGGATGCCTAGAATTAGATGGTAAAAAGACACTTACCAGACAATCACCCTAATTCATCATTTTAAAACCATTCTTAATGTTTAAACACATGCCTCTAAGGCAAAGCATTAGTTGCAAGGACCTCAGAAAGATCAGAGCTGTAAAAGGTAATGCATCACCCAATAATAAAAAAAAAGCATAAAGTTCAGAATATAATTATGCTTTTACACTTATCTCTGAAATTCAGCCACTTTAGTCTCCTTGTGAATATTAAATAAGACATCACAACTTAAATTTGTAAATCAGTTGATAATTTTGCACATTATAGCTAGAAAGCTACCTGATGTAAGTTATCATGAGGTTAATCTGCAATGAAATTCTATTGTGGAAGACATTGACAATTCTTTGACACTTATTGCCATCTTTTAAACATTTTGGATTTAAGAAGCAAATCTATAGGTGAGTAAATCTTTCCAAGCGCTACAACAAAGTTGTAATCCACTGTCTCACAAACTACTTTGGCAGGGTACAAATAGAATTAAAACTAGCACCTTTGAACTAAAACTACTTTTTTGTACAAATTTTAATTTAATTTTGTTAACACTAATCCATGACACTGAAAAACAATTTGAGAGTGGCTATAAACACAAATTAACCTTTTAGTGGATAGACTCAATTTATTGTTCCAATTGAAATTTCTCTTTCAAAATTTATTTTAAGTAAATTATTTAATACTATATAATTGGTAAAATAATACATTAAAATATTATTACATTATAAAATTATTTATTGTTGTTTCAGAGTTGGTATACAATTTATTTTAAGTACTTTAATTTTATTTTCTAAAATGTTATGCTACAAGGAAAAATAACACATGGAACTTATGGTCTACAGAGTTAAATGCATATTTTAATTTTTCTTTTATTTTAATTTAAAATCTCACTTTCGAAGTTTCTATAATCTATTAAAGCAACCTGCTCTAATGCTTGATTATCCTTATAGCAGAAATTATTTTTTCGGTTTTACTCAGCCTGGACTACTCTAATTTCAACTTTAACCTGTTGACATGTACCCTCTCATCCTGCACCACTGTGAGGAGCTTTTATCCATCTCTTTGATGACCCTTCAAAGAGTCTGGGGAGGTGTTTGGCCCCCAAAGCCATCCTTTCTCCTGGCTGACCCAGCTCAGCTTCCTTACTGGAAAGTGCAACTCTCAGTACACCCCAGGAGCAGTTGGAAAACTTTTCTTCGAGCTCAAATGTGGGCTCATGTCCAGCAAGCTGCCCACCACTGCCCCAGGGCCTTTCCAAGAAAGCTGCTTCCCAGTCCCTCTTCTGGTGCAGAAGCCTCACTTTTCCAGGCACAGAACTTTGGTGTTGACTTTTAAATAATTAATTTAAATAAAACTTTTTTTCTTCCCTTTCTCTGTTTGGGTGAAATGATGATCTTGGGTAAATTTCTTCTTTTCCTCTTCAGAGGAAATTAGTAGAGGCTAAGGAGATGACAGACAACAACCATCAAATTAAAATATGCAAATGTCTTTTGAGGCTATTACTTATAAAATATTTGCATTTAATCATATACATTTAGGTTATTTAGGTGAAGTTACTTCACTCCAGACATTTTATAGAACTTGAATGAAAATATTGTTGCTACTTCTCTGAATAATATCTAGGAATTTTAGCTGCCAGATTATAAGAATTGTTGGCTGGAGAGAAATTTAATGTTATACTGCTACAGTGTCAGATCATGCATACTCTGATTCCATTACTAGAAACAAAAAGGAAGGCAACAAGAAAACGTATAGCCTTGTCCTCCTCTTCGTACTGTTGGCAGAACACTTATTGTCTTCAACATGGTGGAATTAGGTAGGAGGATACCTATAATCATAGATTGAGGAAGGGTAAACTTTTATTAAAGCGTCAAAGCCTGTCCCTTTGAAAGAAATAAGGAGTTTTGATAATATGTGAAAATTATTTTATAATTATTTGTAAACTTTCAGCTCTCTGCTACAAAGGTTTTGGAGTTTTTTGAAAGATGAAACAGAGTTATGGCATATACTGAGTTGGAAGGAACCCACAAGTATCATTTAAGTTCAACTGACCCTTCACAGGGAAACCTCAAGAATCACAACCTATCCCTGAAAGCACTGTCCAAACACTCCTTAAACTCTTCTTGTCTTAGTATTGTGTCCAGTTGTGTGGGGAGCCCATTACAGTGCTGAGCCAACTGGGTGAAGGCCTTTTTCTTAATATCTAATTTAAATTTCCCCTGGCACAGCTTCAGGCCATTCACTCATATCATGCCATTGATCCCCTGAGAGGAAATCAATGCCTGTGCTTCTTCTCCTGAGAAAGTTGTAACTGCAATGAGGTCTCCCCTCAGTTTCCCCTTCTCCAGGATGAACATACCAAGTGCCCTCAGCTGCTTCTCATGTGGCTTCCCCTCAAGGCTGTTCAGCATCTTTGTTGCCCTCCTTTGGACTCTCTCTAACAGTTTAATGTCTTCCGTTTATTCTGGCACCCCAAACTGCCCCAGCACTCGAGCTGAGGCTGCCCCTGTGCAGAGCAGAGCGGGACAATCCCCTCCCTTGCCTGGCTGGCCATGCTGGGCCTGGTGCCCTCCTGGCTGCCAGGGCACTGCTGACTCACGTTCACCTTGGTATCGACCAGGACCCCCAGGTCCCTTTCCTGGCACTGCTCTCCAGCTTCTCATTCCCCAGTCTGTTTGTACATCCCAGATGCAGAATCTGGCACCTGTTGCAGTTAAGCTTTATACAGTTGGTGAACAGTAAACATCTTCCAGTTGTGATTGCCCAGCCCTATAACATGGCAATCATAATGGAAAATTGTCCAGCTTCTACAGATACTATGCCTTCATATTGTTTTGTCTTTGAATTTTTCCTCATAGGTCTAACAAAAGTCACAACACAGATGCAGAAGTCTTCAGATACTTGTTAGAAAATGGTGTGTGAGCTAAGAGATAGACAGAAACGTTTGGAATATTCCTTGTTTAAAGAGTATTTGTTAATTCATATGTGGGACACTTCGAGCTATTTTTCTAGTCCAGCCAAATTAATTTTTGTAAACTAATTGGAGTTCCCACATTTAAATTTTGAGTAATTAACAAGAAGTTTGTATTATTTTTATTTTATTTAAGATAATTGTTAAAATTCATTTTTGTTTCAATTTTAGAATATAGGAAGAAATAAGAAACAATCTTTTTTTTTTTTTCCTATTAAAGTTAGAAGATTAATTTTATTTTATTTCAGAGAAAAATATTTCTTTGGTCAGACCAGTGTTCAAAATGACTGGCTAAAAATGCAAATTTCATTTTTTTTGAAATGGAACTCTGTGTTTTATTCATTAACAAAAGGTAATTTTTCATACCAATTTATTCAAGATTAAATAGATATTATATTTGCTAAACTGGATTTTACACAAATAGAATCCATTCATTACAAACATCTAATATAAAGTAGCACTGAAAACTAAAGTCAATTGTATTCTATTTTTCTGGCACTTAAAAGGCATGTAGTTTGTTGAAAAATCTGATCTATATACATCTCAGAGAGATTCTCAAGGCTGTTCTAGATGAAACAACTATTAGTGCTACAGCAAATAGTTAAAATAAATTGTATGTAAGTAGATGTGTTAATACACATCTTTATGTGGATTTATTATAACATTATTTTCAGCCTTATATTCCAAACACTTTAATACCCTCAGCATAATTGGAATATTGAAAACATTAATTACATTATCAACTGACCAGCAGGGAAATTACAATGAAGTGATTGTATAATTGTTTTAATTGATCCTTTTAAGTAATATTGTCTGCATGATATTTTATACATTGTAGTGAGTTTTAGTACCACACTCTGATATGGAATTACTCATGATTATTAGCAGGAGGACTTGGGATTAGTGCCTTATTTTAACATTGTCAGTGAAATCCCTCTTTTATAGCAATGAAATAATCAGAAGCCATATACTTCTTTGCCTCATTTAAATTACTTTCCCCCCTACCATTCAGCTTCCTGCCTAAAGTAGGCAAACATGTTAAAATTGGTCTCTTCTCCTCCCCATCCTCCCATTGAAAAACAAACAAACAAACAAACCCAATCAAACAAAAAAGACCCCCACAGAAACAAATTTCTTCATGTAATCGTATTGGGTTGGCAGGGAAATAGGCAAATATTTTAACAATACTCCCTCTCCTCCCCACCATCCCAAAAAGAAAAACAAAAAACAAATGAACCAGAACCAAAGTTCTTCATAAAATCATATTTGGTTGGAAGGGACCTTAAAGAAGGCCTGTGCAGGGACATCCATGGGCCTGTATAATAACCACTCAATCAGGTTGCTCAGGGCCACATCCAAACTAGCCTGGAACATTTCCAGGGACAGGACTTCACTTGGCAACTTGTTCTAGTGCCTGCCTGTCCTCTCAGTAAAGAATTACTTCCTAACATCTATTTTAAGTGTTCTTGCTGTTCTATTTTGCATTTTTACATTATGCTGGTCAGCTAAGGCATGGTGGTTTTGTCCGTTCTGTTTATTTCTGGGTTAACACTTTTTGATATTTTGTCAACTATAAAGCTGCCTTTCCACTGACTTGTTTTCTAACAACTATCTTATTCTATTGGAGTAGCCCCATCCTGATGTTGTAGGATTGTTTCTGTCTCAGGATAAGGCCTAAAGCCTCCTAACACACAGTAGCAGCATTAATCCTACCTGGTTGCTCTGCAACCTCTTTCTCTTGCTAACGAGGCAACCCGATTACTAGGGAGTTACATGCTCAAATTACAAGTTATGAAGTCAGGAAACAGTATTTCCCAAAAGATTCATTATCTCTTTTAAATTACAGTAAAACTTCAGAAAAGGGAACATAATATCTTGACGTCTATTAGAGATTAGCAGATGATCCTTAAAAGAGAGGATAACAGGTCCCAGTACTACAGAAAAAAAAAAAAAA
>VWZN01016955.1:0-12020 GCA_013396955.1 Regulus satrapa | reverse complement strand
AAAAAAAAAAAAGAGAAAAAAAAAGGAAGAATTATGGATTAAAATGTCTATTCATCTTAGAAATTTAAAAATCTCCATTATTTCCTAAGACTAAAAATACTCAGGCTGTTATTTAAATATAGACACAAATTATCTGAGAAGCTAAATGAATAAAAATTACCCCTGAAAACAAGCACTAATATATATAGGTAAGAATATTTTCAGGAGTCACTGCAGAAGCTATAAATCCTGTATTTGACCAGCAGTATTATTGACTCAGCATGCAAAAAAACCCAGAAGCAAACCAAACCAACCAAACCAAACCAAACCAAACCAAAACCAAACAAAACCAAACCAAACAAAAAACCCTATGGAAACACCAGTCTGTTACAATTTCTGCAATAACTTAATGTTTTGACTTTTAAGAAAATTACCTAAGTTTACATGGCATATCAACAAGCTGCTGAACTTAGATGGACCAAAAAAGCTACATTAGAAAAAGTTAGATTTTTTTTTAGCACAAAACATGACATATATATAGATAGCCTCACCAATAGTATCTCCAGAGTAGATTTTTAGGACAAAACACTTCATGACTAAAACCAACAGAAGGCTTGAGAAAACCAGAGGTAAACCTGCAGTATTTTTCTTTGAGACTGCCTGTGTTTGCACAGTGAAGGAGGTTGGGGCACTGTCTTAGACACTGGCAATTAGCAGTAATGTCAATTTGTCAGACAGTTTCTTGCTGGCTGGCTCCATTCAACAGTCCTCTCCCACAAAATGCAGGCTGAAGGCAGCATGAGGAGGGACAGAACGTGCCAGAGGCTACTCCCCTGTATGGATAAGGCCTCCCTGTTCTATGACAGGATATTAACCTAAAGGATGCTCAGGTTGTCCCTTTGCCTGTCACATAAAGGGGTTCTTGGTGTTGAGGAATGGCACAACCCAAACAACCATTCTTAGTCCAGTAGTGGAAACATCTTTCTGTTTGGTTTTGAAGGGTTTCTGGAAGGCTTTTACAAAACAAAAGCAACTAACCAACAAAACACAACCCTCAAATCATCAAAAAATATTTGCTATGTAAATCTAATTTCAAATTAATCTAATGAAGGGATTTGACTTCTGTTTCAGCTGGTGAATAATTTTCACTTCAGTATATAGGGCAGGATTCAGTTACCTTACACATAGGCATTCACTTTCATTCCAGAAGAACCTGGGTCTCTCCCATGGGTGCTAAATCTTTTATTCATGTTCCATGTGAGCACTTTGCATATTTAAGGTCTCTCAAGTGGCTCTGGAGCCTATGCAGAGGCAATCAGATGTAGCCTGCTTGCCCAGCTATTTATGCAGCAGCATTTCTCAAAATGATGTGTTGCACACAATCAATCTTCACTTGTCTTCTCTCTACATCTGGTGCAATGCAAGGCATTAAACCTCCTTTTCACTGTTTTCTGCTTAAATACTTTCATATATGCTCTGCTGTTAGGTCATATGTTCATGTTACAAGAATAGCTCACTAACTCTGACCTGCCTCACCCACAGGCCTCAGAGATATCCACTTGTAAATTATTCAATAGCATCTATTTTTCACTTTTATCTCACATCAAAAAGGATATGAATGAACGAAGGATTAAACTTTTGAACTGTCATTCTTTCCTGTTGTTTGCAATAGTTCACCTTATTCTGCCTTGCTAGAAAAAAATGTTCATCTCCTTAACACCTGTCTCCACTTCCATCCCTTTGAATGAGTAGGAAGAGATGGGTCACTCACACTTTCTCTTCCAATGGCCACTGATTTTCTCCTTAGGCTCCTGAGATCATTCCTAGACCACTCATTTCTCCACAGCTGACACTTAGAGGTGCTGACTTCAATCTGACCTCAGCAGTACTTATGCTCAGGAATGCAGTAGAGATGGGAAGGGAATAGACTTTTCCTGGACATGCTGCTTCCATATGAGCAGCGACAAGCAGGTGACCACCACTGTATCAGAACATTTCTTTGGGTGCCTGAATCACCGGAAGAGAAGCAGCATTCACTTCATATTCAGAGAAAATCAAGAGTTATCTTCACTCTCTTCCTCTGCATAGTACTGTGAGAAAGGACTCAAGTCCTTTGGAGGAAAGGAGCAAATTTACCCCAAGATAATTATAATCCCAAGAATATAAGGAGCCATTCAATGCCAGAAGTCAGTGAAGGCACTGGAAAAGACAGAACTGTTTATCATCCCTAAACCATCTGAAATCAGGTATAAAGCACAGAGCTCATGGAGAGGTATCAGTGAGATGAGGTGAAGACTCTCAGAATCCAGGTGAAACCAGGTGAAGCATCTCAGCTTTGTTTTTCCACAAAAACCTCCTTCCTTATCTATGTCCCCCTGTATAAGTAGGCAATATGTGAGCACCACTGAAATCTGTCAGAAAAGAAACCATCAATTCTGTCCCATTACATTAATTTTCAAGTCAGGAGTGAGGGATATCACCCTAGACACTAACACAGCTGACCTAGATAGAAGAAACAAAATATATATTTCAATGCATTTTTGCTTTAAAAGTTTCAGGTGTGAAAAATTTAAGGGAACTTATTAAAATTACATTTACACAGACCAAGCCAGGACATGTATTCAGATCATTCAGAAGCTAAGCATAGAAGACAATTTTTCTTTAATACTGGAAAAGTAATTCCTAGTTTTAATAGGAAGTATAAAAGAAAAGTGTGAAAGATTTTTTTTGTTTTTTACAAAATGTAAGACACTTAGAAATATGCACTAAAACATGTAAAAAAACAATGGGTAAGGTTTCTATACCTTTTTTACAGGGAACTATATTCATTCTATCTATTTATAATATTTGTAACATCCTGAATTAACCAATGGCTCATAACGTTTCTCTCTTCTTAAACTGGTTGCATTGCTGAATGTTGCATTCAAATGGCAAAGAAAAAGGGACACATATTTCTATTTCCATTTATTTTCTTCCAGAAAGAATCCAACTCAATTTCAGTTAGAGTACAGACTTCTAGTCAAAAGTCAGAAGGAATGTCTAATATGGAATCAAGAACATACATTAATATTAAAATAATATTTTCTTATTTTTCTTTTATACTACTAAAAAAACCCTAGTCTGCTTGTGAGCAGTTAGAAACCAAGCAAATGAAACTTATTAACCATTTTTTTTAAATTAAGAATAAATTGTAAATAATTATTCCCATTGTTTAGAGAGGAAAAGAAGAAATTTATCAGTATACTACAGCAAACAAATTCTGCTGATTGAAGTTTACCTTCCTTTTTTGTGTATGGTGAAAGTGGTATTTCATTAAAATACTCCGGAATTCCTGAGAATTTTTTATATTTTTCTCTCTTATTTATGCTACCTCTTCACACTAATTTATGCTACCTCTTCCCAATTAAATAATTAGGAAAATAGTATTGTTTTATCTTATTTACCTGTATTAAGTATGTCATCTTACCTGCCCAATACAACGTAAAGTTGAAATCCCGCTAAGGTGCTATCTAAATGGTTAAATTAGGACTTAAATGGCACTCCAGCTCTTATGCAGTCCCTCTGCTCAGAGGGAGGGAAATCCAAGACAATTTTACTCTGTAAGATTAGAATTTTATCCTAATAATTAATTATTTTTAGATTTGTAAAGTTTTACTGCTGACCACTGATCATCCAGCTATGCAGTTTGCTTCTATTAACTGGTGTTTGTACAAATAAAAGTCTTAAATAAAAATTTTAAATGCAGTAACGCGTTTCCTACAGTATGTGTATCTTATGTAGATTCTATGCAGTTGTATTCCAGTGTTTTATATTGGTGTTAAAAATTATGGAAGAGTCAAGGGAATGATAAATTAGTTAGAATGTCAGTCTACAAAGCACAGACACAAAAATTATCGCAGTTTTGAACATTGTGGAGTTTTTTTAATGCTGTGTTAATTGTAATTCAGATGCATTCTGTAAAATATTAATATTTTCATAATTTCTATCAGTTTTTCAGTGGATAAACAGAAAAGCAAAAATATTTCTTGACTGAAAACACTTGCAAACTTCCTGAAAGAATGGTGATTGATTTCATTATGAGTGCTTTACTGATGTCTTTGCAATGCACTGCTTTAGACACTGAAAAACCACCCACTATACTGTGTTGCACTCAAAACCAAAATGAATATAGTTAATTGTCAGCCAGGTTATAGGAGCTAAAGAAGAGGGAGCCATATTTTCTTCCTCTGAGCACTAATGGCTATACCTTTTATCTTTATATATATGTATATTTTTAAGATCTCAAAGATCTGTGTGTTCAAAGACATTAAGAGAGATGAGATAAGGAGAGAAGAAATAGTGGTTCATTGTGATTATACAGCCTGGAAGTGGAATTATATATTTCTAAACTTCCTTTCTTTACTTATTACACTTTTGAAGAAAAAACTTGGATCGGCATAAAAAAAAAAAAATCATCTACATATAACATCCAAATTTAAAGTTTTATATAAGACCTATTATTAAATTATTACTGACATTCTGTTTCTTCTGAGACTTACTCACCTCCTGCTGACTTTTCCCTAAGACACATTACTTCCAGGCTGGAAGCCTCTCTAAGAAACTACCTGCAGGACTCTAATTAGCCCAGTTTAAGGTGGAGAATCAAAAAAGAAAGAGTAGAAAGTATAAAAAAGTGGTTATTTGTTTGTTTCTTTTAAAAGGCTGTTGTGATGGTTGAATAAACTGCTATATATGTATATTACACATCTCTGTCATTAAAATATAAATGGTATTTTTACTTCTTATGAGTTAGAGGAAACTTGGGAATCATGTGAATGCTTGGGTGACTGGACTTTATAATGCATTTGATTCTTCCTGGTGCTGATAACATATAAGCAAATCCATAGATATGAAGAAGTCTGAACAGAAATCTTTGCTCTGTTCCCTATTTCTCTCTGTTCTGTCTGCCAACCTGCTAATGAGCAGTGGGACAATTTGCACTATCAACTTCTTCCCTCATTTCTTTTCAGTTCAGCCTATCCTTGCAATAAATTTAAACAACAATAAAAGGGGTTTATATATTTTCCCACAGTTTTGTTTCATTATGAGAATAAAACATATTAGAGAGTTTTTAACTCTGTAAAGGCAGGAGAAAATCTGGCCTAATATTTTCCTTACTATATTTCCACTGACATTTTTCAATCTGTTAATTAATAAAATTTGGCCATGAGAAACTAATTTCAGAATACTGAACAACACAGCTCTGACTGAGAAAATCCAGTTTCTGAGCTACTTTCTACCTGACCTTTCTACCTTTTCCAATTTCAAAATAATGGTTTAATTCCTGATGTTTTTCTTTAAACCGGATTGAATATAAGTACTGAAATCTGACTATTTGTTTTACCTGTTGCTGTGCTATTTCTGGAAATAGAAATATAGGAAAAAGTCTCTTCAGGCAACTAAATAGAAAATTTTCAGATCAGGTAGATTTTTATCAGGGTGAAAATACCATTATTCACATAATTCCAGTTATGGAAAGGAAGTGCCTCTACTGGTTTTATTGTACTGCAGTACTGCAGTAGACACTGGAAGGGAACTTTAGGTTTTTCTTAATTTTTTTTTTTTTTTATTCTTTTTTCCGTGTTAAGTAATATGTGTTCAGTTGCTGTGTGAAATTTTCTAGTTTCATATTGCAGCTGTTAGAATTTCTCACATTGAAGATTCTTCTATTATCTGAATTCTCTTTTCTGAAACAGTGTAATCTATGACCATTGCAACACATAGCCTTTATCTACTGCCTTTCTCAGTTCTAAAACAAAAAATCAACTTGTTTAGCTCATCACTAAAGCTAATAGATGCAAAATGATGTAGCATATAGCAAACAGTATTTGTAGTATATCCTCAAAAGCACAAGTCAAGTATTGACAAACAAACACATCTCAGAAGAAAACTTTTTCAGCATTCTCTGCTTAATTGTTCTGCTGAAAAGGGCAGAAAATAATTTCTGTTATAATGCCATTCTATTAATTCTTGTTATTATCCTTTAAAAGAAGAGCTAAATTAGCATGTCTTAAGAGGAGTAATCTTTTTGACATAATAGCATGGAGATCACATTTGTCTGTATAAATACAAGCTAGAATAGTGTAGAAATATTACAAAATGTAAGACAATACTTTTTGTCTTTACTGCTTTTAGATGATTTGACAGTGGCAATATATTCATTCTATAATTTGACTTCTACAATCTAATGACAGAATTGGTAATTTAAAAAAAAAAATAAATTAGAGCTTCCCTTAAAAAAAGAAATGGTGAAAAAAATGTCTGGAAAGTGATTTTGGGAAGACAAACAAATCATTAGAAAGATTACCTGTCTCCAGTGAAGGCAGAAGTTATAAACAATCTGAGGCCTTCCTGAAATCTTTATTGAGATTTTCTTATTGATTAAGATTTATTAGACAGACACCACAAATGAAGTTTCACCTTATGTACTTTCTAGAGAAGATACAATATTTCAAGGAAGATCTCTTTCAGTCTCTTCTGTGGCAGCTTTACTTTTCTTTGGAGTACTTAAGGGGTCCTTAAGAGCCGAACCTGTTCTGTAATGTAAGGAATAGGTCATATGAGGTATAAAAAATAGACTCTCTTTTGTTCTTTAATACCTACTCATAAAATGTGGAGAATTTTTGCAGGGCACTGCAGCATGCATCTTTGCTAGCTTTGAGAATATAGATTTAGAGACATAGCTGTCAGGATACTGACGTCTGGCTTTCAGTCCCTACATAAAGACTGCTTGCTAATCTATACAGAGTTAGGTTACTACCAGGTAGCCTTATGTCAGAATTTACTCTGACACTGAGAAATACAGTACTGAGTCTCATGATGCTAGATTAGATACTGAACTTTTTCCCCTTGTGTCTGTCCACTGCCTAAAAACTGAAAGATTTTGCTATCAATTTTGTGGATCTTATTTTTCACATCCTTTGGTTTTATTTCAGGTATTTTAGGTTTAATATTTATTGCCAGAAAGAATAGAAAGAAACATACTGGACAAAAGATTTTCCCAGAAAAAAAGAAAGGGATATAAGTCAACCTACATGTTTTGTTTGTTTTGTTTTGTTTTGTTTTGTTTTCTTAGCCTTATGATTTCAAAATAAAGAACAAGCAGAATATCAAGCAGAATAGCAACTTGGATCCCTTCTCTATACTACAAGTATGTTTTTTCTGTCCCTGCTCACTAATAACAAAACATAGAAAGAGCAGCAAATACCTATTTTATGCCATGCAGGTATCTCATCATAGCAGACCAAAATGAAGATTTAGGGGCATGACCACTTTCTGCCCTCTGCACACTAGTTTGGCGCCACAATGAGAAAACAGAGCTAGAAAATTCTGCATCCAGATGCATACTGTAATGTTCATAATACTCCTGGTGCTATATTTTGGATTGCATTTTGCACATTTTGTTATGCTATTCAGTACTTCCAAACATTCAGATTTGATATATCTAATATAAAACCTTCCTTTATGTGGATGTTGTGATGCGGTTTATGGTGGTAATAAGATTTTATTGGCAACTGGATTTATTACAGATCCAAGTCCTTATGTGTGGTATACTCAGGCCATGATGTCTTTCTCATCTGTCTATCAAATCTATAAATAATGAAGAGAATAATTAATATTCAAGTTTAAAAAATGTTTTTCCAAATGCTTGCTTTGGAATTTCATCCAGATTGAAATAGATGTGTTAAGTAGGCAAGACAAAGGGCAAAAACATTAATCACCAGGAAAAAAAAAAAAAAAGAGAATGGGGAACTCATTTCAAGAGGTATATTAATTTTTTTAAAAAGTATTATTATTTCCAATTTAAAGAAAATAATTTCTTTAGCAGCATGATTGAAAAGATCGAAAATTCGTTGAATCTGTAATAGGTTATTGCTGGTCAGTGTTTTTGTTCATTTGGATTTTTCTTTCCTAATTAATAACTTAAAAAAATATGCAAATGTTTTTGGGGGGGTTTATCTTGTTTAAAAATAGCACAGTGCAGACATAAAAGAACAAAGCAGCCTCACTTTCACAGACACAGTTTAGGATGTAATCAAATAGCAAGCTCTAAAGGAACACCTGCACTGAAACCTTGCCCACCTCCTCCTACTTATTCTTCACTGGCAGCAGGCCTGATCTGGCCTGCCAGCTCCCATCCGCAAGCAAGGACAGCTGCGAGAGAGAAAGAAAGCTCATCTTCATCAAAACACTCTTTGAAGCTCTTCTGAGGATAAACATTCTTCATTTATTAACAGCTTAATGCTTTGATAAAAGCTCACTTTGTTAAGTAGTTTGCCTTTCAAGAACTGCCCACGTAGATATTTGCATGATGTTCATAAGGACTTTAGGACAACATGGGATTGCTGGAAATATTGTTGAAGGCATAGAAATAAAAACAGAGACCATATTCCTACTAGTAAAAGAGGGAAAAAAAATCAAAGGAAACTCATGCTCAGCAGGCTTTACCATTTTCTGATTTATCATAGTACTGTATGAAAGTGCCATTATGTATAATGCTAAAAAGCTGTTTGCTTGATTTTGAGGAAATAAATGCAAAGAACAGTTTAACAGGTTGTATGCAATTATCCCTCTAAGAAAGCAAAAATGCAATTAGGATTTCAAGCCCAGCACTACTTATCATAATGGTCACTTGCACATGCTGGGATAAAAGTAAGCAAAACAAAAATTATTGCCTTGTCATATGTCATATAACTGGTTTAAGTACTGAGTTCTCCCAACTGCAACAATGAGTGACTAAAATTCAGCATGATATGAATTAACAAATAAAAATAGTTTATGTTATAAATTGCTGTCATATCTCTTCACAATTACTCTCAAAGTACTACTGCTGCCCTCTTATCAGAGTGAAGCTGAAAGGCTACAACACTCCAAAGTGACTTTGCAATTGACAGTCCAGATACTATTCATCTGCATTAACTAAATATTGTGCATTATCTTGTTAGATTATTATTCCTTTCTATTCCAATCTGGGTAACCAAAGTAAGATCAGAAAGTAAAATATATGGCCTATCATTGAAAAAAAACAAAAAACAAAACCAAACCAAAACAAAAAAAAAGAAAAAAAAAAAAAACAACAAACAAAAAAAATCTGAAAGGACTAGCACTGAGGAATTTAATTGAAGGTCTACTGTAAAAACAGAAGAAATGGGTTTATTAAAAAAAAAAAGAAAAAGAAAAAAAAATTAAAGTCTTTTGCTACAAGTTCATAGGGAGTAAGTGAAATTAGGGCCACAAATATGACTAAGCATTAGAGCATCTTTCACATGAGGGGTGGCTGACACAACCGAGACTCTTGTCTGGAGAAAGTTTCAATGGGTGGGATGTGTCTTATTGATGCATGTGAATTCCAAGTAGAAAGGTGAAGAAAAGGAAACCAACTTCTTTTCAGTCGGTGCCCAGTGTCAGGATCAGAGGAAATGGAACACAGGACACAATGAAACAGAAGACATTTATTCTGAACCTCAGGGAACACTTATTTCTTCCTCTGAGGGTGACTGAACACTGGCACAGATCACCCAGAGAGGTGGTGGAGTTTCCATCCTTGGGCACAAAATCCAAGTGAGTATGATCGTGAGAAACCTCCTCTCACTGACTCTGGCTTGAGTGGAGTCTTGGACTAAATGATCTTTATAGGTCTTTTGCAGCTTCAGCCATCCTGTGGTTCTGTGTTACGCCTCCTGGTTTGAGGATACTGGATTAGGGCCAGAAAATGCTATCCATTCACCACAATGAAAATGTTAATGGACTACATATCCAAAGAACTTGTTCCTTGGTGTTAGCATTTCTTTAGGGCAGGTATAAATCACTTCATGACATTCATATATGTGAAAAATAAGTACTTATTTTTAGCTATAGTTTATTTAATTAATGTGAGCCATCTCAAATTTTAAAAGAAATATATTTATTTGAAGAAATTTCTACAGAAAATGTCATACAAATAGTTTATTTCAAGATATTAGAGGTATTTTATATTTATTTTGATGAAATTAATCTCTTCTGTCCTTATGAAGATGTTGCTGACAATTTATTGTTAAATACGACAATCACATATTTTCAAGTATGCTAGCAATGCTTCTTTTTTTCTACTGAGTAAAATTAGATTGATAAGTAATAGAAAATAACATAAAAATTTTACCTTCTCCCCTTCCCAACCTGAACCTTGACAATATATTCAAATTTTGCATATATGAAAAAACATGATCTACTTGGAAAAGTTGAATCAGATTTGCTTAGTTTCATACATAGTAAATATGACTAATGTCTGAGAGGTTAGTCTTCCTCATAGCAGACATAATCATTTGGGTTGTAATAAACATGAATATGAACGAAGATTAAGCTAAACAAACTATTTTTTGAGGAAATAAACCAAAAGCATTTATTTCAAGGAAAAATTTCTTTACTTCTTCATTGCAAAATATAAATTATAATGAAACATGATTTTCACTATGACTACTACGCTTCAAAAAAACCAACCAAACAAACAAAAAACCCAAAAAACCAAAACCAACCAACCAACCAAACAAACAACAACAACAACAAAAACAAAAAAAAAAAACCTCCCTGGAAAAATGTTATAGAGTATCCTTTCATTCCCAGAAGGAAACACCATAGTTAATTCATAGCTTTCCCTCTCAAAAAAAGAAATTCTGTTCATTCAGTATTTACACAGCTCTTTGGTTTACTACAGATGGAGTCGACTCTATCACTAATTTAGCACACTACTTTTGTTAATGTTAGCTTTGGCATGGGCTGAGGATTTTTCATACACCTGGGAAGAAGAATAAAGCTGTTGAAGTAATTTATATGGTAAAAAAATCTAATATCTGTCTTTCCAGTGTGAAGAAATACCTTGATAGTGTCTCAGTCGCAATGAATTTTTCCCTAGAACTAGTCAATATTTCTCACTAAAGCAATACTTTAACATTACTTAAAATAATGTGACCTTATTTTTGTCATGTTTTATTTGTATTAAAAGAATAGATGCAATTCAAAATTAACATTTCTGGTGTTAATTGCTTTGGGGGTGAGCTGGAGGCATTTAGTTGTGAGGGTCAACAATTACACTGCCAGCTAGAGCCATGTTCAAGGAAGGCACATATACACAATAGCAGCAAGGGAATGTCTTCCCTCTGTGTTTCAGTGGCAAAGATTTAATGGAAGAGCACTGCATGCTGCATGTTTTCTTTTTGGTACATAACAGAGCAAGTCACATGGAAAACACCAATGAGAAAAAAAAATATCCTGAAGAATTTCAAATATTTCCTCTGGCTTCTCAAGGCTTTCCAGAGGATTCTGGAAATGTGGAGATAGTCAGAAAGGTTGGAGTCCATTAATCTCTTATTTTGCCAAGAATTTAATTGAGTGCAATTTATATTTTCTATGATAGAGCAGTAAACCATAACAAGTTTGAGGCACTAGAAGTACATTTAATGCAATACAATATAAAATTATTATAATGCTTACAATGTTTATATCTCACAGGTTTTTTTGTTGGTGGTGGTGGGTGGGGGTTTGTGTTTGGTTTTGGGGTTTTTTTTTTGTGTGTGTGGGTTTTTTTGTAACTGAAAGACTGAATATGATATAAGTAAATTTTGTGCTGGTACAGCTCCAGATTAAAAGGCAATGCAAGGGGAGAAAAGGAGACAACATACAACAAAAATACACAGCAACATGTAAATTCAGAATAGGGAAGCAAATAATATGTCCTTCAAATGAGGGTTTGTAGTGATTTTTTACACTTCATGGGGCTAAGAGTTAAGATAAATATTTAGAAAATAGTTTCTAGCTTCTATCATACTTATCAGGCATATGAAGAGTAGTTGGAAGCAAGACTTGCAGATATATGTCTACACATACACATGCTGATGATCCTCTTTGAGCCTACTGGCTTTAAAGAGTCATTCTTTTTGAGTAGGGTTTCCTGGTAGTGATTGCCATGAAAGAATTATGATTTTTAAGATGCAGAAAAGATATTTTTTTATTATTTAAGAATATGTATT
>VWZN01016954.1:774486-820588 GCA_013396955.1 Regulus satrapa | reverse complement strand
TTTTTTTTTTTTTTTTGAACACGTGGAGCATTGGGGTTAGATAGAAGCTTTTCATGAAACACCTGCAGTTTATTAGGAGGGAGCATCTGCCCCGTGTGCCCTTTCTGGGAATCTCAGATCCTAGTCACAGTGCACGGTGCTTTTAGGGTAAGCTCTCTCCAAGGGGCTCCTTGGCTTGGCTGTGTTTGCTCCTCCTGGGCTCCCTTGGCCTCTCCTCTTTGGGCCATGTGCTGCTCTCTGAGGCTTGAGCAGCTTCAAGCTTATTTGTAGCTGCCTCACCTTAAGGCTGCATTTCATTAAACAGTTTCTTTTTTTTCTAGAAAGCCTTGGATTCAAGCTAGATCTGATTGTGGGCAGTATAAATATTATTACGTTTACATAATAATAGATAATATAATATATATAATTTAAATTATATATTAATAGAAATATATCTATGACATAATAATATATTTATAGTATAGATACTATATAAAATATTTTAATAAATGCTATACAGTATGAATATTAGTATAAATACAAGCACATATCACAGTGATTAACTGTATGGGAATTACAGGAGTGTCAGAATCTTGCTGCTGGAGGTTTTTCCTGTGTTGCGTTGTGCTCTTAACCTCTGTTGTCTCTGTGGTCTTTTTATTTTCTACTTTAATTGCATTCTGTAGATTCTTACACTTTCTTTGATAATTTACTGATGATCTGATCCACGTCAGCAGACCCTGTTCTCTGCTTTTAATACCCAGCAAAAGCTCTGATGCTTTTGCTGCAGAGCTCCTGGTTTGCTCTGCTTCATTTCAGGTTAGGTTTTGGGCAAGGCCTTCTGAGATGATGCTTTAAATGGTAAAGACATTCTGAATAAAATAATGAAGTGACTGTTAGGTTCTTTTACTGGTGGTAGTGAACACTAGATGTTATGAAGGAATATGGAAATTGTCTACTTTGAATAATGTCATTAGAAAAGTAAATGAACCCTTCTGCCTTTTTAAGAAGCAAGAGCTAAAAATGCTCCTGGGTGTAAATAATTATTTGTAGCAGCATGTTACAAATAGATGCTAATAAGTCGAGTTCCTAAATTAGCAGTTGAGGGAGTCCAATTTCCTTGTTGCAGATTTCTTTTTATTAGTGCTAATGAAACTTGTTTTAAGGGGATAATAGACCTGTGACAGAAGGTGTAATGTGCCCAGCAGTTTCTGTTCAGCAGCATAACAGCTCAAATTCTTGCTGTTTCTTTGCGTCAGCACGATGAACTTTTTAAAAATATTTTTTTTTAAGTATCACTATTTCTGATGACCTTAGAGCTGTGTCTTTTTCACAGTACATTTTTTTTCCTTTAAACTACATTTTGGAAGTTTTTATCTAAGTATGGCAGACAAGATACTTTTTAACTTGACCAGCTCAACAGGAATCCCTTGTGCAAAGTGCTCTTGGTGCTTTGGTAGGGAATGAATTCTGGTTTCTGCTAGAAGGGATGAGAGTCAGTAGGTGTAGCTTGTGCCATGTCTAAGTGCTGGTGCCCTGTTCTTGGCTCGTTGGGGAAAGTCCAGCAAAGGTTCACGAAGATTGCAGAGGGACCTGGAGAGGCTTTCATGTTTGCCCTGGAAAAGAGGAGACTCGCAGGGATCTTGGATGTGTGAACACCTGGGGAGGGGGAGCTGGGGGCACCTTCAGACTCCTCGCCGTGCCCAGCGGCGGGCAGGGCACTGGGCACCAAATGAAACCTGTGACCTTTCCTGTCTACAGCAGCAAACCCTTTTTCACCGTGAGGGTGGGCAGACACCGGACATGCTGCCAGACGGGTTTTGGAGTCTGCAGCCCTCCTGGAGGTGCCCTGGGCACACTCTTGGGCAGCTGGCTCGGGCTGGCCCTCCTTGGGCAGGGAGCTTTATCTGGAGGGGCACGGGAGGTCCCTTCCTCACTGAGCAGCCTGGGACCCTTATGGCTGGGAAGGCTCTGAATGCATTCATCAGTAGTATCGGGGTGAAACTTGGGATTTACAAGCATTTTGAAATGCACTTAAATGCGTGTTGAGCAAGTGGAACCCTGCTCAAGGCCAGCATCTATGGTGCTAGGTGGAACAGTTTTCTTACTGGCAGTTACTATGAAGACTGTTCAAGATTGTCGATTATTCATCCCGAGTTGTTAAAGTAATAGCCAGTAATAAGATGTGTGCATCAATTGCAAGGTTTTAGCATCCTCTCCCCGCTCGGGCAGGGTGCGGGGTGGGGTTGCTCATGGCGTGATTTTGCTTTCCAGCTGTTCACGGACGGGATCACCAATAAATTAATTGGCTGCTACGTGGGTGACACAAGGGACGACGTGGTCCTGGTGCGGATCTATGGGAACAAGACGGAGCTGCTGGTGGACAGGGAGGAGGAGGTGAAGAGTTTCCGCGTGCTGCAGGCGCATGGCTGCGCCCCGCAGCTCTACTGCACCTTCAACAACGGCCTGTGCTACGAGTTCATGCAGGGAGAGGCCCTGGACCCGGAGCACGTGTGCAACCCTGACATCTTCAGGTAAGCTTTGACCCTTTCTGAAAAAATCTCCTTGCGCATTTGTGCGGTTCTGCCCGGCCTGGAGGACTTGGAGTTAGAGCTTGAGCCTTGCTGTGAGCCTGCGCTAAGCTGTGCTCCAGTGTCGCAGTGGAGGTGTTCCAGGGCTGAGCAAACGGTGCTCGGTGCTCCCCCGAGCTCCCTTTGCTGAACTGGACTCCTGCACATCACCACTGCAGAGGCCACTGGAGGTGCTGGAGCTGTAGGAGGCTGCCCTAGGTTAAAGAGCTTCCAGCTGCTCCCAAGACATTGCTTTTGGGAATGGATACCAGCAAGGTCCTTTCAGAAATGGTTTTTGGCACTGTTAGCAGTGAACAGAAAGTGCTCATTTCTTAAGATTTTAGTTTTCCATGTGTGGGCTACAATGCATTTCCCTAAGAATAGCAGCTAGTTTAAATCAATACTTTGAAAAACAAGCGAGAATAGACCGTAAATGCAACTGAAGTTTATGTGCTGCTAATGGACTTTTAAGTCTTGAAGTGTGCTGCTCTGTGGATGTACTGCTCTTGTTTAAACCCTCTTTGAATTCCTGAGCTTTATTGTTTAAAATTTTTCAGTTAAATACAACATTAATTATTTTTATTTTTCTTTAGACTCATTGCTAGACAGCTTGCTAAAATCCATACTATTCATGCACACAATGGCTGGATCCCTAAATCCAATTTGTGGCTGAAAATGGGGAAATACTTCTCTCTCATACCCACAGAATTTGCAGATGAGGAAGTAAATAAAAGGTGGGTATTTTGTCGTGTTCTTTCCAGACTTTCACGTTCCTTCTGCTGGAATTTTTGTTTGTACAATATCATCAGACTTCATATGGCTCAGAAAGCAGATTCCAGCTTAAAAATATTCTTCATGTGGGGTCATGGAAGCCCTCCTTGCTGTGCTGTAATTAAAGAATGCTCTAACAAAATGGCTTTTCTTTTACAACATCAAGTGCTTAAGTAAACTGACAAAACGTGAGTAGGTAACTGAAAAGGTAGAGGCCAAAATGGCTATTTAAGTGTATACTAGTGTGACTAGACTGAAAATTAGTGTTAATTCCCTTAGTACCAATGCACATAGTACCTAATACTGTTGTGTATTCTCCTTGGAGGAAGTGCTGTAGTGGGAACAAAAAGGGAATGAAATCCATGCCCTAATTCTTTTAATCTTTGCACCTTTAAAATGCATGGGAGCGTATTCATGCTCTGCTCCTGATTTTTGGATTGCTGTTGTGTTTGCTGCACAGATAATCTTCAGATAATTGTTTTCTGGGGAGGACAGAGAGCAGTGATTGTCATAATTTGACTGCACTGTTGTTGTGCCTTGGGAAAGAATGTTCCGAGTTGGGAGAGGGTCTCTTGAACTGTTTGCAGGAAGAATGTAGAGAAAAAGACTTCATTACAAATGCTTGAAACGGAACACAGAGTCCTAAATGTTAACTCTATTTCCTTATACCTGGCAAGGTTTATAAGTGACATTCCTAGTCCTCAAGTTCTTCAGGAAGAGATGGCCTGGATGAAGGAGAGACTGTCCAATTTAGGGTCGCCAGTGGTGCTGTGTCACAACGACCTGCTGTGTAAGAACATTATTTACAACAAGAAAAGAGGTGGGTGTGGAACTGAGTGCCTTGATCCGTGCCCTGCCCGCATGTGCTGCGGCAGTGGCATTGTTTTATTCACTTGCTGAGGGGAGCTCAGTTTGAGCTTTTAAGAGCCAGTGTCATGGTGTGATACCTGTGCAAACACTTGCTTGGTTAGCTAGTTCTCATCTGTATGCTACTGTACAGAGGGAGGACATCAGTGTCCTTGCTTTTTAATGAACTCGTGAATTTGTTAATCCCCAGCTTGCCTGTATGCCTGGGCTTCAAAGTGTGTACCTGAATGTTAACTCTGTTCTGGTTGTATAAAGCCTTTAGGAAGAGAAGAAAATCATTCAAGTATAGAAAATAACATTAAAAATGTCTCCTGTAACATTTTGTTCTGGTTTGTGACTTTCATACTGAAGTATCTTGATGGTATTAACTGCTGTGTTCAGTAGCTCAGTTTGTTTTCTGCATGAGGTACACAGACATCCTAAAAGATTCCTGTTAGGAATACAGGCTTTGTTTAAACACTTACAGGCATCTTGGCAGAAATGAATTACATTTTTGTTTCTTTTACCAGACATTTAACTCGTAGTTCATGTTATTAAGGTCTGTTAAAGCTTCCATATGAAGCCACAGCTCATTGATTTCAGTGGTTTGGGGCTCAGTTACTGAATGAATCAATCAGGTATTAAGACAAACAAGGCAAACTTTTGACACTAAAATGGCCACTGTGCAGTAAAAATACGGAGTTTTGCTCCCATTTCAAATACCTGAGCTCAGCTAAATGTGACTAATCAGATTACAAGGGTTTCTTTTGAAATAAGGATGAGGCATTCTTCCTTGTAGCTGCATATTTTTGTGCCAGTTGAGTAAGATTGCTGGTATGTAAGTTATGTGCCTTAACTAAAGAAAATGAGTAACAAAACCGAGCTGGTGCTGGTTCTAATATGGAAAGTGGCTGTATGTGCTAACCCATTTCTGCCTCCTTTGTGAATGCTGCATCAATTCTCCTTCACCGTGTGGATTGAGGAAATCAACTCCTCTGGTGATTAGTGTGCAAGTTTCCCTCTCAGTAATAATTCCTCCTCTGAAGGGAATTGCTGGTGCCTCAGGTTATATATGCCTCTCTGGAAAAGCACCCTAACAACCTGTTAACATAAACCTGAATTTCTATGAGTTCAGTACCAGAATTGAGTCTTTTTCACTGAGTTTCAGTGACGGACTGTAGTTCTTAAAAAGAGAAAGGGGGAAGCATGAAAGGAGTACATAAGCCCAGACTTGTGGTCTTACATACACCCATGGAGTTGTGATACTGTAGTACCAAAAATAAATCTCTTTTTACCGTATGGGTGTTTTTAGTGCTGAAATTACCTTGAGTTTTAGCTTTGCAGAACAGACCCACTGAGGTAAAAGTAATTTCTGTAGTCACTTTTCATAGTAGAACCATGCAACAACAACAACAAAAAAATGTGAGGAATTTCTTTTAAAGCTTCACTATTATGGTTGATAGACATGAAGCTCCTGATTGAAAAACAAATGCTGTGTGCTTTTCTTTTTGTAAACAGAATGGAGAAAAAACCAATGCCAGTAGTGCCTCACCTGTGAGCAATCCTACAGTAACAAGTGTGTGAGTGTTTAGTTTGGAGACTGGGCGGGGAGCAGGGGGGTGTGCAAAGTACTCTAGGCTTCAAGCAAGCTGTAAACAGCTGGGGGAAACTCTTGGAAATATGAATAACTATATTGCTAAGCTTCTGTTAGAGTACTGTAGGTGCAGTGTGTTGTAAAATCGGGTACAGCAGGGGCCATTTTCATAGTAACCAAGCCCCAGTGCCATCTGGAGGAAGGATGGCTGTCACTTCAGAGCTGCATTTCTCAGCACACTTTGTACGGGGCAGAAACAGGAAGCTCAGCCTTAACAGTAAAGTATAACTCGAATTGTGTTCAGCAGAGCAAAAGCTTTTCTTGGTATAAAGGTAATTCTGCAAAAGCACAAAATATGATCTTTGTAAAGATGAGCTTCACTGGGGATGGCATCAAATTGTCTGAAGGTGGTTAACAGCTTTGGTGAATGCCATACTCTGACTAAATTCACTCTTCCATCTAGGAAAGCTTCTGTGTGTCCAAAAGACCATGGTGACCCTAAACTAGAAACAAGAGAGAATTGATTTTCTGGATTATTAGCCCTTATTTTTTCTTTATTCGTCAGTAGAATTTGTGCAAAACTGGTAGTATTGTCTGGCTTTTCAGAAGCTGGCACAAAGGAAACCTAATTTATCTGTTTTAGTAGTACTGTAATTACAATTTTGTTTTTGAATGCTGAATTTGCACATTTACTAGTTCAGGGGGGATGTGTGGGTGTGTGTTTAAGCTACAGAGGTATTAGGACTTGTGTCCAATGCAGTGGGAATAATTTGGGCTTGTTCCTGAGCTTTGCCTTGGACTTGGCCTCTGCATTAAATTCACATTAAGTTTTCAGACTTGGAAGAAAAGTCAGAGTCATGCCACATGCTGCTTCTAAGAAAAATCAGTCTCCTGTCCTTGTTTATGAGCCTGGAAGAGCGTGTTGAGTGTTAGCTTCATTTAATGGAGTTTCACTCATCTGGTTTGAGTTTGTTCCTGCTGTGGCAGAGAGAACTCTGCCTCTTGCTGTTCTGTTAATGTCCATTCCCAGTCAGTCAGGATATGAAAATCTGCCCCCTGTATTACTTTACATGGCTTATTGTTATCACGGTCGTCTCCCCTCTGACAGTTCAGCACTTCACATTGCTTTTTAGTGTAGTTTTGGCATCAAAATATGTTTGAAGCTTGGTGCTGCTATTTTTAGACTGTGTGTTCTGGTGCTCCTAAATTTGTTTGGTTTTTGTGGGGTTTTTTAAATTTTATTTTTATTTTCAGCGTGACCTGGCAGTTTCCAAAAATACCTGATATTTTAAGGATATTCAAATACTTGCTATTCAACAAGCTCAAGTATCAGAATTCTTTGCTTCTATATGTGCTCTTTTTGCATATATGAAAATCAGTTGGCAGGGAGTTGTGTGTAGGTAGATGGATAATTTTGTTCTGTTTATTCCCTCTGCCCACCCAGTGTTTTCTGTGATCCTTGGTAGGAGGCTGTGGGTGCTCAGTGCTTCTGAAGACTGAGGTATTTTTAAGGCTGCTGGTTTTGATCTAGAAGGCTGTTTAGTTTTGCAGAGCTCTTTTGGGTGTCGATAGCTAAAAAGATCCTTTGGGTGGGTGAGCTGTGTGTGAGTTCCCAATGTTCTAGCACAGACCCTTGCCTGGAAGCTGTTTTGGGGGCTCACCTGATGAGCAGGGTGGGACAGAGCTCAGGGTGCAGCGTTCAGCTGTGGGAGCTGCAGCCAGGACTTGGGCAGGGCAGGTGCTTTCCCCGTGAGTCCATGGGAAAGGAGAAGAGCTGGGAGAGGTGTGCTCGCCCTCCTGCCTGCCTGAGCCCGAGGAGATCTGGCACAGGCATTGTTGGTTGCTGCTCCATCTGTTTAAACTGGGTTTCTGGGATTGGAACACAGTGAAGTGCGTTCTCTACCTCTCTGTGGCTTTTGTGGGCTGTGTTGTCTGTCCTGGGAGATGCCTGGAAACAAGAAATGAGTTTCCCCTTGGAAATATTCCATGCTCTCGATGTGTCTATTCCTGCCAATAGCAGTGGCTTCTCCAGAGAGATGGCAGAGCTTGTTTTGAAGTTTCTCATTCTAGTAAAGCACAGATAGCCTCGGGTCAGTGTCTCTGGTTATCTGCCTGCTCTTGGGGATGTTGGTGGGATGTACAGCTTGTGGGTGCCTTTCAGAAACCTCGAAGCAGCAGCCACCTGCCTAACCAGCAGTGTCAGCATGGCTTTTGGAAGGGGCTTTCTCATATGAACTGCAGCGAATCTTAAAATGCAGTGATTATTTAAACGCTGGCTGCAGACTTCCTTCTGCTTTCTCTGAAGCAGGGTAGATCTAGGAACGTGTGCATACAATTACCTGTGTGTAGCACGGTTTTGAAGCGGCAGGCTTCAGAGTTTCTGCTTTCTCTCAGTTCCACAGAAAGAACCGGGCATCTTTATTTTGAGTCTTTGTGCAAAAGCTGACTTAAGAGGTTGAGCTTCACAGTAGTACGAGTCTGACATGGGTCAGTGTAAATGCAAAGATTTTTCACTCTGAGCTTTTATGGCCATGGTGAGGTTGCCAGGTTTTCTCTGTGTGCTCCCCAAGGGCTGGGTGTGCCCCTGTGCCTGCTTTGTGAGGACAGCACCCAGTACCAGCCCCAGGCACCTCCTGGCAGATTCACTTTCTGCTTGTTTGTGATATTCTTTATATCTGGAAGTACATTTTTAAAATGTTTGCCGTAATTAAACATTCGTAATGGCACACAGGGCTGTTCTAGGTGAAATCTGCACGTGAAAATTTTAAAGCATTTATATCCATATTTTACTAGCAGACTTTTACCTGCTGTGTTTCGATTTTATGTGAGGAAAGAAAGAAAAAAAGCTTCTCTTAATACAAGCAATACTAAATGTTTGGGGGGCAGAAGGGGTTCAGGGGAGCAGCTGTGTGTGTAGCAGGATGTTAGCCAGGGTTGTAACTCTAGAGGAGTCTGTTCTGAAGAGCAAACCTGTGAATCTGCCAGTCAGGCAGTGGCAATAAGTGACAGTAAGTGGCAGTAATATCCTGCCTGCAGCTGCTGTAAGATTTTGCTGCTTCAAAGCTCTAGAGAGCTGCAATTTTTCTACTGCCAACAGAGTTTCCTAAAAGGAGCTTTGCAGGGTTGTTGGTTTGTTAGAACCAAACAAAAAAAAAGATTCAACATCATAACCTTGGTAAGCAAGGGTCCCTTTCAGTGGAAGAAAAGGGTGGACCCAGACTTGAAGGATTTGTGACTAGGTGCTTATATATTTGTGTTGTGGAGTTTAATTTCCATTTGAAGTGCTTAGATAAAAAGATTGGTCCGCCTGGAAAACGTAACTGTGTTAGGAGTTCAAGAAGGGCAAAGATGAAGTGCATGGAAAAGATCACTTCTAACAAACTTCCTCTGTGCTGCTTTGGTCAGGACATTGGGGAAACTATTTTATTTGAGATGTGAAATATTCCTAAATCATAAGGAGGCAGCGTAGTAGGCACTTAAAATCCTTAGTCTAGGGAATACATACATAATGTGTTTAATTTGAATGTTGTTCTTGATTCTCTTTTTAGCCTGGAGTTTTAAGTCATGTTAAAAGATTTTCCGAGTAGAAATGAATAGAATAGGAAATAGAATAGAATGAATATTTCTATTAATTAAATAATGCAGGTACTAAGATAAAAGGAGTATAGAGAGGGAGAAGGGTGCAATGCTGGAAATTACTCATTTCAGTACAGCACTAGAAATGTAAGGCTTTGCTTTTTAATGTTCTAGTGCAAACAGATCTTTTGTTAACGCATTGCTTCATTTTCTGATTTCTATAATTTTCTATAATTTCTGTAGTAATTTTGCTGGTTTCCCTTAAAATGCAAGAGCTCTAGCTCTCCCTAATCCACCTCGTTTACATTTTGACTGTTCTGTGTGCTGTAGACATTCTTGGGCAGCTTCAGTGCAATTTTCCCCTGCTTGGCTGCAGGTAACTTGGAAAGGCTTGGGGCTGTGTTCTGCTGCTTTATCAGCCCTTGCTTGCACAGTGCTGCATGGTTTGATAGCTTTGGGGACCCTGCGGTCTCTGACCGTTTCTGGAGACTACTTGAATCCAGATTAAAAAGGCAACAAATAATAATCTTGCTTTGTAAGAGGGGTTGAGGAAATGTGTTAGTCCACTGTGGCTGCGTATCTGTGTGAGAATAAACATGACTGTTAATTTTTAAGTCAGGGAGAAATGGATCTGCTATTTCTATATAAAGGGTAAATAAAGAGCATGCAGCTGTACTTCTCATTTTGAGAGTAAGGGAGGCCCTCATGTGGCAGAAGTTGAAACTGAAATTCTCCTAGTCAGACTTGGAGCAGAGAGAATTGTAAGCTCTAAATGTAAGAGAATTCCTGAATGAATATTTGCCCTTATATATGTCATATTGTAGATGTCACTTACCCTGAAATGTCTGAGTGCACACAGCTGGGTACAAGATGGGTTTGGGGTTTGTTTTCCCTAAAAGGGGAAAGGATTAGGGCTGTGAATTGATTTATCTGGGCTCTAATGTTGCTGCTGTTGTCTCTCACACAGGAGATGTGCAGTTCATAGACTATGAGTACTCTGGGTACAACTACCTGGCTTATGACATTGGAAATCACTTCAATGAATTTGCAGGTAGGAATTGGTTTTGAGGTCAGAGTTGACTGGTGTTGCTGAAAACCCCACCCAGCGGGTTCTTGTGCATTCTCTCTCTGTTGATGTGTCTAGTTCCATGCTTACAGCTGTCACCTCACAGTGGAGTCTCATTTTGCACTGCATTTTGCCTGTGAAGATCAGTTCAGTGCTTCATTTTTTTTCTGCATCTATCCAGTAAAAATCTGAATTAATTTTTTGAGCTAAATGTATGTGGCTCTGACACACAGAAGAGTGTAGGTGCTAGGGGATCGCAGTGTTCATAATACAAGAATTAATGAGAATTCCCAAATTCACTGGGAGCAATAGTGGGAGTGAACTATAATCCAGGTTTGGGGCTCCTGACAGTCTCCCCATAGCCTGTGACTAAGCACCTCCAGTATAGGAAAAAAACCAGGATAAAAATGGGTTATGGGCTCCTAATTCTACCAATGCCCTGCAGAGGAGAGAGGCAGACTCATAATTAGTTTTCTTCAAATGTGAGCTTACTACTGGATATGCGTCTGGATTTGGCTTGGCATGTTGTGGCAAGTCTCTTTTCCTGCAAAATACAGTCATGTTTGATCTCTTCGTGAGGGTTTTGCTTTCTAAGGCAAATACTTTTCCTTAAGCTTTTTCTCAAAGCCCAAGGTGTCGAATCCTGCCACACAAGCAGACTCCGTGGGGCTGAAAAATGGGTTTGTAATGTGGAGCACTGTGATGAGTACTTGTGGAATTCTTGGCACCACGTAGTGTAGAAGGTCAGGTGCAAGTGGAAGTTGGTTATTTGTTCACATCAGGGTGTCCCTGTGCTCTGGCTTGGCAGTGGCACAGCAATGGACCACTCAGGGTGGTTCTGAAGGGTTTCTGCTGCCCTTTGTATGCAACAGGGGGTTCTAATAGCATTCTTTCCTTTGTCCTAGGAGTAAATGAGGTAGACTACAGCCTTTATCCCAACAGAAAGTTGCAGGAGCAATGGCTGAGATCTTACCTTGAGGCCTACAAAGAATATAAAGGATTTGGCACAGAAGTCAGTGAAAAAGAAGTTGAAGTTCTCTATGTCCAAGTCAATCAGTTTGCACTGGTAAGTAACAAACACTTGATGAGAAGGTTTGAAATGATGCAGAGAAACCTGATGCTCTTTGAACAGATGTAGTGGCCACAAGATTCATGTGGACACAGGTTAGTTGCTGTTCTGAGGCAGTTTCGGGGGTGTCTGCTGAGCTCCTGGTCAGGTGTTAGGTGCGAGCTTCAGGGGGGAGCCATGGAGGTAATTAATATGAGCAGTCACTGAAGTTCAAGGTCTGTCACTTGTAACCTGGGTGTCCAGAAATGTCTCCACAAGGACACTGTCAAGCTTGTGGCCATTGCATGTTCATTTGGAAGGTTTTTAACAGTATCATGTGGTTAGTATAATCCATCCTTTCCATCTGAAAGTGAGCAGAGCCTCCTGGCTATTCCCTGGACTCCTACTGGAAGTAAGTCAGGAACAGATGAGAAATCTGTGTAAATGCTGATGCATTAGAGGTTTTCTAAAGCATTACATATCTCTTTGTCCAAGTCAGCAGTGAAAGTGAGTGTAATTATAGAGGTCTAAGGGTGTAATCAAAAATTCAAAAGAAATTTCCTGTTTGTACTGAAGTTCAGTGCATGTGGAATAATAGACATTTAATTAGCAGCAGTAGAGGTGGTAGTTACATTTCTGTGCATTCTTTTTAGCACAGTGTATATAGTCATACAACAGTCTGCTTCATAGGTGACAGAGCCTATGAATGCAGCATTATTTCTCTTGAAAATGACACATGGGGAGTTAAACTTCAGTGGATTTCCTTGTCTGCTTGTGAGTAATTTGTTCTATAATACTGCTTATGAATCTCTTTGGTGAAGAGAGATCAAATAACTTTGCAAAAAGATTGGATTTTTGAGTGTTCTCTTAAAGTTTTGTGTCTGTGAGAATATGTTTACACGTTAGATTTAAGATAAGGTTAATTTTTTGCTGTTACGTGTTTTTTCTTTCAGGCTTCGCACTTCTTTTGGGGATTGTGGGCTCTAATTCAAGCCAAATATTCCACCATTGATTTTGATTTTCTAGGGTAAGTGTGCTTGCTGTGTGCAATCGTGGAATAGCAGAGGGGGAAGGGACTTGTGGGATATTTAGTCCAACACCCCAGCTATCAGAAACGGAGATCTGAGCAACACACCTGACCTCTGTGATCATGCAGTAAAACCCTTCACTTTCAAGGGAAAACAAGGCAGTAAAAGCTGTCTGTCAGTGTTTTCTGTTGCTGAAAGTTCTCTGAATTGCATGCCCCGGGGCTAAAACGTGGTTTGCAAGGCAAGGAACATAATGTTTTTGGGTATTAAGTGTTTTTTGCTGGGGAGACAAAGGCGTGAAAGCCAAGTTGGTCAGTGAGGTGTGCTATCTGTCAGGTGCAAGACCTGCATTTCCTACAGTGAGAAGCAGAGATACAGCACTAAAGAGCTTGGTTACTTATTGCATGGAGTGTTGATCCTGGAGGTTGCTATCCTTGTGCCACCAAGGAACGCTAAGTTCTGTTGCAGGTAGACACCCGTGTCTTTGCCCTTTTCAGAATGGTCTTCCCTGGCGGCAAGCAGAGGCATTAATTTCTCCCCTGGGGGCTGAGCAGGGTGGTCAATGCTGTCATTTTCCCCGCAGAGGGTCACTGAGGGGGCGTTTCGGTCCGGGGCTCAGTGGTGTCCCCGTTCTGTGGCTCGGCCCCCGGCAGTCACCACGAGATGGGGTGAGCACGCCGGCCCAGAGCGCCCAGCCCGGGGTTGTGTCACAACCCTGCTGTGCCCCTGCAGACCCTGGCAGCCCGCTGAGGGCAGCGCTCAGCCCCTGACACTCCTGTGCAGCGTCTCTGCAGGCTGCGGCTGGGGGTGCTGGAGAGGAAGTACTAGAGTGTCAGCGCTCTCTTCCCGACTTCTTCCTTCGGCAGCTGCTCACAGCCAGTGTTGGAGACGGGCTGCTGGGGTCGGTGGAATTTTGGCTGGCCCCGTTTAGCGTGGCCGTTGTCAGGGGAAGAGTCAGCTGTTCCTAACCTGGAATGTCTCTCTCCCCTCGGCCAGGTACGCAATTGTTCGGTTTAACCAGTACTTCAGGATGAAACTGGAGGTCATGACGTTAGCTCTGCCCGAGTAACGAAGAGGAGGACTCTTACCAAGTGGATGGACAACCCCTGCATCTTTTCTGAGGACAGATACTGGAAAAAAAGCTAAACATTTGTTGAAGTGCTGTAATGCTCACTTGGTGGTTCTTGCTTTATAAATAATGCCTCTAGACAGTCCTTCAATGTTAAATTTATTACGAAGAACATACGTACTGCTGTTGATATAAAACGGATTAGAAACTTGCTAAATCTATAAAGTTGTAGAAATGGCAATTTAATCCTCCTTTGTAATTTATCATATGTTGTATGTGAATTATTTATTATACGTTTAACATGATTCTGTTGCTGCTTTCATCAGTTTTGTTAAAGTTGGGTGCAGACAGTGAAGTTGTTCCAAAGGATTCATTTGACAACTTACTTTATTGAAGTTGCATTCACTTATGCTAAAGAAGACATGTCAGAGACAATTCTTCTTTTAGAGGCCTGTGAGCAAAAGGAGTGACAATAGACTTGTGAGATCTCTAGTGTGGTATAGCTAGGGAGAAGGGTTAGGATGACCTTTGTTTTTCCCCCCATTTTTTTAAGGTAGCTTTCCATCCGATGGTACTTTTCTTTTGCACAAGAATCAAGCAGCTTGTTGAAGCGATAAATAACATTTTGATTTTGTTTTTGCCTTGACTGAGCTGTAGAAATGTGATGATTCTCTGAGGATATTGTACCAATCGCTGGTGTTAGGTGGACAGCCTGCCATGCCTGACTTCCCTGGGAAAGCTGCTTGTTTATTAAGTGTACTCTTTACAATCAAAAGACCACTATTCCAAATGTCTCTTCCTTTTTGAAACTTGATTCTAGGTTTGAGCCCTCTTCTGGTGCCTGTGTCGGTTGTGCTCCGGTGGCAGAATGGCCTGTGGGACTGGAGGTGGGAGAGCAGAGATGCTGCTGCACTGGGGAGCAGGGCACAGGTTTACAGTTCCCATATCGCTGACAACTTTCTGCTTTGTCCTCTCTCACCTTGGACTCTTAAGTCTTAAATGCCTGGCCCTGTGATTGTGCAGATTCTGGTATGTCTGGTGGTTCTTTCTGGTTTTTTTTTGGTTTTTTTCTCCTGTCAGCAAGTTGCTTTTCAAAGCCTCCAGTTTGAAGGGCAGTATGGAAAAGTAGTGTATGACTTGAGCAGTGAGGCTTTGATCATCACACACGCTTTATTTCTTAAAGCTATTACACCAAGAATGGTCTGGATTACAAAACTTTAGCTGAAAAGACAATGTTTACCTAATGGGACAGTGCATAAGTTTGTGTGGAAAAGAGGCTTTAACTCTGAAAGGGAGGGTGGGACTGGGGGCAGGAGACGGGAGGGGACCCACAGCAGAAAACTCACGCCCAGCAGTGGAGTTTGGGGCTAGGCAGGCATGAACTCGACTGCGATGATACTCTGAAAAAACTTTGCACTTTGGTCACACAAGTGCCCACATGTACAAAGTCTGTGCGTGTGCACGAGCACATGCAAACACAAACTTACGTGGGGAGTCTGTTGTACAGACTCCAGCAAAGATATTTATTCAAAATTGCTTTATATGGCACATGGCAGTGTGTGTATGTGTGTATAGTATGTACACAAGTACATACATATGTGCTTTACAAAAGCTTGGAGCGATTCAGGACAAAGAAAATTCATGTGAATGAAAAACCTTCACCAATAAAGACCATTTCCAATGGTATTCTGTTGTTTTACAGAAGTACGGTTTAGGACTTGTTTTTCCTCTTGTTTGTATTAATCCCTGAATGTTTCCATTTTATTTTTATTCAGTCAAAACCTTAAAAATCTTTATACAAATGGGAGAACTGGGATTTTTTTTCTTTTTTTGTAACTTGAAATGAGGTAACCGTTTTCTTTAGCTGGAGGCTACTATACTGCACAAACTCTCTTTGCTTTGAAACAAATAGCTAAAATAGACATTTATAATTTACTTTGTAGCAGTTATCAAGGATGTTGCTAGAGCTCATGAAGGCACTGAAGACCTTAATTTTCTGTACTTTCTCCTCCCTATGGACTTCATTGACATTTGAGGAATGATACCCTGCTGTTTTGTATTTCCTTTAAGTTCAGCAAGATGTCCTTGGAACTAAGATTGCTAAAGATTTTTGAACTCTGTTACTATTTTCTTCCAAGTGACAGCTTCATTTCTGACAACGTTGCTTTGTATTGATGAAATATTTTGAAAGAAGGCTGTGAAGTTCATTTGGTTTTGGGAAATCCAACACTTGACGGATCCTAAGTTTCCCAAAGGCTGGCAAAACGCATTCCCTCTTCAGGTACCAGTACTACTTAGGTTTGGAGTTACTGTGATTTTTGTCAGTAGTATTTTTGTTCGTATAGCTCAAGTAGCAATAACTGCAGGAGTGGAAGTTTGCTTCCGCAGAACCAAAGCTTTTCCTGAGTGCAGCTCAGCCTCATCCTTGTGGAGTGAATCCTGTAAAAGCACTTTGACGCAGGCAGCAAACAGGCCAAGCTTTTCCTGAGCCACTTTGAGGGAGCACAAGGACTGTCACAGGTTACAGGGGTCGACTTTGCAGTACTGGTCAAGGCTTTACGTTTGCACGTTGGAATTCACTTCCTTCAGCACTGCTCTGCATCAGCTTCCTCCCAAGAGAGGTGCAGGTTAAATGCATTTGTGAGCAGCTGGGAGGAAATGCTGTAGACCATCTCCCAGGATGAAATGCCAGTTGCCTTGAGCCTTGTTCCACATCCGTTTGAGCCAGTAGCACTCAGATATCCTCCTTTCCTGAGGAATATCTACAGATGCGTTAAGTTGGAAGTAGTAGTTTGCATTGCAGATGATAAGGTAGCTTGAAACTGTGAATACAGGACATTCTGAATGTAAGTTAGGTACTAGAGAACATGTACTTGTTTCACTTAATTTATCTCGGTCTCTGTAATAGCAACGTGAAGATATTTGAAGTAGGGCAGAAAAGTGACTGAGCTCTAGAAACATCCTGTAGTAGTTTTGACTGTGACTTGCCAAGAAGATACTCTGTTGCCTTCGTTAAGCTAAGGGCATGAATGCCAAAATCGATAATTCTTGCTGTAGTTAAAGCTATATTGTAAATATAAAGAGGATTATTAATCAGGGCATTCTTGCAGAAATAGCATCAAGTCAATAGACTGTAGTGGCCTGGTTGCTTTTGTAAAGCAGAATAGTGTGATTTTTTTTCCTTCCCATTTCTGCAGTCAGATCTGGCTAATCCACGGCTAATTTCTTAGGTCACCCGAGCACTAGAGGTCTCTGAATGGTCACTAGTCTCCTGTCACATATTTTTGAATACCTTCATTGACACTTGTTGATTTGCTTTTTGAAAGGACATATGAAATTTGCATTAACCAGGTCTGACTGTACGTGTATATACAACAGTGTAAATAACCATTTGTAAATTAGTGTGAATTGTACTCTATCTTGCATTTATGGACTTGTGTATTGCATTGTATTCTTTCCTATTTTGTAGAAATCTTGATGTAAAGAAGAAATCTAACTCTGTGTGTGGACCTCTTTTGTTAAATTGATTTATAATGGAGCATAATACTTTCACGTTAAGATATCCATTTGTAGCCTGGGACACCCAGTGTCTTTCTTCCCCCCTTAGCTTTTTTGACATCTTGCTCTTGGGAATGATTCTGGGAATAAAGAGATTTATGCAGTACTTAGATGAAGAGAAAATCTGTTCTAATAATAGGGCAAACCATGTGTCAGAGGTATATGCAGTACCAGTGGGATAGGGAAAGCTGTTAAAATTTTTTATTTAGACTTCCAAAAATTTCCTATGCATTCTGGAATGCTGTTGACTTCTTTAGAAGGGTGTTGGATTGAAGCACTCCTGAAGTGTGTGCTCCTGTGGGGACACTGATTGAGGTGGCTGTGATTGGAGTCCCCCAAATGCTTTTGGTGGACCTAGCCTTCTAATAGGATTAGTTGCTAACTTGTAAATGCTTATACTGAGTGCCCAAATCACTCATCTAGTTCTGTCAATTAATTTACCTCAACACGAGAACTATTGGTACCCCTTTTAGAGTATTTAAAACTTATAGCTGAGAAATATTCCCTGTGTGGTTCCTTCCCCCTCCTCCTTGTGCCCACAACCCTACTTCTTTTAGCATAAACATGAATCTAAAATCTTCCTTTCCATACTTGGTTTCTCACTGTTTCATTTTGGACTAAAATGGCATTCTGCTTTGTCATTCCATGACTTCTCATCAGAATTTGTTTTTGTGTAAAAAGTCCCTTTCTGAAGAGGCCTTTAACCTAGAAACCACAGACATAATGAAGGTTAGTTCTTTCCCTGACTGTATTTCATCACTGTTGCCTTTCACTGTCTGGTATGAACTGCATGCTGTCCTTCAAGACACTCTGGGGTTAGTTCATTCTCTTCACTGGTGTCTTTAGTACCTCGGCTGGGAAATTCTGATTTGAAGATCTCATTCCCCATCTGACAGATGGAGCTTGATGCAGTTTGTGCAACCTCTCGGCCTTACCTGTGGTGACATTTGAGCTTACAAAGGTCCTGGGAAGCGAGTTTACCCAAGAAGTACTAGTCAAGAGCAGGAGTGGGCTTGGAAAATGTAACTAAAAGGAAATCACTCACTTGGAAGCTCAAGTTTTTGCTGGAGCAAGGCATTGAATATGCTTGTTTACTCTCATGGTTTAAGGACAAGAGCAAATTATAAAGGGGTAAAGTTTGTTTCAGGATGAAGTTCAGATTTCTCTAAAGCTTTTGGCAGGTAACAGAAGCTTACAAATATTTTTGTTGCTCATACCAAAAGAAATCTGAACGTTGGGTAACTTTTTGATGGAATAAAACCCTGTTCCAGACCGCAGTGGCACTGTAACCTCTTGTCTGGGCCAGTCCTTCCTGCAGTGACCAGAGCAGGTAGACCACGTCTCACGTGTCCGTGTTTGAGGTGGTTGTGTGTTCCTTGTTTTCATGGTTTTTGTTATTGGTTGTGTTCTAGGATTGCTGAACTGCTGCACTTGGCAACTACCTACTCTCACCTTCCACACTAAGCGGGTTGTCATCATGGTAGTGGAGCAGAAAGCGTTTTTTTCAGGCCTTCAGGGAAATGCAAGGCTGACTGCAGCAGTCTTGCAGACAATTTTTCCTCCCTCCTTATGACTGTGAGTGGCAAACTGGTTGTTTTCAATAGCTGAGAAAGGCAGGAAAGAGCAAGACCTTTGAGGTTGTGCCAGGGAGTGTTCTGCTAGCCAAACACAGGCCCTTTGGGGAAGGGGCTCTCGGCAGTGAGAAATCCCTCCATTCCAGGTGCTACTAACGAGCTGGATTAAACCAGAGCCTGTGGCTTAGAGACCTTGGGTGGGAAGGAAAGTGTGTGAACTGTTTGCACAGGCTGGTTGTAAGGAGGTGCTCCATCCAAGTGAAGCGCTGAGACGCTGGAAAAGGCATTGTTTGATTTTTCAGGTGGCTTTTACAGTTGGTCTGAGCTGTAGAGAGTGTGTCATTAGGAAACCAGTCAGCCCGGGGAGAGAGGGAAGAGACTGTTCAAAAAAGCAATTCTAAAAAAGGAAGTACCTTTGTAGCTGATTAGTTTGCAGTATGTTGTGGTTTGGGCTTTTCTGTGTATGTAATAGTGTGGGTGGTGCTCTGCACAGAATTCTGTCATGAAGGGTTTTATTACTATTAGGAAATGTCAGAAACTGTCTGGGAGGGCCCTTGAAGACCACTGGGATCTTAGCTGGCCAGACTTCACCAGATGAGCAAATTTTTGGTTCCAGGTTTCACTCTCTGTTTCTGCAGCCTTCTGAAGTGGTCACGCTGCTATGACAGGTTCCCTGTGGTGTGGAATTGATTTAATGGACTTCCCAAATATCTTTGGTTTGATGTTTGTAGAGGAGTGACGCAGAGGGAAACTGCATGGAAATGGAAAGGAAAGGAAAACAAGCAGGCACACTTTGACACTAAATGCTGAAAGAACTTCAGGTCCTGCACCAGCCTATTTTTGTGGCATTGAAACTGTGTTTTTCCTCTATTAAGTGGTTTTGGATTTTTTCCCACATAGACACCCGTGCAAAATGCAAGATGAAAGAGGTCATGGAAGAGAAATGTGAAAAATATCATGAAAAATACAGCGTGAGCTGGAGAAAAAGTATGTTTCTAAATTTTTGATAGTAGTAATTATTACGTGTTATCAGAAAATAAGTGTCCAGTCTTCAGTGTGAAAGAGTTCCTTTTTCTTGTAGCAAGTTTCCATTTCCCATTTTGTATCACAGTGTGGTAGTTCATGCTGCTGCTTTGTACACAAGTGCTTTGAACAGTCTCAGCACCGAGAATGTATCCAACCTTTCGGAGGCGTGACTCCAGGTTAGAGCCATTGGTTCCAAGCCTCTTTGCTAAAACCCTTTGAACACTTGCAGACACAGGGCCACAGCATTTTAGGAATATATTCCATTTTGTGTAATCTTCTTTGTTACTGCGGATTTTTCGATGTTTTTTTAAACACAAGTCCACTCGTGTCCTATGAGTAAACTAAGCTGGATTTATGGAAGAGCCTTTGTCATCTTCTAGCACTCTCATCCCCCAAGAGTCCCCGTGCCTCTTGTGTCTTGTGGTGTTTAGGTGCATCATTTATTCATTGGAGTGAACTGTTTTTCTTTTGAGCTAAATGTAATTGAAACTATTCTAAGGCCTTCTACCACTGATTAAATGAAGTAATGTACCTTTCAAAGAGATTTATATTGTGTAAATAATTTCAAGCTGCAACAATAAAGTTGGTTTCTAATGGCGCTGTTAGTATATGTTGTGATGACTTTGCTTTTCCCCCGGTTTGAAAACTTGATACAGAATAGTCAAGAGTTCTTGGTTCAAGGTTTTGACTTGTGTCCAAATGCTTCATAGGATTGATGGCGCAGCTAAAAATAAATATTTTGAGCCATAATTTGGCTTGCACGAAGATAAGTGTTAACGGTTTTGCATATTAAATAGGCTTGGTCACTGTCTGCTGAAATGTAGTGGGGGATGGAGCGTGGCTGTCAGGAGGGGTCACTGCCCTCGAGCCAAAGGAGGAAAGCCTGCAAAGGGAGGGCTGCACTGGCGTTTAATTGGTGCCTCATAAGTGCTCTTTTAACTCTGGGGGACTGTTGTATAGGCGGGTCCGTGATGCTGAAAATAAGCTCTGCATCCAGTGCCAGTGGCACAGGGTTGGATGTGTGCTGTGGATCAGCTGGAATGTGCCCAAGGCCAGGCTGGACTGAGCTCTGAGCACCTTGGGATAGCAGAAGGTGGAGCTGCAACTCGATGGTCTTTTAGGATTCCTTCAAACCATTCCACAATTTCAATTTAATAGAAGATACTCAGACTAGGACTGGGTTTCTGTCCGTACTGAATTGCTGCTTGGGCCAAGAGATGGTGTTTCTGTGGCATCCATGGCTCAAAACCTCAAAGCTCCTCAGGGAGGGCTAAGATGTGGTTAATCTTTGTTCACTAGTGTAGTTACAGTGGAAAGGAGATCTGTGCTGATGAATTAATCCAAGGCAACCTGGAAGCTTTCTTTTTTTCCCTAAGTACAAATCCTTCATTCACAGTTTGGCTAGAAAGTTCAGAGTAAGCTCTGAGATAGAAATTGTCCATGGGAAGTAATGAAGAAGTTTTTTGAAACTACCCTGGACAATAAGGTCCTGAATAAGTTATTAATACTTCTTTAGATATAGAGCAAAGTACAGACATAATAGGAGAGAAAACAATGGCATGAGTAGTGTACTCCAATGCCTAGCACGTTTAAATGTCAGCTATATAAAGTGTGCACTCACAGGAGTCTTCCCGAGTGAATTCAAAATAGCACATTTGACCTTAATAACAATACAAAGCTGATTGGGGTTATTTAGGCTGTGTACAGGATTATAGGGTTAAATATATTTAACATGTATACATTGTTAATAGATACAATAATTATATCTATGTATGTTTCCTTCCCATTTCTTGTTAATATTCCCTACAACCATTTGGCAGTTTACCCTCATCCCATCCCACTGTCTTGCTGTACTGTTTAGAGTAAAGTTGCTCCTCTGGTTGTTAGATTTTTAGGAGTGTGAAAGGATCGATATATAAAATTGTTGAAGTAATAGCACTCACCTGAGAGGCCAGAGGTGATACCTACTTGGAAGAGTTTTATGGCTGACCAGGTGTTCTGCCAATTGATGGATGATTTAAAGGCCACAGACACCAAGGGGGAGAATGGTCTTATTTTTCTGTGAGTACTGAGGCAACACAAAGGTAAAATGATGCATCCAATAAAACTGCATGCCTGGCTTTAGCAACAAGCAAAAATAAGCAAGGTGAAGCACCTAATCGATTACTATACAGAGAAGGGGTGGTGGCTGAGAAAGATACATCCCTGGTGGCCCAAACACTTGGCCCTCAGCCGGAGCCCACAGCGCCTGGGGAGCCCCGTTCCGCAGCGAGGACTGGGAGAAAATCCCACGCAGTGCACCCACCGCAGCTGGGGTCTCCACATTCACCCCAACAGTGGGTCCAGCTTGTACAGACCCAGATCAGCAGGCCAGAGTGGCTTGATGACATTTTTAGCCCAGAAATTCCTGGATCTGATGGCATACCTGTTGACCGGCCAGGGCTTGGCCAGAGCCTGGGCCGCGGCCGGGAGGGTTTAATGTAAAATATCCTGCAAACAGGCTAATGCCAGCTGGGCACGCTCCTGAAACTGCTCCGTCTCCTGCTGATACCTACACAAGGTTACGCAGAGCTGGCAGGAGTGCTTTGTAATCTATTTTTGGCTAAATAATACCAATGGTGCCAGTCACGCGCTGCCCAGGGTCGGCCCTGGCCGCGGCCTGCTCCGGGCCCGGCCCCTCCCAGGGCAGGGCAGAAACGTGGCTTTCACTCTCATCCTTCTTTCCCATGGGCACCTTTTTGGCCCTGTGCTCTAAAATAAAGCAGGGTGAGAGAGTCCAGCACTCACCCGCAGGTGGCAATGGAGCTGCAGGCTGTGCCTCGTTGCTGGAGAGGCTCTTTGGAGACAGCTCTTTTCTGTAGCGCAGCGTGTCATACACCGAGTTAAACCGGAAAAAAGGGTATTCTTTTATCTCTCAACGAGTTGCAGCCAAGATCTATAATTGCCTTGCTCTTAATGTTGCATAACTGTTAGCAAGACTCAAGCCAAGCATTAATGAATTTCATCAGAACTTCATTTTTTAATGAGCATCATTAATCATTAGTCATGCATGCTACAACCTACACTTTTCTAAAGTGGGGCTTTGCCAATCCTGCTGCACTATAAAAACAGCAGCACGTCCTCCCCAGATTTTATCAGTGAAATAACAAGAAAAGACTGCAGAGAGAGGGAGAAACAAAAAACTTTTATTTGACCTTTTAAATACTTAAGATACTCTCTGAAAGTTGGGCTGAATCTTCAGCTTGTGAGCAGCTGCTGCTGCACTTTTCTCTGGGCTGTGGTGCCAATGTGAGAACCCTGAAGTTGCTCTAAGCTGCAGTGTTGATCCGGCCTTTGCCTGTGGATTCACTGGGCTCCCTTGGCTCGTTTCCAAGTTCAGTGAAGCTTTGAAGGTAAACTTGAAAATAAGTTTGGAAAAATGATGTCTAGAGGTCTACTGGCTGGTCTTTGCTCTTTTGGATCGTGCAGCCTGTGTTTAAAAGCTACAGAAGGAGCAGCGGGTTCCTGGCTGTCCCAGCACACTTGTCCAGATTTAGCATGCTGGTAACGAGCAAGTGGCAGTGTTTTATCTGCACCAAAGTGTCTTGCAGCTCCTTCACGGTTCTTCTGCACAAAGCAGAGTTTAATTCACCCACCTCTGCAAGTTAGCTTGTCAGGCAGGCGCCAGTCTGGTAGAGCTGTAGAGGAAAGAAAAGCTTTTCCCTGGTGTGTGTCCCGGGGGCAGGATGGCTCCCAGCCCCTCGCGGGCAGCCAGCCACAGGACACCAGCAAATGGCCTCGAGCTGCACCAGGACAGGTTCAGGCTGGACAGCAGGAAGGATTCCTTCACCACACGGGCTGTCAAACACTGGCATGGGCTGCTGAGGGAACAGCAGTGTCAGCACCTCTGGAAGAGCTGAGGACTCCACGTGGCACTTGTGCTTTAGCTGGGAAGGTGGGGCTCAGCCAAAAGTTGGACTCTGTGATCTCGAAGGTCTTTTGCCACCTTAATGATTCTGTGATTCTAAGTCTGACCCAAAAGGTGCAGTCTCTCACTGCAGTGGCTGACTAGAAACAAGATTTCAGACACAGATTAAACCAAAGCAAATGAATGGAATTTTGTCCAATAATTCTGCACAAGGGAAAACTATTTTCTCTATTTTATGCACTAGACCAAGAAAATATTTTTTCTGATCTTGGCCTATGTGAATACTAATGTTTTTGGTTAAAACAGAGGAGTTGTCTGAGGTAGTGTTGTACAGGAGGAAGAGTAAAATAACGGAATCACAGAATTGTTGAGGTTGGAAAAGACCCCCAAGATCATGGAGTTCAAACTTTGACTAAACACCATCTTGTCAATTAAACTAGAGCACTGGGTGCCAAGTAATTGCTTAATTATCACAGATAATAGTAATGATAGTATCAAGGGATATTTCTATATTGAAATACAGGATCTTTGTTTGCAGAGATGAGAAAGAAGGAAGTGTCTCCCTGATGGGAAGAGGAGCTAGCACCGTGGAGGAGAAGGACAGGGAAAGAATTATGGGACAGGAAACAGAAAAAAGGGATGAATGAAAAGGTGCGCTGACATGGGAGACAGTGCAGGGTTTAAAAACAGAGACATGAAATAAAAGGGACTGCCCAGGATGAGGGGGAGGAGATACTGAATAGAGTGGCAAGATTATATCAGAGGTTTGCTGCAAATAATCAATTTGCCTTTGGGGGAAAAAAAGGGAGATACAATTCTGTATAACAACTATAACACAAAACATAAATACAATGTAAACCTATCTATAAATATGGCTAAAACCACCAGAAGATGATACAAAATTTTCTATCACTGTATCAGTTATTAGACCTAGTTTTTGACAATGGTCTAGTGAAAACATCAGTCCTAACCCACAGGCCTCCTTGCTTGTTCCAAAGAAGATGTTTACTGTAACAAACGAAGCTCTTCTATGGCAATACAATTTCCTTGCCATGGGAAAGGATCAGAAACTGCAAAATGTTATCCCATTGCCACATTGTTCTGAAAAGAAACACAAGGCATACATTAAATTAATTTCTTCAAATAATTCAGTATTTATTTAAATATCTGATATTCAAGTAATGGATGGCAGATAAAATATCTGAGTTGCACTTTCTAACTGTTGGCTGGTTTTTTGGTTTTTTTTTGTTTGCTTGTTTGATTGTTTTTTTTTTTTTTTTAATAGAGCAGTAGAAGGACAAGTGTTGTCTATGTTACAAATGAGCTGATATGCTCCTTACTCTGTAACTATACACACAGGGAGAGAGAAAGTCTTCTGCCCGAGTACCTTGCAATAAAGGTAGAAGAAGATCAGATTCCTGTTTTACATGTAGAGAAGAACAGAACAGAAATAGAAATTGCAAACCTGGTTCTGCACAATTAGATCTGTAGCATGAGCAGGAATGAAACACTGATATTATATTGATCAAGCTTTTAATTTCTTTCCTGATGAAATGGTGCTTGCTGAGAGCAAAATGTTTCTACAGAAATGTTCTGTTTGCTGAAAATATCCTGAGGTCTTGGGCAGTGGAGGAGGCACCAGGGAAGCTTTGAATCAGGAGGGAAAGCAGGTATGTGTGTCTCCCTGCCACCAGGGCAGTGATTCCAGGTCAGCTCTCCTTTTCTGTTCCTACAATGGATGTTAAAAGCTTGGTCTTATTAGATTTAATACCAACATTTTGAGTTAGAAATAATTTTTGTGAAACCATGTCCAGGACAGTGTTTTTAATCCAAACATCCACTTTCAATGACTGTTGACAGTGTTGATAATAAATTCCTGATTTTTGGCATAATTTGATTCAGTTAAAAATCTTGGCTGTCTTCAGATTACTCACCATGTGCAAATAATCGATGTGTAGCCTCCCCTGGATTATAAATACAGTGGAGATTAAAAACCACTTTTCTGCTATTTTCTGTAACTCAGATAAGTTAGATAATTTTTTCCCTTCTTCTCCTGGGCTGAACCAAAATAACTTGTGTTTTCAGTACATTTTGATTTAAAGACATCCTGAAATGGTGGGTTCACCATGTTGATAATTACCATGTTTCTACGGTCAGTCAGACTCACCAGCAAAAGAAGTCACTTCATTTTTCCTCTGAACTTGTCTGCTTTAAGCTCCTTTATTAAACTCTGTCCTTAAAAAAACCCAAAAACCCCCCCCCAAAAACCAAAATCCCAGTAACTTTGTATCCTCCTTTTCCCTCATCCCCTTTCAGTCTTTGATGGGCACAGTAACACAGGGCACTAAGGTGCCTTATCCTTTCCTGGGTGTATTTTCCCCGCCAGTTCTGCATTGTTGGTGTCACCGCCTTCCTCCCTGCCTTGCTCTCCTCTCAGGGTCTTGCTCGCTGCCCCCTGCCCAGGTATGGACCCTGGAAACCCCTGCTCCTGTCTGACAGGGCAGAGCTGTTGGTGGGCAGTGTCTGGGCTCCCACCGGCAGCAGCTGGTGTGTGGGTCACAGAGAGATCCCCGGCACACCGTGGTGGCCCCGGCCACTCTGCTCAACTCCTTCGTGCCTGGAAATTGTTCGGAAGGGTTCTCACATTGATTTCAGCATCACACATCAGAATATTTAACAGCACCGGCCGATGAAGTAATCCCTTCCATCACAGAGTTGACTCACAGTAATAATTCACCACTGACAACTATTTTTTGAGATCTGTGAGTTAGCCAGCTTTTAATTAGAGCTCAGCAAAACAATTCTTCTGCAAAAAAGGATTCTGTTTGTCAAAATCCAAATGTTTTGCAAGAATGTGTCAATTTTGACAAATATTTTTAACAAGAAAAAGTCAAAACATTTCACTTTTACTTTCTTGATTTATTTTAATAATATCAAAACAACTTTTTTATATAAGATAAAATTGTTTTGACTTTATCATGTTTACATTTCATTTTCTTTCTATATTAAAGTATCTTAAACATGTTTCATATTAAATACATCAGCTAACACATTATATTTAACATAAGAGAAGCTCAAACGAGATGGATAAATATTATCCAAATGAATTGTTGGAAATATGTTCACTGTTCTAAATTAAATTGCAAGCAATTTTTAATACATTACTGATTTCTGAAGTATCAAGATTTTGCTCTCATTTGGAAACTTTTTCAGCTCCTCTCCACAGCCCTGAATGTTCCACAAGGTAAGTTTGCAATCTTGGTCTGTTTAACATCTACTCTGTAAATGATTAGCAGTAACAGTGGTTTAGTAATAATAATAACGCTGCTCCACCTGCTAAAGTGAGCTCATTTTGTCACTTTATAATTGGAATAATAAGTATTCTAAACTGTTGGTTGTTTTTAGAAAAGGTTTAGCAATTCAAGTTGTGCAGGGCTGGGCTTGTGGGCAGCAGGCTCTGCCTGGGCCGGGCTGTGGTGGTGGCTGCTGTGCTGCTCCCTGGCCACCAAACTATGGAGCACTGCAGTGGCAAAGTCAGCTGTCCTCGGATGGAGAGCTGGGCAGGAAGGGAATGACCTGGCCAAGAAGGATTTTGCCAAGTTGTGCACGGCTGGCATGGAAGGGGAAAAGAAAAAAGAGATAATAAATTGAATGGCTGTGGAATGGAGTTCAAAATAGGCTTACACATGCAAGGAATAACAGTAAAGAAATGAAAGATGGAGGAACCAAGAAAAATAGATGGGAAAAAAGTCATACATGAAGCCAAATATAAAGTTCTGGTATTTTCCTTTGCAGATAATTAATTTGAGACTTATCTTTAAAGGAGAAATCTGCACTGTATCTAATCATCAGGTACGTTTATGTGAGCACAGGTACAGCCTTTGGCTTCTGGGAAGGTTCTTTTGTGACAAGGACCACGATAAAGTTGTGTATCATGTTCCCCTTCTGTCCATCTGTCAGATCTTCCATGGTGTATCTCCACTTTAGGCATTACAAAATGGACCAGATCTGAATAAAACTGGTAGAAATGTTCCAAGGAGGTTGCACATCTTTCATTTTTACAGGCTGCAACTTTAGACTGCGAGTTCTGAGTAGGACATGGGTGCCAAACATTGTGAGCCAAAGGCATCCCCGGCAGAAACTCCTGCTGAGATTCACCTCAGTTGCTCAGGTCAGGAAGAGCGATCTCATTTTCAATGCAAGTCTCATGGGCAGGAGTGGAGATGCTCTTTATCAGAGGTGACGATATTCCTGGGAACTCCTGAGGCCTGTTTTGTAAAATACCACCATATTCCAGGCACAGCCCTGCTGGCACAGGGAGCAGCAGTGCTCAGAGGCAGGCGGATCCTGAGTCCATATTCCCCAGCAGCTCTGGCTGCTCCACTGCATGTGCATCCCGTGCAGGACACAGAAACCCTGAAGTGCCACTGACACCTCAAAGTACCTCAGCTCTCTTCATCTCCGGGGGTACAAGTGAAAGGCTCTCAAACCAGGACGATGCTAAAAGCTGCAGGCTTCCCCTGACCTGGAAGTGGTGTTTTTATCATTTTGCAGTTTGTACGTGGGTAAAGAGAGGCACAAAAGGATGGTGGTTTGCCAAAGCCCACTCTGTGAAGGATTGCAAACTGAAAGACATTCTGGAACAATGGGGCACCTGTGCCCAAGCTCCAGATGATGTTGGGTAGCCTGGCTCGCTTGACATCCCCTCTCAGCCCTCCCTCTTCTTTGGATGTCTTCCCTCCCCTTCTTGCTAACGGAGCACTGTAATTTTTATAATAAATTAAAAAAGGGCCAGCTCTTCAGCTTGTTCACAACCCCCAAAAACCCCTGGAGTCGGCCAGGTTCAGACCAGCTGAAGCTCCAGCACCTGCAGTGCTGCAGTTGGCAGTGTGAGCAGGAGAGATGAGCAGAAGCAGAGCTGGGGATTTGCACTGCTCTCCCCTCCCACGACTGGCTCCGCTTATAAACCGGCGCAGGATCCTTACCCAAACAACACATTGGATTCCTGTCAGCCAATTTAAAAATAGATTGCTAGGCACAATCCTGTCTTTTACTGCAGTTTCTGGCTATCGTATCGGTTCTTCGTTTCAGCTTCTGTGCTCTCCTGTCTTTTCTCTTTTGCTCTCCTCCTCCTGTCCCTGCTGCTGCAGCCTGGCTGAGCTTCTGCCCATGATGAAGGAATAATCCCATCGTTGAGTGCCCTCATAGGACTGAGACTTCCCAGTGTGAACCAGGTGTAGTTGGTGCCCAAGTATCCCCTGTCACCTCTTCTACAGCTACACAACGCTGCAAGGGGTGGCTGGAAAAAATCAGATGAAGCCCCTCATGGAATAGCTCTCCTTCCACGTCAGGACCTGTCGCTGTGGAAAGTGGAAAAGCACAGTGAGGGGATGAGAGGCAATCCAGGCCTGCCTCTCTGGAGTAAATGGCATTTTAAGTGACCAAATGGAGTTAGGAGTTGACTGAAGATTTTAGTCTTGCAGAGGAGCTAAGGCATCTGCTCACTAATAGATGTGTGAAGGAAACACTTGCTTATATCAAGCTGTGGTGGAAGAGAGCCTGCTTTAGAACTAGTAAATTATAAACAAGCTCTGAGTGAAGCCTTTTGGTTATTAATCCAGGCTGGGGAATGGAGCAGCCTTGGGAGAAGTTCCTGAAGGTGCTGGAGGAGAGGTGGCTCTGCCCTGGCCACGGTCACTGGGACCCCAAGCCGCAGTGCTGGGCTGAGCCCAGCGTGGGCAGCAGGCAGGGACCCTGCCCTGTGCCCCCTGCGCTGGGAGCCCTCCCGCAGGACCTGGGGCTGTGCTCAGAGCCAGGGCAGAAACACCAGGGCTGGGGGAATGGCCTCACACCGGCAGAGAGTGGCTTGGGACGGGATACTGGGCAGGAACGGCTGGCTGGGAGGGTGGGCAGCCCTGGCACAGGGGGCCCGGAGCAGCCGGGGCTGCCCCGGGACCCTGGCAGTGCCCGAGGGAGGGGGGATCTCTGAGCAGCCNGGGCTCCCTGGCAGTGCCCGAGGGAGGGGGGACCTCTGAGCCGCCCGGGACAGGGAAGGGTGGCCCTGCCACGGCAGGGGGTGGGACTGGACGATCTTTAAGGTCCTTTCCATCACAAACTCCCCAGGGATTCTTAGCAGCAGGCAGGTGCCTGAACCTGGGGGCAGCCAGCTGCTCTGCAGCCCCACCCAAAGGTGGGCACAACGCCAAGAGTAACCCGTTATAGCAGAGGGAACAGAAAAATGGTCGTGGAACTCCTCCCCAGGCTTGTGTGTCGAAAAACAACAGCTTGGTCAAAGTGGAAAATTTGATGAAATGGACATTCCTAGGGAAAATGTCTGTTTTCAATTCTGTATCATGCACCAAGGCTTAAGTCTGTTACTGTTTTGGTTTTCTCAATAAAAAAATATTTTCTTTAGCAAGTGTTTGGTTTGTTTTTTCTTCAAAAAGAAAAGTTTTAGTTCCAAAGTACAGTTAAACTTTAAAACTCTTTAATAATAGCCACTAAGTATCCAGCCTGGTGAAATATTTGGCTAAAAGATTGCACATGCTATTTTCAGCTTCAGTGTTTCAGCTTGTACATGTCCAAACCATTATGATTTGAAATTTTGGACAAGAGAATATTTAAGAAAAAAAAAAAAAATTGATTGCCTACCCTGTCAACATTTTTCATTAAAAGCAATGAACTTTTACCTTAGCTAGGGAACTGCTCTCCCTGTGTAGCAGTAACATTATACCCAAAAATATACTTTCTTTATTGTATAGTGGTGATGTTACTGGCAGTGACTAATCTCTCTAGAACTCAAAGTCCTCTCTCCATCTGCAAAGCTGAGATGTCACCTCTTAGGGATAAATAATCTTAACCCAAGCTGCTTTTGAAATACAAAAGCTTACAGTGTTCCTAAATTTTTTGCAGGCTTAGATGCTTCGATCTAAAGTACCATTTTAATTCGTTAAGTGACTCTTTAATTAAATTAACAATTCCCTCCTCCCCTAATCAGTAGATCGTCTGTCTCTGAGTCATATTCCAAGTGACAAAAAATTATTGCATTTTCTCTCATCAACACTGCAGAGCAACAGTAGCAATGGCTGACCTAGATGCTCTTTTGCTTCAGGAAGAGAATTTTACTAAACTTTATTTATATCCCCCATGCAAATTCAATAAATCACATTTTCAATGGAGCACCTCAATTCTTCTTGAAGGACCTTTAATGCCAGTGGTGCACAAGGAAGATGCTTACAGCACTCAGACAGTAAAGAACATTGACAGACAGGAAAAGTGATTAGATTTTGATTCAGATTTTGAGACAGGGGTCTGAATTTGTGTGTTTAAGATAGCGTGTTCAGTGCTGGTAGCAGAATGCATGAGCTTAGTGACAAACTGTGCAGTTTATAAATGCACGGGACCATTTCTCTGGCTCCTCTGTCTAAGGAGGACACAAGGTTTGCCTTTCAAACTACATTTTACAGAAATAGATAAAAAGAAGCCTCACAAGATTTCCTGCTTACTTTGTGAGCACTTCCAGAGCAAGACGTAGCAAATTTGAGGAAAGCAAAGAGTGAAAGAGAATTAGGAAAACATTCCACCTAAACAAAACAAGGCAGCTGTTTTGCAGCAGTTTTACACCACCATTCATCCACAGTGAGAGGGTAAACTCTTTCAGTACCTCCCTACACTCCGAGTAAGGAATTTCTTCCTAGCATCTAATCTAAATCTCTCCTCTAATAGTTTAAAACTCTTCCCCATGTCCTATCACTACCTGCCCCTGTGAAAAGTTGCTCAGAGGCCATTTTCAGTTGAATCCTGAAATGTTGATCACAGCTGTATGTAAGAGCCTGCAATTGTGAAATGTGATGAAGAGCAGGTGGGCACAGTACTTTGTGTCAGACAGAGTGCCCTCGCATACCCGGGGTGCTGTGCACAAGAACAGGGGGTTTTCAGCTTCCGTGCACTCTGCTCCCTTCTCAGGAAATGGATTTCTTACCCTTCAGTGACTGATTGCATCTGCCTGAGGGAGTTGAGAACCTGGTTTCATCTATAGCTTCCTTGCTTCATGTCTCTGACTTTCTAAACTTGCACCATTTGCACTGGAATTTTCCAGCTTTGCATGCAAATGTAAAGATCGCTGTGATCAAAGAAAAGAGGAGGGGTTTACATTTCCTTGTTTGTTTTTGAGACAGACTAGATTGCTTCTTTTTTTCATGGATAGCTCTGCTCTCTGGAGAAGAATGCTGCATTTTGTCCCCTATCCATGCAGACTTCTCTGTATTTAGCTTATTCACAGTTGCTCACTGCTAAAGCTTGTTCAGTGAATGCTGAGTTCAGTGTGCTCTAGGAGAAAATAGGACAAAAACCTGAGGCAGACTGGCTGCCACCCCCCGCCGTCTGCGAGACTTGGACCGGAACCTTCCTTTCTACTTAATTTAGGATGTGACCCTGATCAAGATTTCGAAATTAGATTCCACTCTGTAATATACTCTATATAATCTTCCTCATGGAGTAGAAGAATCTTTGTATAACTGAGCTCTGAAAGGCACAGGGCACACCCTGCACATGGGGAGAGTAGGTGCAGGTGGGAGACAGGAAGTTTTCCCAAGAGATCCTGCAGGGTGCAGCCAGCCACCCAGCCAGACACCCCAGTGACAGCAGGTTGGGCAGCTAATCTGGGAACACTGGGACAGCAGGGCTGTGTCAGAGCACAAAACATTTTCTGCTTCCTATGGAGATTAAAAAAGGAGTGCAGGAAGGGGTCCAACGTGTCATAAAACTTTCCCCTCCCCGTTACTCAGGGGTTTTCTGAGCTGGAGGCTTGTGGCTCTGTGTTCCACAGCCCATAATAGATTCTCCTCCATGAATTTGTCAAATCACATTTTCAACCATATCATACTTTTCGCTTCCAGAATTATCTGTCTTTGAGCTTAATTATGTGCCACATGGAAAAGTGCTTCCTCTGCTCATTCCAGTTCTGTTGCAAGATAATTAATTTCATGTCCTTAGGTCTTAGATATGGAGAAGGAGCCACAGATCTTCCCCTCCTGCCCTTTGCTGCAGCCACCAGCACATGGAAGATCCCTCTTCTCCAGGCTGGAGAGTCCCAGGGTGCCTCTGTTCCTCTCACAACTGCTGCTCTGAACCGTCATCATTTCTATCAATGCTGTGTCACTTTTGAGGGCAACAAGAGGGCCTTGAAGGAGCCACAAGCACAGTGATTCTCCCGTCTGTTCTCTCTGCCCTTCCTTTCCCCATGGTTCTCTGTGGCTTATTTACCTTTTCAGCCTTCCTGAGCAACCTTCCTTGATGTTCCAGTGGCACCATGCAGTGACACCAAGCTCTTTCCTGGGTGATAACGAGTGACTCCATGCCCGAGTGCAGCTCTTTGCTTTTCTTGGTGTTCATGTGCTTTTCCTGGCTACCTTATCGCCTCCTCACCCAATAACTTTCTCCCACAGACGGACCTTTGGATTTCCGAGCTGCTGCCTATGCCAAATAGTTGTGCTGCTGGCTCGTGTCACAGTCCCAGCGTGGGAGCTGCTCTGGAGATGTTTGGGAGCTCGACTTGGCTACTGCTGCCCTGTGAGAGCTCTCTGCTCTGTTTTCACTCTCAGCTTTTAAATGTGTTTCAAATGTTTCATCAAGCCCCTCAGTCTCAAACGAGTTCTTCCCGATGCTGGCTCCCCCCAGCTCTCCTCCTGCTCTGGCTTTCCCAGCTTCGGGTATTGTCCTCTTTGAAAATCATGGCTGTTTATTTCGTACGTGGTTAGGCTGGAGCTGTTTGCTTTTCAAAGGCACAAATCAGCAAGCTGACTTACATTCCTTGATTGGCTGGTTAAGCTCAGCCAAGATTCAAAACTCAGTCTTGAACAGAACCGAAGGTGACATTTTCTTTTCCAGCTGTTTCCCTGAGTTTAAAATGCCACGCGCTTGTGAAGGGGAGTCCCAAAATAGAGCTGCTGATTCTAACCCTGGACAGGACACTTTACCAACACAGGAAAAAAATGCATTATCTATAAAAATCCCCTTCCCATCCTTCAGGGTAAACAGGGCGTGTGCCCTCGGGCAGAGGGAACAGAAGTGTTTGTGCCACGTGTGAAAGGTTGGGCCTGAACTCTCCATTTCTGTTAGTCTGCCCAAGTAAAAAAAAATCACTGGCTCTGTAAATTGGCAGTGTAAATTCACAGCAGCTTATACTCCAGTAATCTCAGCCCATGGCACGACGGCTCAAAGGAAGGCACCGGGGCACTGCTGGGGCAGCGCTCAGTGAAGGTTTCTCTCCCAGGGTGTTTGTTGTTACTGCTGCCATCACATCTCATTGGGACGTGCAGATGGGGCAAGGACTGCTTTGTGCTGTGGTCTCCTTTCAAAGCAAGGAAAAACCAGCACCCTAGAGTTGCTTTTATTTTGGCCAACAAAAACTTAGATGTAATGGTATTTTTGCTGAAGGAACAGTGTACCAATTATTGAGCATCTTCCAGTTTTTTAACCCATTTGCAAAACCATACTCCCTGAAAAAAAAAAAAAATTGGTAACAGTTAATTCACCACAACTGGCAATGTTAAAAATCCCACTCTATGTATTGAGTCCATGGTGTGCCACTGCCATTGCTGGTTCCCCACATTCCAAAACAATATAACAATCTGTCTTCATGTTAAGCACCATAACAGTGTGAGGTTGCCATGACTAGGAGTGATTGTTAAAGAGATCTCCTTATTATATATAATTACCTCACTGTCTAAGCAAGCAGCCACACAGAGCAGCCTAATTTTTGTTGTATTTAATTAAAATCTGACAGTATTTCAAACTCTCGGAACACTGCAACAAAGGGACTTGGTATTCACAAAGTAATTTGTTGCTAACTTCGTCCAGTACCTTAAAAGGTTGCTGGAACTAGGGGACCACAAAAGAATATACTGCTTTAAGCTGGGATTTTTATCACTTTCTAAATGATGCAGTGGATGTCAGGGAAAAGCTGTGTGATAGTGGCTGAACGGCTGTTGATGGTTGCTGTAGTGCTCAATGGTGCACTGGCACCAAAACAGAGCCAAAGGACAAACCGCCAGTAACTTTTTCTATTTTACTCTTTCAGGGAGAAAAACTCACCTCAAGACTTGCAAACGCCGAATTAGCTGCAGGGAACCTGCAGCAGAGCAGCCCAGCTGTGTGCCCGGATTCTGCCCCGTTGCTGCAGCAGCACCGTGCTCAGGTTTTCTCAGAATCGGAGAAATGCGAGCGGTTTCTTTCATTTGCCCCGTGCTTTAGGGCCCCACAGACACCTAAGCCACGACAACCAGCTTTTACTGGTGCATGCACCAGGGGGATTCCCAGGCTGGCCAAGTTCAGCTCTGTGATACATCGACAGCTCAGAGTAGGTGGATCTAGATTTCTCTTTAAGCACAGAGGGTGCAGGGACTTAAAAACAACATCGGCTGGGGGGGTGGACTGGACTGAGGAGCAGCCTGGAAATTCCCTCTGCACCCCTTGGCTGGCAGGGCTGAGCTCAGTTCCTGCTAAAACAGCAGCAGTTGTGCTCCAAAAACAAGGGAAGTGTAGGCTGGGGCTGGAGATGAGCTCACTGGTGGGATGTGGACTCCACCCTCCTTTCTCCACGGCGGGTGATTCTGCCATGTGCATGACTGCAAGTTCCCTGCCTCCTGGCAAGAGCTGAGCACCAGCAGTGACCTCATGGGCTTATTCATTCTTCTTACTTCATTTGTGGTTTTTCACTTCAGTTTTTTCATTTAGCCATCCAAAATTTTAATTCTCTCAGTATTTCTTAATCTACCCTTGGGTCTTATTATCAGCAAAATAAAGGGGAGCTAAGAATAATTTTGCTTACACTGCTGGTGGAGAGATCAGTCTTTGGCAGCAAAGATGTTTGTAGTTCTACTAACAAAAATTACATTAAAAAAAGGAAAAAAAAAAAAAGAAAAAAGAAAGAAGCAACCAATCAAATCTCTCATAAAGTGGGAGCTCATCCTCAACATCCCCTGTCTATCCAGGTTTGTTTCCTGGCAGACCTTCAAGGGGACATCACACCTCACTGTGACAATATTTAGATGGCATATAGGGAAGGGAAGAGACAAAAAATACCCAAGAGCCCCTATACACTAGGCTGTTTCTCAGGGAAAGAAGCAGCCCAGGCTGATGCCTCTGGAGGAGTCCAAGCAAAACCACTTTTGCAATGCCTGCACTGTGGCAGCAGCAGGCTGCAGATGGAAATGATCATGCTCTAGCAGCAGTAGAGCTGCTGCCCATGCTCTGTGCAATAGGACCTTTCGGAGAACCCTGGAATACACCTGGCAGGAATGCATGGAAATAATGCATGGAGAGAAAGGGAAACACCTCTGTGACACAGGAAAAGGGAATTTAGAAATCCCTGTGACCAGGGAAAGGGAATTTAGAAATTGCTTGCTTCTGTGGGGTCGCCTGTTTGAGTCAGTTAACCAATATTCCAAATAATCAATGTTCCAATAACCAAAACAGGAATGAAGGGGATGCGTCAATAAAAGTCAATGAGCACTTGGAGCTCAGGCAGGCCAATAAGACTTTTATGAGTGAATCCCTAGAGTTGTTTCAGTAGCACGTAGCAGCTCAGAAGTGACACGCTTCACTTTTAGGGGCTACGCAGTTGATTGATAACCCAGGAACACACGAACCAACTGCTGTAATATCGAAATACTTATCCCTGCTTAGTGAGGTCGGCACAGGGCGTCCAGAGTCTGTCCTCCCACACCTCCCTGGGCTGTCCCTCCAGGGAAAGGAGGCAGGGCTGTAAGGCACAGGGTGACTCTGCAACATCCTGCCCCCAGCCATGGGGGCACTGCAGGGATGGGAAACGGAGCGCTCAGCAACGAGGGATGCTCTTCCTTTCCTGGTTTTCCACAAGTTCATCCCTGCGGGGATCTGTAACCAGCAAGCTGATTAGTAAAACCAAAACGAGTCAAAGCTGGGGAATGGCACTGCCACCATCTCCAACCGTAGGAAGCCTTGGCTCCAAAAACCCCCATCACTTTCCAGAAGAGTGTTACGAATGCACGGGGGGTTTAGATAAGTCCTTGCCCTTTGCCCAGGCCTCTGGCAGCAGGCAGGAGCTTTACTGAGGCAGCCAGCACCCCAAAACCCACTCTCGTTCCCAAGTTCTTTAAAAAGGGTGGATCCGGTCTGGTATAGAATGAATTGTTTATTTAACAGACACATAAAGATGTAAGACTTTAATGCTACACAGGAAGAAGGACAAAAAGAGGCTGCTAGCAGGTAAATACAGCAAATTAAAGGTACCCCTTAATGTTACAGCAGGCAAAGAGATGTAACTCTGGATTCAGTGTCTCAAACCATCCAGTGGTTGGTGTGGCACTCGCTGAGATCCTCTCCCTCAATCCCCGGGGAAGTGACCAGGGAATCTGTGTCCAGGGAGAAGTTTCAGACACTTCAGGCTGTAAGAGGCTTCTGCCTCTGTGATAACCCCTGTGTCTTTTATCGTTTGTAAACCAGCGTCTCTCAGTCAAGAATATTTCTTTTATCTCTTCCCACATCTGCTCTCCAGACCAGGATGTTGGTCCTTAGCAGAGGCCTGAGCCCTTTTGGTGGCAGGGATGACCCCCTTGGAGCTTACAGCCAGGTTATCTCTTTATGCACCTGTGGTAGAGACGGGTGGGAGATGTCTTGCCACAGAGAGAGAGAAAAAAAAAAAAAAGAATTAATGAAGGTGAGAAGTTAAATGCCCCCACACCAGATAGCTGGTCCTGCTGCTGCTATGTCCCTTTTGAGGCTCAGGGACACATCAGCAGCAGGACCAGGGCACTGCAGCCCCAAGGGGGCTTTAGGTGCCCATGGAAAAGGGGCTGAAGGTGTAAGGGCAGTGAGGAAGGAGAGGTTTTAATGAAGTTAAACCTGGTCTCCCAGACACCACCCCCAGCTCAGCTCTCAGGGTCTCTCCGCACCCTCTCTCTAGAAAGGCCCCGTGCAGGGCTGCGTGGGGAGCTCGGGGCACACGGGGAGCCTGGGCTGCTGGCCTGCTCCAGGTGTGAGCCTGGCCCAGCCCGGCAGGTGAAGGGAAGGAGCAGCAGCGAGAGGCAGACGTGCCTCAATCAGCGGCTGCCATCATTAGGCAGAGGAGGTTAAAAATAGGATTTTGCAATCTAGTGAGCAGAAACATAACCAGATGGCAGAGGAAGGAGAGAGGCACTATTCCTATTGTAATCTAGGTAAGATTCTTGTCAGATCGTTCAGGATCACAAAGCTGGAGAGGAAGAAGGGGCCATGCAGCCCTGCAGCAGTGTGGGGGAGCCCAGGGAGCTGCTGGCTGCCTGTCCATTTTGGCGTGGCTAATGGGGGACTACCCTGCTCCTGCCAGCAGCTGTGATGGAGGTGGGAGCTCCTCAGCTCCTCAGCCAGCTCCGCAGCTGGGCTGAGCTGCCTGGGCAGGTGTGTCCTGCAGGCTGCTGGGCTGCCCGGGAGCATGGCCCGGGCAGTGCCACAGAGGGGACAGCTGTGTCCTGGAGGAGTGTCCGGGCAGTGCCACAGAGGGGACAGCTGTGTCCTGGAGGAGTGTCCGGGCAGTTTACAGAGGGGACAGCTGTGTCCTGGAGGATGGCCCGGGCAGTGCCACAGAGGGGACAGCTGTGTCCTGGAGGATGGCCTGGGCAGTGCCACAGAGGGGACAGGTGTGTCCTGGAGGAGTGTCCGGGCAGCCTTGACCCCAGGTCTCGTCCCAGTGCCCGTGTGAGCCCGTGCCCAGCGCGGGGTGTGTGACAGAGGGCTCGGGCACACCCCATGCTGCCCTGTTCACAGTGACTTACCATGGGCTCGGGCAGGAAAGCTCCCCTGCCAGCATGGAGCTGGCCAGGTGTGCTGTGCCCTGTGCCTGTCCCTCCCTCTGCCCCCCTGCTCCAACAGGTAACAGGAGTTAGGGCACGGTGCTTGCTTACCAGGCTCATTTATGCCTTAGGTTAAAATTCCTAGGTGAAAATTTGGACCTAATGTTTAGCTGAAATAAATCCTGGTTACCAGGGAGTGCTTTAGCTGCTAGTAAGAAGTAAAAAAAAGGAAACCACTAGGTGTTAACTCCATTATAACATATGCTATATATCTCTACATCGTTCTGATGTCACTTTGCCAACCTCCTTCCCAGGGTGAAATGATGTAGTCATGCAGGGAGCTGCTGGGATGGATGGGGCTGCTCTGGGGCTTGGCAGCTGTCAGACACACCGCAGGAAATTCTCTGGTATTTTGAATTGACTTCTTACAGCTTTCTTTCTCTTAACTTACAATGGACTCACTCTGTAAAAGTAAAGCTGCATAGTTGTGTTTGGAAAGGTGCTCTGATGAAATGAGGGTTGCCTAATGGAATCAATACAAAAATATCGAATATTAATTTCCTAGCTACTCTGACAGAAAACTGTGGAAGGAGGAGGGATCCTCTTGCAGATGGGAAACCCTATGACTCCCTCAGTTATCCCCACTTAAAAGCTATCAATTTAGAGCTGTCCTGTGTACTGCCCCGTGAATTGAACAAGCCTTTTCAGTCTTTAATTAAGGGTGACAAACTCTTTGAACATCACAGCATTCATCTGTTCATGTGTGGAAAGCCTGGTATAACAAAAGAATTTAATCAAACTACAAGCCTAATAAAGACTACATTGCCTGAACTAAATGATGTTATTGCTGCTGCAGCTCATAGTTTTACATTTAAAAAAGCGGGTCAGAGTGTTCATTCATCTTGATTAGCAATGCCAACCTAATTACTTCTGGAGGAAACAGTAATTAGCTGGAGTCTCACCTCATTAATCATGACATTCTTCTAGCAGACTATTTTTATCTCATAAATGGCTTGGATTGGAACAAGGTGTATATTTGAATTCTAGTTAATTGTACACAGCTTGCTGCATAACATTTCACATTTTTATCATTTAACTGCTTCCTTCCTGTAAACCTCTCAGCTATTTTTGCAGGCTGCTCTTGTTGAATAGGAGGTGAATGGCCCACATAAGATAAGTCAGCTTTAATTATGGATGGAAGGAGATGAAGGTGTGTTCCAGCAGCAGGGAAATGGAGTCCCTGCTTGCACAGGAGAATAAAGGGATCTTTTCTCAGGCAGAAATCAGGGCACAACTTCTATTGCACTGACACTTAAGAGAAGTCTGGGCCAAGATTTTCAGTGGGGAAAAAATGATTAAACACATCCTCATTATTAAAGCCAGGTTCCTGGGATGTCTCCATGTAGTGCACCTGAGCTGCCAGTCACTTCTGACAGTATTGATTATTACACAGTTTAAAGATGTGTGTTGTTGGGAACTTGGTTTTGCATTTATTAAAACCAATGAGGAAGCAAGTGCCCTTTTTTCTTTTTCTCTACATGTGTGGGCGAGGTTGTTTTTTTGAAAAGTTGCTTTGAAGAACTTCTTAATTTTACAAATCATGATTATTTTTCTGACCTTTAAGAACTGGGGGAGAGAGAGAGAGAGAGAGAGAGAGAGAGCCTGGAAGTCAGAGTTCCAGGTTCAATTGACTAATAAAACTATGAGAGACTAATTTTCTAGGAAGGATGATTATAGGTGGCGTTAGTCTGGGAACATCAGGTGTTCTAGAGGTAGTAAAGTAAATAGATCTTTGTATATATGCTTATAAAACAAATGCCAGGTGTGTTGCTGGTCTACTGTGAGGAAAGTTCTCCTGCATGAGGCCATGTTTTAGATATATTCTCTTAAGGTTGAAGTGAATTACTTACAATCTATCTTTTAAAACAAGCCTAGGTTAACCTGAAACAATGAGAAAAGATTCACAAAGAAACACAGGAAAAGTAAAAAGTATTCTTTCATTTTTAACCAGCAGATATTGTCACTTTTCTACTTGGCATTAGTTGTAGGCAATGTTTTACGTTTCCAAAGCACACAAACGTTAGTATCAGTTTATTTGCTCTTAGCAAGTAATTAGTTGTTTCAGAAGTTGATCTATATTGTGAGTAGCTTTGCTCTTCCATTATCAGGTAAGGTTACATTACTACAGATGGAAACTAGTAGCTATTTTTGAGGGCTTCCTGCAAGAACATTTAATCATAACTGCCCCAGGGATTAAGCTGTAACCCCGCAGCCATTGGGACATTTCTGGAACTTACTAATAAGACATCAATCATTCCTGTCGCAAATAATTCTCATTTTAATAATTATAGAAAGTACTCTGCATTTTATGCAATTTTGTTTTTAAGAAGTTTTCTTGAAGTCGTATGTTCTCTCTTCCAATTACAGAAAGAGAATGGAAAACACATGAAGAGAAAATCAAGTGTCCCTAAAATGGAACAAACACCTTGCCCCCCATCCCCTGGCCTTGTAAAAAGCATTTTTTTTCATGGAAAGAATTCGATGTCAGAGACAATTTTCATTCCAAAAATATATCAGATTACAGTCGGGTCCCCACAGTGATAAAGCAAAAAGCTTCCTAACTTCTCTGGCAGAAGCAGCCCTGGTTTTCTGTAGATGTGAAGTAGCTGCAGAAAAAGGGCAGATTTGACTCATGCATATGCTACATGTAAGTGACTTTTTGATATTCGAGTGATTAATCTGAAAGTCTGTTTCAATAACTGGTATTGTTTCTAATCGTTAACTTTATTATTAAGATCCAATATGTTTAAGGCAGATATCTTTGATCATAGGTCCCAGTTACAGTGTTATGCTGGAGGCAGTGCTTGTCAAATGTTAGAAATGTAGGAGTTTTCCTAATGAGTATGTACTTATAAATTAATAAAACCTTAATAAATATTTAATGAAAATTGTAGGCTTGTTTGCCTGCATATTGCTTGTGTAGATATCACTGATGTCTCATAATTTCAGTCATGGATCTCTTCTAGAGGATTCCTCAAATCTAGAGAAAATTACTTTTCCACTTCTAATAGGCTAGAAGAAGTTCATGCTAAGCTTTTGATATTTAAGTAGTACTTCTGACATCTCAAATGAATTTATAAAAAAAATTAGTTAAGCCACTCTTGAATTTCTGATAGGGACGGGCATTACCTGCCCAGCCTTGAGGAGGAGCTGAAGCTGAACTTGTTCAAGGACAGCTCTCTCAAAGGAAGGGAGTTAATGTGTGCAGGGCTCAGAATCACCGAGCTTGTCTCTGGCTGCAGGCGAAAGTGCCAGTAAAGCTAAACCTGAGCTTTGTGACTTGAGCCAAGAGCAGAGCCAAGAGCAGCAAACCACAGTTCTTGTCACCAGGGCAGTTTTTCCAGCCCTGAGATAGAGACTCAAACTGTTCTCTTGCCCTCTCTGCAGCAGGAATTTATTCCAAGACCCTTTAGCCAGAGGGTTGGGCTGTTGTGATATCCAAATGGTCACAACTTCTCATCCTGAAATGCACGGAAAAGGGACCTGAGCCTCCTTTGCACCATTTCACTGGTGAGCGCTGCAGAGGAGAATCATGGCCAGGAGTTTGGCTCCCCAGCCCTTGGGGCTCGGGTGGTCTGTGGCACAGGGAAAATGCCCTTTTGTCATCTGGAGCCTGCAAAGTTGAATTTCTGAGCATTTGTGGGGCCTGTGGGAAGGGGCCAAGCGGCCGCTGGAGGAGTGGGCCAGGCCAGGCTGCTGCTCTGGTGGATTTGACCTCCCCTATTTCCCCTGCCTGCTGCAGAGCTGTAAGGAGCCCAAATTCTCCTCTCTGTTTCTTGTGACTGATATCCAGACTCCCGTCTGCAGGCCTGCTGGCAGAACACTCCCACCACCCCAGCAGCATGCCAGTCCCAGCATGCAGGGGCTGCTTTTGGGAATGTAGCATCAGACATTATGAGCTCTGTGTCCACCCTGTTACTGCGCTTGAAACATGTGATCCTGGTCTCAGGAATTGCCAGGGTTTCATCCTGTGTTCGCCTTGAAAGGCTTTTATGAATGTCCAGGGAAAAAAAATTTAGACTCTATAATTCAATTGCAGACTCCATAAAGTTTTTGCAAATTGCTACTGCCTGGTAACCAAAAGACAAAAACAGAGTTTCTGGACACTGAGAAAGGCAGAATGAGCCTGCACTCTAAAATACGAGCAAGGGACTTGAGTGGCACAGCTCTGATCACTGCCCATGCCCTTGGGTGGCTCTGTCCTCCAGCTCACCCCAAAGTGACAACAGTGCCCCTGAGATATTCCTGCAGGTCTTTGCTCTCACCCGAGCACAGAGCCAACAGAAGCTAGCTGAAACTTTTGAGCACTTCTATGTATATATATATCTATATTTGACAGCTATAATCATTTTGGTTCTCTAGTAGCATAAGGTGGATACAAGTGGCACTGTGGGCTACTGGTTTGAGGGGAATAATAAAAGAATAAACCACAGTGGGGAGGCACGGTGACCGTGCATTACAAATGTGGATGTGCTCCAGGGATACCCGTGTGCTGACATGAAGATAATCAGACTTCCAGTATCAGTCACCCTTCTGGAAAACACAATTCTGTGGTATTTCTGCTTGCTGAAGACTAACTCATGTCTCCTAATTTTATACTGGTTTGAAGTTATCTAACACGCATCAGAAAATACATGTAGTAAACCAGATATTTAAAAGTTTCTAACACATTTAAAAATAAAATCTAAGGCACAACCTTATAACTGAAGGATTAAATCCTGCCCCAGCCAGTAAAAATAGATTAAAAGCATGGGAAACTATTTTAAGCACAGTGTTGGCTGTACTAGACAATTTTAGTTAGTTCTGTGTCTCAGTCTTCTCAGGGATTAGGGTAGTCCAGAAGGCTGCAGTCAGGATGCCAAAAACCGGTTTTGGCAGGGGGAATAAAATATTAAAAATTTATAGAAAGCCAATGTTTATAAATAAAATGGGACAGTAAACCTGTACCTGAAGTCTAGAAGTGTGATAAAGATAAGCCTTGGAAACTGGTCAGTGAAGACAAAACAGGGGAGGCTGTCGATGGCAGCATCCGGTCCTGTTGTGCACAGTGGAAGCTCTGCCACTTTCATCCTTCGGCCAGGATTTTTTTCATATGCAATGGGCCTCCATCTGGCACAGGCTGACGCAGCTCCATAGTGCTCCATGGAATTATGACGTGTTTTTGACAATGTAGAATGGACTCAGTTTGAGGCTTTGCACCTTGTACAGTCCTTCATATCAACATGAGGAAGCTGGATCATTCAGACTTTACAGGACAAAGGAAAACGTACAATCCCCTTGTTTCTATAATCACTTTTATTGGCAATGGAAAAAATACCAGGCTAAGCTTCAGATGCCTTCTAGTCTTGTTTTTCCCTTTTAATTTTATTCGATTGCTTACATATGAGATGAAAATCTCCTGCTTTGGGAAGAATTTGCAGGTGATCTCCGATCCCTGCTGCTGTGACATGGCCTGTGGGTAGACCCTCACAGGGCTCACATTTAGGAAATGTGGTACCACATTTCACCACAGTGGTCCTTACCCCATCCCAGAGAACAGAGGCAGATGTGTCCACAAAATGTGTAAGGGCAGAAAATCTCATGGATACTGAGTCTAGACTTATCCTGCTGAGACAACAGCCAGAAGTAACTGAATTTTAACATAATGGGCTCCAGAATATTTAGCAGCTTGAAGAGAGAAATTTTTCAATTCAGATTTGTGGAGTCCCAAAGAACTGTTACCATCCCTTTCTGGTGGTACACCACTGTTCTGAGGACTGAGGCAATTTTTTCATATTAGGCAGAATATGTGGAGGGCATGTTGTTATACCACAGACTGTCAGGGAAATTCCTGGTGACCTTTTCTCTTTCTAATAATATGCCTTGGCTCAGGCTTTTTCTCTGTGGAGTCACGAATATTTTCAGTTTTTCTAGGAAATGCAAAGAGGTAGGGCTTCTGCTGCTCTTGTTCTGTCTCATATGCAAAATTTTCTATATGTCTTCTCTTGTTCTGACCTAGGAGCACCTCAGAGCCTCTGCCATACAGCTGAATTTTGTCTTGACTTGGTTATTCTCTTCACTTGTAGACAGTGCACTGTAATTATTCTTTGCCCCAGGGGTTTGTTTGTACTGAGTCACTGAAGCTGAATGGCCCTTCCTTAACCATATTTTCTTTGCAGACATAATTTGCTCGCTTAAATTATTAGTGTGTTTATGCTACTTATGTTTGATCTTGATTATAAAAAAGTGCTCATTGTGGTCCTGAGTTGCAGATAATGCCTGGCATCGATTAACCAGCTTAATTTAAAGAGTGGTTTTAGACTGACCTGTTGAGGAGGTGTAGAGGTGGTGTAGGTTGAGGTGCTCTAAAGGAGCACCTTTTCCTGGGTGCAGCTGCTGAGGGATTCTCAGGGCGGGCAGGCTCAGGCTGCTGGGTTCGGCTGTGCCAGCTTGGCCGCTGCAGTCTGCGTGCCCGAGTTTGCAGCTCAGGAGCAGCCGCTGAGGAGCGAGCGGGGAGAGGGTGGCGGGGGAGCAGACCTGAAGCGAGGGGCAGCCCTGAGGGCTGGCTGCCCGAGCTGCTGCATGTAGGCCCGTGGCTCCCTGGCAGCCTGGCTTGGCTGCTGCAGGACGGGCTCCAGGGCTGCCCTGCCCTCTCCTGCCCGGCCACAGCCCGGGAGAGCTCCCCCCGCAGAGACCCTTTTGGGGCAGCCAGCTGTGTGTCTGCTTAGTGATCATGATTATTAGTAAGGGAGTCCCACTGCCTGGAGGGGCCGCACAGCCCGCCAGGGGAGATGGGCCGTGTCTGCCGGGGGGGCAGAGGGCACTGACACCCCTGGGGGGGTCCTGTCCTGTCCCTGCAGAGGGGCAGCAGGGGGCTCCAGGTGAGCCCAGCATGGCNTGAGTCACTGAAGCTGAATGGCCCTTCCTTAACCATATTTTCTTTGCAGACATAATTTGCTCGCTTAAATTATTAGTGTGTTTATGCTACTTATGTTTGATCTTGATTATAAAAAAGTGCTCATTGTGGTCCTGAGTTGCAGATAATGCCTGGCATCGATTAACCAGCTTAATTTAAAGAGTGGTTTTAGACTGACCTGTTGAGGAGGTGTAGAGGTGGTGTAGGTTGAGGTGCTCTAAAGGAGCACCTTTTCCTGGGTGCAGCTGCTGAGGGATGCTCAGGGCGGGCAGGCTCAGGCTGCTGGGTTCGGCTGTGCCAGCTTGGCCGCTGCAGTCTGCGTGCCCGAGTTTGCAGCTCAGGAGCAGCCGCTGAGGAGCGAGCGGGGAGAGGGTGGCGGGGGAGCAGACCTGAAGCGAGGGGCAGCCCTGAGGGCTGGCTGCCCGAGCTGCTGCTGCGGGGCCCGTGGCTCCCTGGCAGCCTGGCTTGGCTGCTGCAGGACGGGCTCCAGGGCTGCCCTGCCCTCTCCTGCCCGGCCACAGCCCGGGAGAGCTCCCCCCCGCAGAGACCCTTTTGGGGCAGCCAGCTGTGTGTCTGCTTAGTGATCATGATTATTAGTAAGGGAGTCACACTGCCTGGAGGGGCCGCACAGCCCGCCAGGGGAGATGGGCCGTGTCTGCCGGGGGGGCAGAGGGCACTGACACCCCTGGGGGGGGCCTGTCCTGTCCCTGCAGAGGGGCAGCAGG
>VWZN01016954.1:720771-753347 GCA_013396955.1 Regulus satrapa | reverse complement strand
CCATTAAATAAAAAAAAAAAAAAAGAAGAAAGGTACATTAAAACTACTTGGGTCATGAACTAGGGGGGGGAGAGAGAGAGAGAGAGAGAAAATGTAGCTGTGTCCACAACACTTCACAACACTTTATTTTTAGTTTCTACCTAAATCCAAAGGGTAGGAAAATTAAGGTTTTTAAAGCTATACTCTTAATTATTCAGAAATCATTATTACACTGGCTGTGCAGTTTAGAGCAGCATTGCATGATGCAGATCTCCATCGGAGTGATTGTCTTAACTCCAGGTGGCCGTATGGAAAACACACAGCCATACCTCTTGTAGCTAAACAAGCTTTGCAACGTCATTCTCGGGGAGTAGGAAATAATGTTATTTCTTTGATATATGTATGAACTGAGGGGATGGTTCCTAAGGCTGCCCAGCAGTTTGGGCAAGAGTCCTGAATGGAAGGGAGTAGCGGTGATTGCTCTGCGATCCTCCAGTCACCAGCAACTCTGCCTCTCACAAAGGCTATGCAGTATCTTCAAATGAGCCCCAGTTTTGAATATTTTAATGCAACTTTCAGAGAAATTTGCACGAGTTAAACATTCATAACCCAAAGAAATTAAAAGACTCTGGCAACTTTGAAATTCCAGCTCTCACTCCTAAAGATAGCAGTTGTGTCATTCTTTTAAAATGCTAAAGGGGAGCTTGTGAATCTGGGCATCACACCAAGCTCTTAGAATCATGTCTCTATTTCTGCCCACTAAAGGAGGATCAGGGCTATTAGGCATTTTTGAGGAGACCTTTAATTAACCCAATATGTTTTATATTGCCTTAGTACTTTCACTGCAGCTTTGCTTTCCTTTTTTATTGGTATTGCATCTTTAGTATTCCCAGTCTCATTGCTGGAGTCACATGGGAATATCTCTGCGGTTGCAAATAATGACAGGAAAGAGAATAGCTGGTACTGCAAGGGACATTTCTAATGATTCAGAGCCTCTTCCAGGTCAGGTTTTAGTGCAATGCAGACTGGCACAGCTGAGTTAATACTGTATGCAGTGGCTCGTGTTCATGTGTTCAGAAGCTGGAGAAACCAGCTGCCTTGGAGAGGAAAGTCAGGTCACTGTGTGCATGTATTCATACGTATGTTTGTGTTTGTTTGGCTCAGTAAGGATACCAGAGTGCTCCTTTTGTTTTAGCTTTTGAACAGCAGTAACAAAGCTCAAATAAAATGGAGCCGTTGCTTGCTGGGCCAGCAGCCCTGCTCCTGGAAGGACGATTTGCCTGAAGAAAGGCAGAGGAGAAAAGAAGTTTCTCCTGTAGCCACAATAGAAGAGAGATGAGAGAAGGGATGAATTTCCTGCAATCCAGAAAAGGCTCCTTGGTAGCCTTCATTTTATGGAATTAATCACTGGCAGGCTGGCTCACATGCTGGGTGAGGCAAAAGCGTTGGTGGGGGAACCCGCTGCCATGAAAGCGTTCCTGGAAGAAAGCTCCACTGGGAAAACTGTGTGGAGCAGGAGGCAGCAATAACTATGGGCAGTCCAAAAGAGGCACACAAAGGCTGCACGGTGGGGAGGAGCAGCAAGCCTACCTGCACACCCTGCACATTTCTGTGCTTCTCATTTTCTGTGCATCTAGCTGCTTTTTATGACACATTTCTGACTCGCCCTTCTTGGGCACTGGCATCTACAGCGATGCTCCAAAATCTTGTCTGTGAGTCGTGCCCTTTGAGGCTCTCTGTTCCAGGTTTATCCCCTACCTGCCGGAAATGGGGCTCAACCAGGCCTCCTGCTAAGGAGCACACACTGCAGACAGGGAGATAAAAGTTTTGCCGGGGGCTCACAGGTCAGCCTCGGCATCCTATTGCCCTTGTTTCATCTCTCCATTTGGCAAAACTTTCTTTTCTGTTTTTCTCTTGCCTGTAAAATATTAAAGTGAGTTTTTCCTCTTCAAGCAGGTTGAACACTATAATGTCTTTTCTGTTCATGGACCAGTGAGCACTCCAGCTTGTCAGTATTCAAATTACTATCAAACTCTTTAGTACCTGTCTAATTAAAACAGAACTTACTTGCTGATCTCTTCATGCTAAAGCAAATGAAATCCTAATAGGAAAAGCGATATATCACTTAGATCAAAAGAAAATGAGTAACTATAACATAACCACCTCTCTTCTATTTTTTTTCCTTTTTCTTGAAGTGGGGGAGGAGAATGGCAGGCGATTCCTGTTTTCAGATAAAAACATATGTTCTGTCACAACCTTCTTATTGATTCCCTGTACTAGCAAAATCCCTGCATTTTACTGCACGGAGATGGAAATTTCCGTGGCTGAGGAGAAGCATAATTCCAGGGATGGAGCACGGGGAGGGGAACAGGAGATGGCAGACTGAGGGAAGAGAGCACACTGGGGAAAGGGCAGGTACCCCTAGAAAGTTCTGAACTGAATGTAGAGCTTTTGCAATCGCTTTGCTCACTAAAGGAGGATGCTCTGTGGAAGTCCCCAGTCCTTTTGTTTGGTTCCATTAAACTGCCCAAGGATCCTTGGGGAAGAGGCTGTCTCAGTCTCTCTGGTACTCCTGGGTTATTGATAGAAATAGAATAGAGAATACCTCCTTGTTTCCAGTCTATTTGCATAGCTCTTCCTAGAGCAGAATGGGCTGTTCTTCCTCCACCAACAAAGGCACCGTTTGTCTTGGGGTACTGACTTGTTCTATGCGGCCTTCCAATCTTTTCCCTTCTTTTTACTTTTTTTTTTTTTTTTTTTCCCCCTTTTCCCTTACCCTTTTTNTCCCCTCTTTCCCTGACCCTTTCTCTCGCTGAGCTGTAACACACTTGCCTCTGGCTAGGAATATTAATGAGCATTTCTTTTCAAGAGCTTATGCAGATTCCACTTTGTGAATCAGCTGGCAAGAGGTGCTGTCCAAGTGACTTACCCAGAACGGTGCCCAGGGGCAGATCGTGTGAGTGCATGGCGTGCCTCATTCCCCAGCCTGAGAATAAAAGGTCAAGGAGCTGACTTTCAGTGTGGGGTGCCTTGCATGGCATGGATGGCTCGGAGAGAGCCCTTCATACAACAAAGGGTATTTAAATAACCATACATTTAAATGTCTCCAAAAAATGTAAATTTGCTAAAAGATGGGGAACTTATCAGCTCAGGTGGCTTGTTATTAAGGGCATGAGTCGTTTTCTTTTGTTTGTTCAGACCTGCTCCAAGTCAGAAAAGACACAGAGCATTCGAAGAGTCTGAGTAGGGTTCAGTAGCAGGCACGACATTCATTTAGTTGGCTAAATGAGAGTGTGTTTTTGGTAGAGGACTCTTGAGCACATTGCACACTTTCACTGGAGATAGATGGACCTGGGCAATGCAAATTTAAAGGTCTTGAGCAGAGTGCCCACAAAATTGTACCCCATTGGCCTTCATGCTGGAGATCTTTGTTCAGGTGGGCTCTGCCCACCGCTGCCAGCCACGGCACTGGGCTTACACCACTCAGCTCCTGGCTGACACCAGGAAAACCTGAAAGAACAGAGAGCCCATAACCTGCTGGAAATATTTTATAAAATTGGGCTAAATCTGATGCTAAGTGAGGGAGCAGTTTAAATTGCCTCAGGTAATCCTTATCACTAGGGTTCTTAGCCCATGCTTGCTTTGGATACCTACAGACAAAATACTACCCATTTTTTGTAGTCAAATGATGCCAGCCTCTCCTCCCAGGGTTAAGTCTAACCATCATGACTTTACCCAAAAAATAGAGAAAAGATGATTGTTAAAATCAGTGTTCTTAAAGGATTTGTATGGCTCCATCCATCTTGTGTCCTGGACAGGATGATGACAAAAAGGGTCATCAAATTTTGTGCAATATTTTGGTATTTTTAACTGTTTGTCCTTCTGAAAACAGAAAAAAAAAAAAAAAAAAAAAAAAAAAGAAAAAACCACAAAAAAAAAAAAAAAAAGCGAACACCACTGAAGAAAAGTAAAACTGAACTGTAACTGCTGGAGTTTCTTTCATTTACATCCTTCCATCTGCCAACGTGGGTCAGTTCCTGTATAAATTTTTGACTCGTTCCTGGACCTGAGATAGAGGGTTTGTCAAATTCTATCAGATTTCAGATAAATGCCTCCTTTGCACTGCTTGAGGAAAAGGAACAAGGATTGGTGTATGTAGCAGGCTGGGGAAAGCCAAGCCTTGGTTCCACGTTCTGCTGCAGAGTTCCACTCAGATTTGGGCAGCTTCCTTAATCTCTATATGATGAAGCATCTCTTGCAAAATTAAGGCTAATAGCATAAACAGGCATGTTTTAAATTTAAATTACTTGCAGTTGAGGTGTCTCTGGGGAGGCTAATGTACCTTGCCATTAAGAAATATTTGTTCCTATTCAGACAAAACTTTTCTGCTCGTTCTTGTCGGATTACTTCTGCTTCACTGCTTGCTGTTGCTAAACTATTGCCATTCCTCTCACATATTTACTCTTTACAGACTTCAGTCTGTAAATCGATCTTCCCACCCTTGTTTATTATATGCCCCTGTCCCCACTACGTTTATTTCCTCTCTTGTCACCCCATAATCGAGGCTCTCCTCTTCCAGGACCTCTTTCTGCTGCCAGGCCCCCCGAACTGGAGAGGTTGCCGTGGGAACGGTGTCCTCTGTAGATGCAAACTCTCGGGGGCTGTGGTGAGATCCCATTTGGACCGACACTGGCGTCTCTTGTTCTCCTCTCACTGCTCTGTCCCGCTCACTGGTGGCCACTGCTGAAGGACCAGGGTGCAGCAGAGTTACAAATGTGTGAGCAAGAATCGGTACTTTAGAGTTAGGGAATTAGGGCTGGGTGACTCAAAAGGGACAGCCACGTGAGAAACAGTGTTTCAAAATTAAAGGGTCTTAAATTATGCCCATTGGCCTGGTTTTAGATTCAGGCAGGTGCGACTGGTGCAGTGCTGTTACCTTCAATAATGCAGTGTAAATGGAGACAGAATCTACTTCACTGCCTGCTCTCGGTGTGCCCTTCACTTACTCCATGCGCTGCGTGGAGGCTGGATCTAAATTCTGCATCAAGACCCTCTTGTTCCTGCAGCACCCTGGGGAATCCTGTGATAAAATGGGAGTTCTGTGGCAGCCGCAAATGAGTTCAGGTTCAGTTCCTTTGTACTGAATTAAATATGTACATGAATAATACAATTGATACAGTAAACCTTGTAGTTTACATTATCAAATAAACTTCTTAATGTTTTTCCTGCATTTTCAACATGCCACAAAACTTTATTTCTGTAATGTATGTTTGCACTGTAAATGCTTTCAACAGGAAAAAAAACAAAACAAAAAAAACCAAAAAAACAAAACAAAACAAAAAAACCAAAAACCAAATCAAGATGGACTTTAGTTTCAGTATATCCAGTATGTGAAATAATTTGGCTTCTGGACACCTGGCACATGTCAGAAAATCAATCATAGAATGGCTTGGGTTGGTAGGAAACCCCCAAGATCATCTTGTTCTAACTCCTGGTCATGGGCAGGGACATTTTCCACTGTCCCAGCTGCTCCGGCCCCAGTGTCCAGCCTGGCCTTGGGCACTGCCAGGGATCCAGGGTCAGCCCCAGCTGCTCTGGGCACCCCGGGCCTCAGCACCCTCCCAGGGAAGGATTTCTTCCCACTGTCCAGTCCAAACCCACTCTCTGGCAGTGGGAAGCCATTCCCCTGGTCACCCCTGTGAATTGTCCCTCTCCTTCCTCCTTGTAGATCCCCTCAGGTGCTGGAAGGCTCCTGGTAGGTCGCCCTGAATCAGCCTTGTCTTCTCCTGGCTGACCAATCCCTGTAATTCTCTGCAAATGCTGGCATTTAAAGAGCAGTATTTCAGCCCGGGGCTGAGCGTGTTGGGGCTGGTTCCGAGCCTGTCCCTGCTGTGGAGCCCTCTAGAATGGCTGAAGCCATGCAGACCCCAGGGCGGGCAGGCTTTGACCCCAGAAGTGACCCGCAAGGTCCCTCATTCCCAAGAGAAGGGCTCTGTGGGAAAGAGAGAATGGGAGCAGGGATTTGTTCTGGCTGTGCAGAGCTGCTGCTTTCAGACACTTTCAGTGTGCAGCAGGGTGACACAAACTCTCTTGGATGGGTGTTCCCCGTGTTGGTTGTAAGAATGGGTGTTGTATTTCACACTTTCATTACTTCCTTAGGGATAGTTCTAGAACATGTTTTGCAGTGTAAATTGCAAAATGCATAGGAATATGCTTAAAAGTTATCAAAGTATCCCTGTCTGTTTCCTAGTGGTGCAGATATTTAATATCTACTGAACCTAGTGGGTGGCCACGTAATTAATGAAATCTTTCCAGGACTTCCTAATGGGCTCCATCATTTGCTTTCTGGTTAATAAGAAAATGACTGGGCTTATGGAAAAATTCAGCTGGAATTTTTCAGCTCGGGAGCTAAAAGCACAATTTTAAGTCTCCCTTTAATGTGAACACGAGTTTCAGTGAAACACAAAAGCAGAATATGTCAGTCCAGCAATATGTTGTTTTCTCTTGCTCTTTTATAACATGAGACCAGTGTTATTGTACTTCTAATTCTTGTGCCAGGGCAAATTATACATTTAGGTTTGGTTGTTCTATGTTTTCCAGAGTCATAGAAAGGTAGAGATTTGGTCAGGCCAGATCCCCTTGTTTGGCACTCTTGATGTGAATAGTATTTATGTTGGACATGGTCCCGTGTAAAGGAATTAACCTCCTTTTCTGTAACACCATTTAAAATGTATCTTTTATAATTAGATTTAAATTTAGGCAACGAATACAGACAGAGAGCTAAGCTTGCTCCACTCAAACAGAAACCAGGAAGGGAATATTATTTGGGATTTATATCAGGGTCCATGTATAACACTCAGGATACCTGGGCCCCTACCCTGCTTGCCACAAGTTTCTGGCTCTGTACATACCATCAGTTTAAAGAGAAGAAATCTTTATTACTGGGCCAAATCCGTCCTTTGTCTCTGTGGGTGGAAATTCCAATGATTTCAGTGTGACTGCCCATTGCCTACATGTGGATGCATTTACTCCATGGGAAGGGAGTTCTGGCCCCGAGTTTCAAAAGTGGGTGTTTAGCAGAGCCTTGCATAACATTTCCACACTCATTCTCTAGCATGAAAGATGATACCAGGCAGTGGTGCTGGCAGGACTCGCTCACACAGATGTTGTTGGTAGTTGAGATAAACAGTAACACCTAGGATGCCAGATGTTGTGATTCATCCCGGTGCTTGCCAAACTGTAATTCCTATTCCATTAGGGCTACTGGTTATTTATTTTTCAGCCCACTAGAAGTTTAATTGACTATTTCTCCCCCGATTTTCCTTTCCCCTCTGCTCTTTCTTCCTCTCATTTGCTTTTCTTCTACCTACATTAATATTCATTTTGGCCTGAAGCACGGAGAAATCCCATCAGTCACCCAGGGACCAAGAACCCTAGGCCAGAGTATCCTATTTTTGCTTAAGACTTTAGTGATAGTACCCAAATAATTTCCCATTTCCCAGTTGGGAGGTGGGTGAGGGGAGAAGATGGAAACCTCTGCCAAGGAGCTCTCTGTGGTGGATACTCCAATCAGTCAGGTAGCAGATGCCCAGCCCAAGCTTCAGTGTGTAATTAGCTGATTCAGTAGCCAAAGAAGCAGGTAACTGTTGTGATCTCTGAATGCTCTGCCAGGGCAGAGAGTTTACAGCTTGCAGATATTTCTCTAATGAGGGAGGATGTTGTGAGCTCTGAGCAGTTAAACACTGTTTTCTTAGTATTCAAAAAGAATGGCTGTTTCTTTTCTTTAGGGATGTTCTTGGCACCCCGTTCCTGTTCTTTTCTTTGCTATTTCTTGGAAGTGTTCTGAAAACTATTGATACAATGTGCAAGTTAAATGCAGGAAATGTAACATTATATAAGTGTCATTATCCTTTTATTCAAAGATGTTTTTATTTGTCCCTGCATATTTTAGTCCTTTGAAAACAGATAAACACAATTGTACACATTGTCTAAAAGAAACAAAGTCAGAGGAAGATGGTATAAAGATCAGCCTGTAGAAAGAAAATGAGGATTTAGAGGAACACCAATAAAAGGGAAAATATGGATCTCACTGGAAAGGCACAGAATGGGACCCCTTCAGGAAGACACAAAGGATGCCTGGCTGTTGCCATTCTGGGAAAGCTAGACATGGAAAGAAGAGAATGGAAAACAGGATCAAAGCTGTTGAAGCCATTTCTCCTCCCTTTCTTTCAGTGTCATTTCATAAGGAGTACGGGGAGCGGGGCAGGTGAGGGGAAGGGGGCCAGGAATCCCAGCAACCAAAATGCCCTGGGTGCAAACACCTTCAAATGGGCAACTGCAGCAACAGCTCCCCGAGGGTCAGCTCCCTCCTCTGCTCCTGGGCAGAGCAGGGCGGGCTCACAGCAGCACCGGGGCTTTGCTTTCCCCACTTCCTAAGGTGGAAAGGGATTGTTTCTGTGTCTGCAATATTCTGACATACAAATATGCCTATAGAAATGTTGGGGGATTTTAAAAAAATTGCTTGGAGGTAGTTAGTTTGGAGAAACAGCTGGAGAAATGCAGGAGAAAGGAAACAGTGTTTTGTACAAGTTGTTAGTTTTTCAATACTCTATCAGGATTTCCCTCTCTTTTCTAAAATCTGTGGGGTTTTTTGGTTCTGTTTTTGGGGTTTTTTTTGGGTTTTTTGTGTATGTGTGTGTGTTTTTGTTTTTGTTTTTTCTTTGCCCCTCACTCCTTATTGTTTTCTTTCAAAACAGAAATCTGGACAAAAGTCACAGTAACTCCACTGAAGTCAGTGGACTTTCTCTGGTGTAAGAGAGGAAATATCCTTTTCTCTTCATTGTCTTTGTTCAATTTGCTCAATTCTTTGCTGTCTCTCCTACTCATGACATTCCCTATTGAACAACTTATTTGTCCTTTTTTTTTTCCTTTTTCTTTTTTTTTTTCCTTTTTTCCCCACCATTCTCTTTCCAATAAATATCTCTGTTCTTCACTGCCAGTACAACTGGCAGGCAGGTGTTTATGTTTATTTATATACATCCACTGACAGGAGGAATATTCTGTGGCAGAACCCAGAACTGGCCAACAAACGAGCCAGAAATGAAACCATCACCATCTCAAACACCAGTGACAGTGAAGGTGCCAGCTGCCTCTAACTCAGATAAATAACTTGTCTCGAGTCCTGGACTCGGAAGGAAAGCTTTGAGCCCTAACTCACCCCTTCACTGTAACTCCATGCTTTTGGCCCCTACAATTTCTTTCCCAAGGTCACTATTTTAGGAAGGGACCAGTAATGCATTGCTGTCCATAAGTGTCCAGGAGACGCTGCCCCTGGAAATGCACAATGGAATTGTTGCTTGCTTTGAACAGGCTCCAGCTGCACTCACACAAATGAAGCAATGGCAGCAGATTTACATGCAAGTGCTTCCAGTTCAGTGTGGATGTTGTTGATTCACCGAGGCTACTAACAGTTCAGCAGATTGTAACAAAGAATAATGGAAGAAATCTCTACTGGAATGGCAAAACTGAAATCTGCTCCAAGTCTTTTAAGGCCACGTAAGCAGTGTTATTCATATTGCTAAACCTCTCACACAATCTTTCAATCTGAATCCTGAAATTCCTTCTAGAATTTTGTTCTTTTTCCTCAAAAATGTATCTTTTCATCCCCAACTTTCTGTGTGGAGAATGGATTTCCCCCTCGGATCCACCACGGCACGCTAAGGTAGCAGCAGGACACAGCTGCTCAAGGGCGAGCATGGAAACCATGCCCGTTCTGTACCTGGGAAAGCTGAGAAGAAAAAGGGAGTGGGAGTCAATAAAGCCTCTGTTTAATCTTTGCCTGCACAATGCAAATCTGCGGGGGAAGGCTGGAGCACCGGCGCTGGCAAAGAGCTCCCTGCTCCTCTGGCTTACCTGTGGAGGAAGAAGGGCATTTTCCACACAGCTTTCTCGGCTCCCTTTTCTTCAGTTGTCTCCAGATATGCATCAAAGAGAAAGGCAGAATTGTTCAAATTTAATTTACTTGGTTACAAGGATGGATTTTTGTCCATTAAATTGCTAGTGTGTCCATAATCAAGGCTTAGTGTGCTTTTAAAGCCCTGACAATCTTCTTCATGTAGATCAAATCTTCCAAGCTGTAGCGCAGCTGATAGATATTTCCATGTGCACAGTTGTTATGAGCATGATTAATGCTTGGATACACTGTTTGCATTTTCCAGTGCCATGTGTAGGATTTACAAAGCCCAGACTATCTCATGTATAGCCAAAGTCCAAATAAACTTTGGTTTCTCTGTTCCTGAAGAAGAAACTTTGACAATAGAAGAAACAATTGCTTAGAAACAGTATACACTTTCTAAAAGATGTGCTGGCCTACAAAAGAATATGTTTTAAAAGTTTACACTGTTTTTACAATGCTTTTGGTGTTTTATGCAAGCTGTCGTATAATGGAAATAATGACCTCAGGGACATGTGTTTATCTTGGGTTTAGCCCACTTAAAATACATTTTGCTTCTAACTTCTCCCTGGGCCAAAGCCACATCAAATGGGCCAAAGATGGAATAAACACACACACTCCTGAGGTCATTATCACTTCATTGTAGTTTTGCAGAAGAAAAGGAAAACAAACGCTGTCTCTTTGTGTTGCTTTTGGGACTCAGCATGCCCAAGTGATGGTGTATACAGTATTTTATAAATATTTTCTTTCTAGGGATGTGCTTCCCCCCTCCCCAGTGCAGTGTTAGTAGCTGGCATTCTCCACAAAGAGAGGAGGCATAGATGGAAACATTTGAAGAAGAAGAGTTAGCATGGAGAATCTACCCCTTTTATGAGCTGAGTCCTGGCATTCTGGATGGGGTTTTGTTTGAGAGCTTTGCACCCCAATGCTACGAGGCACTTGGTGCCCAGTCCAAGAGATTCAGACCAACAGTACTCCTATAATCCAGAAAATGTCAGTGGAAACAAACTGCCACCTTGCTGCTAGGAAAGGCTGACCTTTTCTGGTGACCCTATTTTTTTACTCATTACAGGCTGAAATATTACAAATCTTCTATTTGCTTTGGTTTCCTGACAATGTACACTTTCTGTGCCTTTTCACAGCTGCCATGGTACTTGGATGCCTCTTGATTCATACTGAGGTTTCCTTTCTCTTGAGATCAATACACTTACTGGAGTATTTTTTCTTACTGGGGATTTTCAGATCCAACTGAAAATCCAGGATTTTTTTTCCTGCAGTCCTGGTTACCCAGGTGTCAGGACTGCAGAGTTTTGGTGTTGTGGTGAGGTCCTAGCGAGCCCCTAGCAAGAAAACCACTTATGAACTTTTTAAGTGCTTGCAAGCCTTGAGTGTTCAATGTTTCCAGCGCTTTCTTGTAGCCTGCTACAAAATAGAGGAGAGGGGAAGGAAATGGTCCATAGTAAGTTACAAGTAAACAAGTAAATTAGCAACTGACTGGGACTGAAAGGTCAGGAGTCAGGTAAAGTGCTGCTTTTCACAGAAAGAAAGAGAGCTTTAAAAACCTTGTTCTAAGGAGAAAGAATGTGAGGACAGGATATGCCACAAGATGTGAATCTCGAGATAAGGTTGTAAGAGGAGATTAAAAAAACCAGGATAAAATGTCACAGGCAAAGAATAGCAAAGAGAGTGTCTAATCCGCATTTTGGATTTGGCATGGTATAATCAATTTCATATTGGTTGGCAGGAGAAACTCAGGCATTAATGTGTTCATTTTTTTCATTTCAACTGATCACTAGAAACAGGCAGTGACCACATTGCTTTTCTTTAGAAATACATTTTTGCCCCCCAGATGTGCTGAACTGCACTACGGTTAAAAGGTAAGGGTACCTACGTGTGAACTCCTTACCATGTATTCTTATTCTGTAGGATTATCTAGGTATCATCTTCTTCCTAGGGGTTCTGGGATAATGTTCTCAATGCCTGGACTTCGGCCAGCCTGTGGAATTACAATTCTTATGACACTCCATTCAGATTTCCACATTTTATTTGCAAGTGGATGCATTTCAAGAGTATGGAACAATTCCATATGATACCAGCTAATCTGAAGTCTGCATTTGGCGCACAGAGGAATTATTCCATAGACTTCAGTGGCATTTCCATAATTTTTGGAAAAAATGCTTATGAGAACCATGGATATACATAAAAATAGATAAACACAATGTACGTGCGTACTTTTATATATGAATTTTCCATGTAACACTGGCTTTCTACCTGAAGATCTTGCACAGATTCCCTTCCCTTGGCTTCCCCAGGGAAGCAGTTTCTCATAAGCAGGATTATCCAAGTCACTTACTGAACTGAGAACGCAGAATTGCTCGATATAAATTGAAAAACTGGCAGCCTCTGAGGGTCTATGTTCACCTCCAGCCAGGGCGGAAGAAATGCACTTTAAATTCCATTGCCCCTTGTCCTCCTAATTGGTGCTTTTTTGTCAGTTATGCTGATTTTCCAAACTTATAAATACATCTTGAAGAGTTGTTCTCAACCCTGGTAAGGTGGGATAGATAACCAAGATGGAATAGGGACCCTGGAGTTTGTTTTGTCTTTCTGACTATGGAAAGGGCATGGAAAAGTAGCCACTAATACAGTAGGCTACAAATACATGTGTAAAGAATACAGAGAATATATAAGAAATCAAAAATCAAAAAGGCATCAGCTGGACAGGGCTCTGAGCAACCTGCTCTGGTGGGAGGGGTTGGAATGAGATGGGCTTTAGGGTCCCTTCCATCCCAAACCAGCCTGTCGTGCTGTGACACCAACTGCACAAAGCACTTTAAAGGTGCCCAACACAGGGACAAACCTCTGGTGTAGAAAGAAGCCAAGCAAGTTGGAAGGGGCTGAGTTGCTCTGCTAGGTCCATACACTGGCACAAGAAGCTTTCAAAGGCGCTTTCTGCAAGTGAACAAGTGACTTGATGAGTCCTTACACTGTTTTCCCCCTTATCGAGTTGTTTTCTGATTGTCTTGCTAGATTAAGTCTCACAAGAGCTTTCGGTTGTGGCACACAAAATTCCTCACTTTCCAGCAACAATTGCTTGGGCAAACATCTGTTGCTTTAAGAGATGAAAGTATGAGGTCGATCTTGAGTCTTTTGGCACATTCCTGAAATCTTCACTACATCTTCAGGAAGCTGATGTGTACGTCAAACTCCTGAATGAAAGAGGTGTGCTGAACTCCAGGTTAAATTTAATTGCTCTGATCAGGGGATCTATATGATTCATCAAACATTTCAGGAAGAAATGTGCTGCTGATACACATTGGACTTGATTTCATTCACTTTTTCATTCTTCTGCTAGCAAAAAGCAGAAGGGTTATTTTTTCTTATTTATTAATCTTCCCTCTGAAAGATTTTTCCTGTCTTTTACATTTCTTGGTTTCATTGCCTGGAAGGGAAACAACTTCCTACAGTCAGCCTGGGGGTCAAAACAAGCATTGAGGCTGGCAGAATTATGGAAAAGATGCACTTTCCCCTAATACGTTCTTAGTTTTCTCTGTTATTCGATTTAACAACATTGATAGCACCCATTTATGGATGTACTTGTTAAGTAAGAGGATATGCATAATTTCAGGGTCTTTATAGCTGGCAGATTAAAACTGTGTTTCAGATTACTTTTATCTCTGTGATTTCAGAATTTGACATGTACCAGCAAATTCCAGTTCATTGATTTAGAAGTTTCCCTTATTGGAAAGAAAACTTTCTCTAGCTTGGTGGGTTTTTTTGTGTCTTTTTGTGCTGGGAATTTTGGAGGAAGCTTGGAAGGAAGGTGTTGTACAGAATCAGAGGTGGGGTGGTGAGCTCCTGGTGCTAACCGAAGTGGAGCTCCTTGGCTGGCTCTGGTTTCCACACGGCGTGTGAGAGATGTCACACAGATGGTACTGGCCACTGGACAAGCTGGCTGCAGCCCAGCAACCCTGGCAGGGCATCCACAGGAAGGGATGAAACGTTCCTTCAGTCTCTTTCTCACACTCTGAGCCTTTTCCCCCACTTTTTGGCAGAGAGTGTCCAATATAATTATTGATATTTCTTATGTCATGCCTAAACTTTTACTTTGATTAGGTGTTTCATATTTAGAGGGTGCTATGTTTATCCAGTGGCTTTCCTTGGCAAATGTTACTGCCAAGAAGATGACTATGTCTTTTTTCACCCACGGGACCCCACGGACCAGTTACTTTTTCAGAATATATCTGAAGGGCTTTACTGAAACTCAGTCTGCCAGGAGAGTGCCATGAGACTCCTGCAAAGCTGGAGCTCAGTTTTAAAAACAGTAGATTTAGACTCCCAGTCTTTTAATGAACTTGTTTCTAGACATTTTTGGTAATTTCTGACTACGTTATGCACTCACTTCCTAGACCAATTAGTAAGGATGATGGAGAGCTTTGGAAGTTAGTTTCTGTTTGGCAAAAAGTGACCCACGCGTGCCACGGAATCCGTCTATCTCCTCAGCACGGCCGCGTGTGTTTCATGCAGGGAGGAGTGGGATCCTCTGAACAGAAGCAGCCCCCTCGGCTCACAGATGGATTCCCTTTGCCAGTGCCTTGGGCTGGGCATCTTCCCCTATCCCCCAGCCCTGCCGTGCCCGTGTGCGCCGCAGAGCCGCCGGGCTGTGGCCAACGCTGCGCGCTCAGCAATGCTCCTGTGCCCGTCCCTCCCCTGGAGCACAGCTCACCTGCTCCCGGCTTTACCTTCCTCTGCGGAGAGGCGAGCAGTCCTCCCTGCGGCCGAGGCAGCCCGAAGTGCAACAAGCGTTTTCTGTCAATATTCAGCCCCTGGAGAAGGAAAGGTTGGCACATTCGGCAGCACCTGACATAGTGCCGGTATTTTTGCCCCTGTGATTTTTTGACCTGTGAAGCAACACAGCATTAGTTGTTCTGAAATAAAAAGACCTCCGTTACAGAAAGCTCTTGGCATTGTATCTTGATTTTATTTATTTTTTTATACTAACTTGTATTTTTATACAAACTTTTACTCTTGTAACTTGGGAATTAGTTTTCATTTCATTGTAAAATGTCTAAGATACTAGATAAGTGACACATAAATATTATTGTTATGGATCTTTGTGTATTTCTGAGTGCAAACTTGAACTTGCATTTGACAAAGAACATTTTGTTCTACCCTTTTACACTGTTTGTGGGTATTTGCCATTTATAGAATTTCGTAAGACCAGCTAACTCCTGGTTATCATGCCAATGTATGCACAGCCCTTAAATGTTTCCTGCAGAAGAGACACAAACATAGGTGGGAGGAAAAGTTGGTAGAAGTGTTGCAAAGCCTTCAGGTTGTTTTTTGTCAGACTGAACATGAATTGCACCAGCAAGGCTGCCCCACCAAGCTGCTGGACATTCCCAGCAGCCCCACAGTTAAGTGCCAGCTCTGCTGTGGGTGACCTTTAAATGGAGTCTCATCAGAAGGGAGCAATTCCTTTATGTTCTAAGAGATGAATGAACCCCAAATCCAGCCTGGTTTTCACTTACATTGATTTGAAAAAGTTTTCAAGGTTGAATTTGCTAAAAATAGTGCCAACTTCCATTACCTGGAATTAATTCATGCTGTTCATTTTACTGGTAACCAGGGGAGAGATAGAGGCGAGTTAATGTCCCTCTGTTTCACAGTGATTCAGTGCAACTAGAGAACCTGTTATTTGGGAGATAATTTCAGTTTGCTGCTGAGGTTACAAGGCAGTAAATGGCTCCTTGCTGTATCCTCAGAGTTTACCCAGCTCCTTTATGAGGCTGTTTATTGCTCAGTGTACTTAGAACCAAGCTAAGTTATCACTACAGTATCAAATCTGCATTAACTCCCCTCCCTTTTCATTCATCCCTCCCTTTATTTCTGTTCTATCTCTTTCCCCGCCAGCAAAGTGCTTACTTCCTCTGTATGGATTTTTCAAATAGAATCAGAACAAATCATATAAAAAGAGCAAAACATTTTACATGTTAATTGCCGATGGTCTTTATTAGTTTCTTGATTTATTTTGTTAAAATTTTGTAGGTTTTTTTTTTTCCTTGGGGGGAAAAATGTGCTTTTGGTACAATCAATTTTGTTAGAAGGATAATTAATTGCTCATACATAGAGTGAAGTGGTTCACTTATTCCGTTTTGGATCACAACCAACTTATAAAATCCTATTTATATGAAAATTGTCCAAACTTAAGATTCCCTTATGATAGTGGAAAATATTCTTGTAACAGTCCACATACCTTTGCATTCTCTCAAGCTGGATAAACACCGGCCAAGTGTTTGCAGGGTTGCCATACTTTCTAAATTTTACTGATACAAAAAAGGTTCTTCTGTAGTTTGTAATATTTTTTCTAAACATTTTATACTGTGATATGACTTGGTAGAAGTTGTTTACGTGTGCTTTTTCTTGGGCACCACTTGTAGGCCATAATTTTATAAGTTCAACTTCCTTGGAGTCTCTTTCTTGGAGTCTCCCCACAGATTTAAATGCCTTTTCTGGTGGCTGCCTGCCAAATTTGTGCCATGGCCAGCTGATATCCAAAATACAACCAGCCTGACAGGTGCTGTGGGTGGCAGTCATGGAGTGAGGTTGCAGCTCTGTGAAAAGTTCTTATGGCATCAGCTCTCACTAGGTCCTAGCCCTTTGTTTAGGAATAGTCCAGATCTGAAAATATTCTTCTGAAGGAAAAAATGCTATGTTGGCTTTCCCAATTCTTTTTCATGGACACTTTCATTTCCATTTGGGGGGGAAAAAAAAAGTTCTCTTCCTAAATCAGTTCATACCTGTAAGTGATTGCAGCAGAGCTGCAGCTGAAGCCCAGTCACCTTAAAAACCTTCAACCTGCTTTAAAGGACTTCTTACCTGGCTTCCTTGAGGCTGCTCCTGACTTTTACAATTTCTCCCTGACACCCAGCAAGTACTGGAAACTCATTTGTAGAACCTGGTCCTTATAAAAAGTAATGTGCTGTTTGTAATTGCACATCAGGTGGAAACAAGAATCGGGCACAGGCTTTCAGATCGTTTAATCCAAACAAGAGAAGCCCTTTCCAAGGGGATCTGGTGATGAGCTGCATCAATAACACCTTCCCAATTCCCAGAAGGAAATATTTTCTTCCCAGATTGTCACTCGTGGTTACAGTGGTCTTCTGTTGAGCTCATTTCTTTAGGTAAGCCCAAAGTGACTTGAGTGTAGTAAATTTGTCTTTCTGTTTTGCAGATTGTTACATGTAATATTAAGCAGATATGATTGAATTTTGAGCATCATTGCTAGGCCACTGGGAGGTGCTCCTAATGTGAACATGTAATGTCAAATACCCTGTTAAAGTGCCCACAGGCAAAGGCAGTAGGAACTCTCAGTGTGGAGGGCATTTGTGTGTGTGTGTAGAAGAGAATGAAGTGGAAACACCACAAGGGTACCGATGTGCCAGGTCATAACCCCTTCCTTCCAGCAGCACTGCCCTGCCCATATCAGACATGCGCTCCATAGTGGGGAACGTACAGCTTGAATCATTTGGAGGCATATGGTAGCAATTACATTATCTCATTGGACTGCAATATGACTTTAGCAATCGTTCCAGTTGATGTGGGGCTCTCCTTTTTTAAGGGAAGTGAAGAAATTCTGACTTGCAGATGATTCATGAAAGGAAAGAGTGGGGTTATTTTGTTTGTTTGGTTGTTTTTTTCCCCTTTAATCTGAAAGAGGGTAGGTTCACATTAGATATTAGAAAAACATCTCTGCTGTGAGGGTGGTGAGCCACTGGGACCAGGTTATCCAGAGCAGCTGTGGGTCCCCTGCCAGGCTGGGTGTGGCTCGGAGCAGGCTGGGACAGGGGAAGGTGTCCCGGGAGGTTCCTCCCGTGGCAGGGGCTTGGAGCTGATGTTTTGTGTCCCTCCAGAGCTGAACCATTCTGTGATCCTCCCCAAGGCCAGGGTGGTTTCCGCCGGTGTTGACAAAGGTTGGGTGTGGGTACCCAGAGACAGAGCGAGAGGTGTCAGAGCTGCCCCTGGAGCTGCCCCGGCTGCAGTGAGCTGCAGCTCCTCTCTCACACCCCAAAACTGCACTCCAAAACCCCAAAACTCGCACTCCACAAAGGAGAAAGCACAACTGCAAGGGGGCTCCCCATAGCCAGCTGTGCCTGGGGAGGCCGCATTCCAGAACACAGGCATGGATTTTTTTTGTCATGTCCCTGTACTCTGTAATTAATTTTTCATTGAATGGCTGACTCTGACTATTATAATGTAATCACTTACAGCTCTTGTGTGTAATTCATTAGAACAATAATGAGTTTCAATGAACAGGCGCCCCACCAGTGATGAACTCTGAATGATTTCTACAATAAAAATTAATTTGGGAGGGTGGCAGATGTAAGACAGATCATGGCATGCTCAAGATCTGTGCATACCTAAGTATAAATAATAAATACCCCTCAGGCAAATGTAAAATGTTGTGGCTTTTTGTGAAGTCGTTGTCAGAGGAGCTTCTCTGCATTCTGGTACTTTAAAGCAAGGGCTGCCTCATCGCTCAAGTTGTTGCTTTTATTATTCGATTCTCCATACCACAGTTTTTGATAGCAAGTTTTCCACCAGCCCTGCATCCCATTCAATAGCTTATCTGCAGATTTTCAGGCAGCAAATTTGTTGATGGATCCTACAGATTACCGGGTGGGCTGCTGTTACACCCTAATTGCTGAAACCTCAGGCTAAGCCCAAGGTCTTTTGCTTGGGTAGATGCAAAGGAGAAAATTTCTTCTTCCTCTGCACTTCAGGTTTTCCCAGCAGTGCTGCTCCCTGGGCTCTGCCTCTGCCCAAACTGAGAGAGCTGAGCAGCCAGCCAGCTGGGCAAGCAGGAGCCAAAACCCCGAGTGCCATATTGATGTTCACACCCTTCCACCTTGGGAACGATTTGGAATTTTCAAACCAGAGATTTCTTTGTGGGGGAAAAGAAAAGGAAATGAAAGAAAAAAAAAGGGAAAACCAAAAGTTTTTGGTTTTTTAACATTTTTCATGTGTTGGGAGTTCCATTTTTATGCAATCTCTGTGGCTGAATTATTAACGCCTTGGCAACACGAGCTTAAGAAAAGACCAAGAATTATAACTAAATGAAGAGGCAAATTTCTTCATCTGGTTATCCTTGATTTTGCATGCAAAAATAAAAACAAAGTATTTTTCAAAAGAGGTTTTGCTGCAGAAAATTCTGTTTGTAATGCATTTTAAAAATCTTTCTGAAAAAAACCCCAAAAGCTGAAAGATGCAGATTCCTACATGTTTAGATTTTTCTGTGAAAAATCTAGGAGCTTGGTATTCTGCCTCGACTTGGTTCCATTGCAGAATTAAGCACACAGCTGCAGTCCTGCAATGCAGGAGCTGCCCTTCTAATGGACGAGGAAGTCTTGGGAAGCAGACATGGGCTGAATAATATTCAACTTTTCAGACAGTTTGTGTTTCGTGACAGCAAGAAATCTTTCCATAGTGCTTCCCCAATTTGGAGGCAAAATAAATGAGGAATAAATCTGGAATACAGAGAGGCTGGATGGGATGCCTGTTCCAGGATCTGTCCCCAGGAAATTCAGCGTGTGTCCTGGCTCAGTTCCAGCTCAGGTGTTGCAGCATTGTCCCGTTCCTGGCCCTTGTCTTGGGGCACAAGGCGGTGACAGGACCATGAGGGGCTTGCTGACAGTGCAGGGAAAGGAACTGTGTCACAGACCTTATGATGAAGGGAAATCAGTGCTTGAGGCAACTTCTAAACCAGCCCTCTGTCCTGCAAAGAACTCCTGCCCTGGTTTGCTGCCGCCTCCAAAGGTTCCTTTGGGCGAGGGCGGCTGCGCTGCCCAGCTGGGACACTCCCAGTTCTGTGTGCTGGGACACTCCCAGTCCTGTGTGCTGGGACACTCCCAGTTCTGTGCGCTGGGACACTCCCAGTCCTGTGCGCTGGGACACTCCCAGTTCTGTGCGCTGGGACACTCCCAGTCCTGTGCGCTGGGACACTCCCAGTCCTGTGCGCTGGGACACTCCCAGTCCTGTGCGCTGGGACACTCCCAGTCCTGTGCGCTGGGACACTCCCAGTTCTGTGTGCTGGGACACTCCCAGTTCTGTGTGCTGGGACAAGGGTGAGCTGGTCACCGAACTAGAGGGGAGTTCAAGCAACCGCCATCTAACTTTGTTTGTGCAAACAGCATTATGTTCTTTTGTTCTGTGCAATGCAGCATTATATTCGTGTATAAACTGCTCCAAAAAGCCCAGTTTCCCAAAGCAGAAAACAATCGGGGAGAAATTGACTGGGAGAAAAATGTGAACAGAAGAACATGCATGATAATTAGGAATTGCTTAGGAGTGCTTTATTAGATGCAGAAAAAAAAAACCAAACCAACCCCAAAACAACCCCAAACCAACCCCAAAACCAAACCCCAAACCCAGCTCTGCATTCAAGAAAGATTTCTATGGCTAAAAAAAATCCGGCTAAAATAGGAGGAGAAGAGAATTACAACCCCTTAATGAAAATAAAAAAAACCCCAGCCCATAACAACAGTATGTAACAAATGAAAAAAGGAGAAGCTCATTGCAGGGAACACAAACCAACATTTAGGAAAGAAAATCAACTGCTAGGAAAAACCCACATGCATCAATAAAGACCCTCTGCACTCAAGAGGAAAGCATTTCTAAAGCTCATAAAGAACAAATCAAATCTTAGTAGATATCTCAGTGTTGGATAAAGATGACAAGATTTTATAGTAATGTGCATCAAGATGTAATAAATAGATAGTTTATAATTGGAAAGAAGCTGCATTATATTTTAGCATGATACTGAAGTACCTTCGGCTGATATTTAGGAGATTAAACAGCAATAGTTAAAGCCAATTAATAAAAGAATTGGCCAAGGAGTGGCTTGAAGAAAAATTGCAGACAGTGAATTAATCTTTAAAGATGGGCAAAATGCCAGAGTACTGGAAAAAATGGAATGTGGTTAGAATAATTAAAAAAGAAATTAAATACATTTAAATAGGTTGAGTAGGCTAGTTAAGATAAGGGTCCTGGAAAAAAATATGGAAAACCTGAAGTGGACAGTGCTAAATAAAGGGTGCAATGATGGGTGCCTTATTATTGCCTGAGTGACTGTTTGTCAAAAAAAAAAAAAAAAAAAACCCACCAAAAAAACAGGTTTTCTTAAGCATGCCTGATATTCTCTTGATTTTGTTGTGTATTAAAGCAACATGGTTGTCTTGATTCAAAAGTTATTTAAAATATTTGACATAGTCCTTTATTTGGGGCTGGACAGATGTGATCCTTTTAATTTCAGAAAAATATTGAAACAGATCCATAAGCATAGGAGTTTCTGATCTATTTGATGAAGAGAACACTGCAACTTTTCTTAAAGGGCCAAGAAATAAGATGAGTAACCAAAAACATTCTTGCACTTAATTCCCATAGATATTGTAGAACCAAAGAGCTGGGAAATAAAATTCCATTTTAGGAATTCCTTCTTTAATTTTTCTGTCAAATAGATCTTTTGATGATGTTCAGAGAACTTTTAAGCTATTTTATTTTCCTTTCAGGTCAATGTGAGGTTTGCCTAGTGGTCAGCTTTCTAAGCTCTTGCACTTCCCATTTAAATGGGAACATAAAGATCATTACATTGCAATTGGCACGCACCAGGGTTCCCTCCTCTTTTACCACCAGTTGAGATTTTAGGCCTGCTCAGGGGTTGAAAAGAAACCAAGAAATCATTTTATCTAGCTGAAGATAACTGATTTTTTCACAGGAAAGGTAAATGAAACCAGTGTATTTTGCATAATGAAACAGATGACAAACTGGGCAAACTGATCTATTAATGAGCTTCCTGTAAAGCAAGAATGCAGGAAAATGAGCAAGTAGCAGAAGAAATCACTCTGATCTTCAAATTTAACAACCATTTCTAATCAAAGAAACGTGAATTCCTCAGCTCCCTCGAATGGTCAGCACTATTTGAATGAAAAAGGTGTTGTAAGTTAAAGTGTAAACCTCATTCCAACAGCTTACTCGGGTGTGCAGAGTTACTCTTTGGGGGAGAACTCATCTTCCTGTCGGGTGCCCGGTGCTGCAGCCGTGCCAGTCAGGGGTGGCAATCTGCGCTGCTGAGAAAGGGTCTCAGGCAAGAGGGGTGGTTCTGAGCCAGCCACACAAAATACTCGGGTTCCTTCTTCCTTTGAGCGCTCCTGGTCTCCTGAGATTCTTCGTCACCACTTTGCCAGAAGCCACCTGCAAAAGCAGAGCTGAGGAGGTCTGAAATGAAGGGGGCCATGCCCATTGCTCAGCCTGGCTTGGATCAAGCCTGCGTCCATGTAATTGGCAGTGCTCTTCTTTGCTGAGTGCTTTTCTGGAAGCTTCCTGACGAGCTGGGGCAGGCTGCAGGGAGAAAAGGCCTTTCCTGCTGCAGGAGAGGGGCCAGCCCTGCACCCAGCAGGGCGAGCCTGCAGCAGTGTCCCTGTGAGCATCCCCTGCTGGGAGAGCAGCGGCTCCAGAGCCGCTCCTTGCCCTGGCCACTGCCGGGGCCACAGCCCAGCTTTGGTCCCCCTGGATTTGGTGGCGAGGCTGCTCTGGAACAGACACACGCTGGTGGCCTTTTCTCTCCTGCTGCCCGGGCTCTCAGGTGCCCTGGCAGCCCACTGTGCTCCCTGCTGCACGAGCACCCAGCAGATGACTGACGGTGACACCGAAGGTGTAAAGGCATTTATATGGTCATAATATTCCTATCCCTGTGCTGTCCAAGCATCATCTAGAAAAGAAGGTTATCAAGATAATAAATTTAATTTTCAGCTTCCCTTAGAGGATATCTGGAAACTGTTGATACAGAATTTAAATCCAAGTGCTGTTGCTGAAGTTCCAGACAGTGGAGAGGCTGCTTCTTTTGAAATTACACAAGCCAACAAGGTATCGAATCATGAAGCCTATAACAAACATCAAGGACTTCAAAATGTTCCGCAGTACATTGCTGCCTAAGCCAGCTGTCAGTCTGTCCAAAGAAGCACTAAATATAATGCAAGAATTAGGAAAAGGAGGAAGTCAGACAATGCTGTTTTCTCCTTTCAGCCATGCTGTGTTGGCTGCTGTTTTCACTCCAGATGTGGCCACAGGTATCCTTCAGAAATGAGGTCTGGATTTCTTTGGGCTGATGGCTGGTGTGTTTGTGAGTGCTTTTGTGTCTGTTCCTTCTTTAACCATCTTCCTTCTTCTCAGGTATGTATGAACTTTGAATTAAAACTGAAGCCACTTCTAGACAAAGTGGCATAATTTATTTCTAGTATAGGCTGACACCTTACTCCTCAGGATTTTGAAGGCCAGATCCTAGAAAAAACATGAAGAAAGAAAAATGTTAGTCCTAGTTAGTATTCTAATGATTTACTAGTAAACATTTTATTGGTTTTCACCATGTGATAAATTGTGACTGGGGGAGGAGGGGCTCAGTATCCCATCAAAAGGAAAAAGCAGCTGTTTAGAAGGATATGACATTTTTATTTACTGTTCATATTGAGAAGACACAATAAGTTTTACTTCTTGGTCCATTTTCCATTCAGAAAAGAAAGAGGAGGTATATTAATAGCTTCTAGTATTTAGGTTAGAGGTGTGGCTTGTTTTTCTCTCTAAGAAATTGTGTTTTTCCTTACTGAAGGATAAACAGCAGCAGAAGCAGCAGTAATAAAACGAGCTGCTGATTCTGTTAATAACTCCCCCGTTGTAATGCTGGACAACAGGTGCCCCTGACACTGCAGACAAATTCCAGCAGCTTGCAGATGGTGAGAGAGGGGCTGGGAGTGGCTGCAGCCCGGGACCCGTCCTGGCTTTAGCCAGCTTGGAGGAGGACTGTCCATGATGGAACGGGCATGGCTGCATGGCTGTCACTCCCTGAAGGGGGTTGTGTTTAGCCAGCAACGTGCTGAAGGTGATTTTTCCATCCCTAGGACGGCAAAGTCATGCTCGTGCCGTGCATCCTCTCCTTCTACAGGAGGGAATGCATTTCCTGCTTGGGTGTCTTTCAGTGTTTTCTTCACAAAGCACACAGTCACCTAAGAACATCTCAAAAAAGGTCAGCTTTTGATTTTCTTTATGTTTCGGTGGTATGGATCTTTTGATGTTGTAATTTTTATTTTTTTTTAAACTTTTTTGGTTTCCTTTAAACTCCCCACAGAAAATCAGTTGTGCTTGTTTGGGTTTTTTTTTTTTTTTCCTAGAGTGAATTTCATGTCTGCACAGTCACATATACTCAAATATTCTCATTAGAGAATTATTATTTTTAGAATTATAATGCATATTGAACCTCAGATTGGTCTGAGCCTCCAGCATAGCTGCATGTTGAATGAAATGCCTCCACTCACAGGACTGCATTTGAATACATCTTATGCTTTGTGTGTGCTTAATTCTACACGGGGAAGACCTCGTTGCTCGAGGGTGAAAGCAAATCAATTTTTACAGTGATTCCTGCATTAAAGACAGATGTGTCAGAGGTCATTCTTGATCCATATGCTGCCATTGTTTATTCATAGGGGATAAGGTAGTTCTTAAGTTAGAAGAGAAATTTTCCATTAGGATTTAATGCAGCAGCTCAAGATCTAAAAGCCTAGTGTCTTCATGCACCCTGGGAAAGTGGGGAATTTAAGTTATTGCAGAATCACAGCGAGGTCCTGGGGGCCTCTGTCACGATGATTTGGTGTCATCTGAGGTAAAATGGAAAGCAATGGTGCAGAGGAAGAACAAAAGAGATGAAACCCTAGTTTCCAATCTATACTATTTACACAGAGAGCCAACACAAATGGAAACTGAAGATGAAAAACTTTGTATCAGCTCATCCTTTGAACCTCAGTAGGAGTAATTATTTTTTCAAGGTCTGGATTTTTCTTTTTTTCTCTCCCATTCTTTCTTTAGATCTTCTTGTTTTGTTTTCACACTTAAAGAAAAAAAAAAAAGAAAAAAGCTATAACAATTCATTCCTGTCCATGGGGAATAGCACACAGGTCATAGACCAAGGAACTGTATTACTACATTAGTGCTAAAACCCACCAAATGAATTAAATAAGTACTTGAAATGAAATAAATAAGGTACAACTTTCTACAAGGTTTCTAAAGAAGAAACCTTGCACCCAGCAGTGACTTTGAAGTTTCACTTTTTTTTTTTTTTTGTATTATTATTAGTATTCCTTGCTGATGTGCTGGTGTTCCCAGTCCATGACCTCTGTGCAGTCCCTTGAGGATGTCAGAGATCTGAGAGCCATTGTTGTGCGTGTGTTCATTAGGTATAAAGAAAAAGGTACTGCTCAAAATGCAACAGAATGTCAAAGCAGCACAGATTTTGTTGTTTCTGCTGCTAAGGACAGAGAAAAGTAACAATTCAGAGCTGTTGCTTTTCTGTCTTCTGCTTTTGCAGAGTAAAATTAAACATCTCTGCTGAAGTACTTTGCTGAAAATCTTAGTACCCAGCTGTATTTTGGGGGGCCTGATGGAAATAATCTTTAAAAAAACCCCACGTAAATGATAAGAGCCCTATTAAAATATAATAGTTTAAATCCTTCTCTTACAAAAGTCTATTTCAAAACTAAAACCATTTTAGGAAAACAGACTGGACCTGCTCTCGATGTTTGCAATGACACTCCAAAGATCTTTGCAAATATCCAGCGTTGTACAGTAACTTACCTGCAAAAAGTTCCTAGAAATAATCATGCAGGACTGTTGCTGCCAATTCTGCTAATTTTCTTGTCGTGCGATTGGCCTCCCAACTCCCTTTGTGTTAGACATAATATTCACAAAAATTATAGACATCGTGTGCCTCAGAGGATTTCGACTATAAGTGGATATGACAAACAGAGGGAGCATGATTACCCCTGGACCGCAGTTCTAAAAGTGAGCTGCAGAGAGACAGAGAATGTTTCCTGCAGAGCAATGTGTGAGAGCAGCACCGCCAGCCTTGGCGTGGCTGTGCCATGTCCTCAGCTGGCCTGAGATGGGCTTAGCAAAGTCTGGAACTGGGGAGAGCAGGAGGTCACTGTGCCCTGTATCCTGTCTGTGCCACGAGGGCTTCCTCGCTGCCCTGTCAGAGCCCTGCTCCCCAGACAAGACACTGCCTTGGTTTGGAGAGCTTCCTGCTAATTAAGGGAAAATTTGTTAAATTTTTGATCGGTGAGATGCATCGTGAGCACTGATATTTGTATATCTGTCTAGCTCAGTGTCTCCTAATTCCTTTGGATGCACTTATTTCTTGTGCTGCTCATTAAGAAAATAATCCCAATTACTCAATGTAAAGAAATGCAGAGGAAGTGCAGGGCTTCAGTACAATTTATTTGAACAGAAGGTAGGAAACATTAGTATCGATGCGTTCCAGGACTTGCTAGCAAAGCACAACTAAATTTAGCAGCCAGAGATATTGATTTGATTAAAAATTGTTTTAAGACTTGTAAATGTCACTGGAACTTAGCAAAATGAACATTATTAAATCCTTCTGGTGATGGGGAAAACTAACAAAGGGATTTGCAGTGGTTTCTGTAATTAATTGCTCTGTCATGATTTATATTAACTTACAGTACAACTCCATTAGCTCAGACCTGTCATCTCTGCTCAAGGAACCACCAAGTAATCACTACCACATTAAAGAATAAATTAGTTTTTGGCGTGGAGCCTAGTTGTAGAATGTTCCATTTGTGTCTGCTGTAGACATATGTACCTAATAAAGTTGGGAAGAACGAGTTAAACTCTGTATATATCAATGTCGACCGACTGTATTTTAGAGACAATATGATCAGCATTGTTCGTTAGGCCTAATGAATCATTTCATTTCTGTTGCTTGCCTCCTGTTTTGGTGAACACCTTCGGATGAACTATGAAGCAGGAGGTGATTGAAAATAGGTAGGTCTCCCGAGATCCTCCTTCCTTCACATTCTGCAACCTGTGGTTGTGGTAATAACTTCATATGGTTTTTGTTAACACTTCATTACCCCAGACTCGGATAAATTATCCTCCTGCTTCTTCCCCAGTTGCAGACACATGGGTGAAGCCAAAGTTTTAGCTACTACTTACAGTAGATTATGGGATTTGTGAGGTTCTATCAAATTATCTCTGCCTTTGATAGTTTGAAGATGTTTTAAGTGGTTTTTCTGTTACTGTGTTATGGCTTGCACAAGAAGTTGTTTTACATTCCCACATATGCTGTGATGTTCTTAGGAGCCTGAAAGCGAAGTTTTCAACCAATTCATCTTTTTTTTTTCCCCCCTGGGTCCTGGATAAATCCTGGATAAATCCCCTTGAGGCATATCAGCACGTGGCCGGGAAGGCAGCAGTGGCACTTGGAACATGAGGCTGGCTGTTCCACTGAAGTGTCATGTGCTTAAACAAGAGTTGTGGGCAGACTTCATGACTTGTGAATGTGCATCACGTGTAACACCTCAAAGGGTTTGCTGTGCATTTGAAGCTTTTAGTCCTTCGACAAGCTACTGAAATTAAAAATGTGTCGTTTATTAGCTCTGTTGTTCAAACCATTATCCCTTCCCTTTAACCAACAATGGGAACCACGCTGACAGCCTCGCTAGTTTTATTATTTCCTACTATTTATGGGGTGTTGCCCGGGTCTCGATTCTCCTTCCTGACCTCAGTGAGAATGTTGGACCTAAAATGAGGACATGTGTGTCAAAAACCTAATGAAACATCCAGACAGGGCTTAGCTGCTCTTGTAACTAGGACAAGTTTGAGCCCTGGTTGCTCAAGAAGACCGAGCAGGCCTGTGAGAAAGCGAGAGCCAATGTGAAGGGGAATGGCTTTAAACTGAAGGAGAGACGTCAGATTGGATATTGGGTAGGAATTCTTCCCTATCCTGGGCCCCTGGCACAGGATTCCCAGAGAAGCCATGGCTGCCCCATCCCTGGCAGTGTCCAAGGCCGGGCTTGCCGGGGCTCTGGGCAGCCTGGTCTAACAAAACCTGCTCTCCCACAGCAGGGGCTTGGGGCAGGATGGCCTCTCGAGCCCCTTCCAGCACAAACCGTTCTGTGGCTTCATGGACATGCTCGAGCTGCAGTGGGAGGTGGGTCAGCGTGGCTCGGCGGGCGGAGCTGGCCGAGCGTAGAGAGCTGGGCTGCGGCCGTGGGTGTTCTGGTGAAGTGTCCTGGACAGCAGCCGTGCCCCCCTCCTCCTGCCAGCTGACACTTGAGATGCTTACAGCTGCAGCAGGGTCAGGTGCAGAGCGCACCCAGAGTGCTTCCAAAGCACACGCTGGTTTTGCAGGTTCTACTGGGCACTGGCTATAAGTGATTTTGAGCAATGACATGTTTTATATTAATGGTGATTTCCTAGTGTCTCCGAGAACAAGTCAGAGCCATGCCTGGCATGTTCACAGAAGTGGCCAAGGCACAGATTTTTGTGAGCCCTCCATCTGTTGATGCCAACACAAGGACAGGAAGGAGTGTGAGTTCCAAACCTCCTTTCTATGAAGGGCTCTGTGCCACTCCCCACTGTTTTCGGTAGAGAGCTACAGTAAAACTCAAACTTTTTTTTTAAATCTGTGAGTTTACCAGATCTCTTGGCACGATGACTGCTGTGCCTTTCTTTGAATGCCACAGCACAAGCATTAGGTTCAGTGGCAAGAGACACTGTCATTTCTAGTGTCCCAGACTGCTAATCTTTAAATATTGTTGTATCAGCCAGCTCTTTTCTACACATGCCATCATGACTGGCACTGCCAATCTACTATTTATGTGGATTATGTTCAAACCATCTGTTTTAAAATAATAGTAACGATCTCTTGAATAGAAATATGTGTGCTGACGTAAAGTACAGGGCAATGCTCGGGAGGTACTACAAAATGGATGGACAGTAATTTGCAAGTGTTCAGTGATGGAAGAGATATGCATCTATTAAGTAGTCCCAGGAGGAAGAGAAAAACAGGCCAATAACGCCCCCCTGTTATTTTGCTGGATATAATTTGGACCAGAGTATGTTCCAGTGTTTAGAGACAAGCCTAGTTTTATTTTTCATTTCAGACCTAGTGGGAGTTATTCAAAATGGCGCAGTTGTGATTCTAATATTCTCCCCCTAAACTTGCAGAAAGTACAGATCACTATCCAAACTTTGTGGTTTGGTCTCACATTTCTCATGCAAGTTTTCAAAATTGGCCATGAAATGAGGTAGTGCTTTTGTACAAACTTGATGGAAAATGGGAGGTAGCATATCTCAAGAGAATATCAGGTTTCAGGAGATTTCAGTATGTCCTAAATTCAGTGGGAATAGAAAATCTGTGACAATAGCTTTTCTTTTAAAGATCAATCCAAACCTCTAGCTTTAAATCTAGTCTTCTAGACTTCTGGCTCAGACCCATCACAAAATATTTTAGCGCTTCCCTTTCTTGTGCCAGGCAAAATCAGGCGCTGTTGTCTAATTTGCATTTCCAAAGAACCTATAACTGCAGTCTCTCCAGCGAGTGTTGAAGTGCAGAGACATACAAAGCCATTCTTTTTTCATTTTATTTCACTAACCTTGGAGAATAGAATGATCTGGTTTAGGTCACTTCTTGCTTCACGTGAACATGCTCATTTCTTAAGTCAACATGGTTCTTGGCTGTACTTTTTTTCTGCTGAAGCTTTGCTGTTTGAGTTGGAGAACATATTTGCCAAGCCAGTGTCTAATGTGATCATAACAAGCCAGGGGGGTGTATTCTCCTGTCAGATACCTTCCATTCACATCAGAGCACTCCCCACTTTCAGGTCAAGGGAATCTTCACTTGGAGAGGAACTAAATAATGACCACAGAACTTGTCTGGGGTCATTTATAATCTTTCAGGCTGTCTTACTAGCAAGGACAAAAAAATCCTAGTGAATTATTAGCACACACATGGGTTTTACCTATTGCTCTTGAAAGCATGAGATTTAGTTTGTTATCTGGGGATCTGTTGCATTATTTTACTTGTTCAAAGTTCTTTGTTGGATTCTCTCCCTCTGCAGTCTTGCTCTTGTTCCAGATTAGTTACCAGTAGTGACTGAGCACACTGCTGAATTTAGTGTATCCAGCAGTAAAATGTCCAAGTGTGTGATATTTGCATTATCAGAAGTGTAGTGAGGTGTGACTATAAAAGCTTTTGCCCCTTTCAGAAATGGCAGTGCATGAGCCTTTGCAAGTCAGAAGCAAAAGAACACATAATCTTATTGCTTTCACATTCATTTTTTAGTGTATGCAGGAATTATTCTTGCAGGCAGAATAATTGATATTAACGTTGTTATTATAAATTATTATTCTGCAATCATTGCCTTTTAAGAATGGGCTGATGATTTATGCTTTCTATATAAGCACAGGCTTCTTTAAATGGAAACCAGTCAAAGTCCATCAGGTATTGAACATATAAATTTAATCACTCATCACGCCGTAATTGATAATCTCATACATAAATATGTCATATTTCCTATTCAAAGATGCAAACTATACATGCCAGAAGGAATAGAGTCCACACTTGGGGTCTAATGGATTAATCAACATTTTAAATATATTCCTCAATGATCCTGCAGACCAATAAAATCCTTGGCCATGACCTGATACCAGGTCCTTTTCACTCCAGAGATTGCTCAACAGCAGCTTAATAGTTTTGTTACATGATACTAAAATATATTACAGGCTTTGCAGATGCTGCCCCTTTACTAAGACCAGCACTCTAATAGCTCAGAGATTAAGGTGTTGCCACTTGCCCAGAGCTCTGTCTTCTCTTTCAATCCCTTCATGAAATGACATTGTGTCTCCACCTTGCTCATTTTGTTCATTATAACAAGCTTTATTCCTGAGAATGAGATGAAATCCCTGTGTAATCTCAACGCATTCCCTTTGCCATCCCCTGTTCCCTCAACTGTTTCTCCTGTTCTAGTTAACAAACAGAGACAATTTACCTCCCTTAATTAACTCAGTGGCTCTATTAAGTGGCTAAGCTTGATCTGAGGAGCTCAGCAGCGACAAAGCTTGGGGTCACGGTGCCGAATTTCAGAAAGTGCTTGGCTGGGTGCGGTGTTGAGGGCAGCGCTGTTTCCAGCAGCAGTGTTATTTATCACTGCACGGCCCCAGCGCACCAGCGGCGCTTCTGGGGCTCACTTTGCCTCAGGCTCTTGTAAGACTTTCTGCTGCACGGCCTGGGTCACCCTGCTGCCACTGCTCCACCTTTGTGTGAGCGAGGGGGTCTCTCTAGGAGCTCGAATCCCCTTTTTGCCCAGACTCAGACATCCTGCCGTGTTCTACCCCTCAAGGTTTCTTTGTGCTGAGTAACCCCATTTCTGGAAGCCTTGCTGTCTGTCAATACTTCATCTGGACCAGTCCTTTGCCCTGAGAAGACAGCAACCCTCTGACAAAAAGGGCTGTGAATCAAATGAGCAAAAACAACTGGGGTCAAATGCTTAGATCCCAGAGTGCCCAAATGTTGGACTAAACGGGGAACAAAAGCTGTAAACCATGCAGCTGCTCCTGAGCTTTGTGAAGGTGTCTCTGCAGTGTTCTACCATAGATTGTAAGATCAGATATTTTTGGACTTGTTCTTGGAAAAATGAACTTTAAAAAATATTATAATAATCCAGGATAGAAGCCTAAAACTAAAATAACTGGGAGGACTATGGCAAGGAGGGCTTTTAGTGTTTTAAAACATGTTTAAAATTGCTTTATATGGATAATCTTTGGCTGGTAGAGGACAAGGGGAAAAAAGTTGATACTGAGAGGCTCGTACAGAACCAAAGCACAGAACCTCTGCAGAGCAACTCAGGGGAAAAAAAAAGGCAAAAAGAAAAAAAAAAAGAACCAAAGCTACAAGTGGTTTGGCAAGTGATCTGGCAGTAAAACTGGCAAAATTACATGAGATTAGGTCTGGAAGAATGGAGGAAAATCAACAAGAGGGGGAAACTTCCAAAGCACAAGTGCTGTGCCCTTCCAAAGCAGCAGCGAACACAGAGACAATGGGAAAAGTCAAAAATGGGAAAAGTCAGAATACGTTTAAGAGTCTGCAACTGCTTCTGCTGCATGGAAAATAGGAGCTGTCTGGGAAAGGGATCTGTGAGCAAAGGGTAAAGGCTGATGTAGCCAGCAAAGATAAAATGACACTTCTGGTGGTGTGGAAACTTCTGAGGCAAACAGGCTGTGGCAGATGGGGAAATGGCTCTGTGATGGTCAGGCTGCACCCAGGGGTCAGAAAGAAAGGGATAATTGTTTTTGGAAACACACAGCCAAACTGTGCGTGTTACCTGCTTGCTCTTGGGCTCCTTGTGTGTGAGAGGGGTGGAGTGTACCGTGGCTCCAGGGGCTCCTTTCCCCTGACTCGTGGCTGATGTGAGGGAACCCCATGGGATCCAAGAGGGATGTGCATCCCGGGGCAGGGGACAGAGGCAGGTGGGGCTGTCTAAGCCAAAGGAATGTGCAGTGCTCAAAGGTGTTCCTTCCCTCAGGATGTGCAGGTCTTCCTTACTGCTTTTATCGAAAATGAGCATATCCTTGCCTGGCAGAAGAATGACTGTAGCATGTGCTGCGCCTCTTTCTGAGATGCTTTTGGTGTGTGGTATCACTAACTAACCCACCTAAAAATTTCAGGGCCAATTTAAAAGTTGTGAGTATTTACAGAATTGGTTAGCTTGGGATTCTTGTGGATTTGTCTTTTTTTTTTTTTTTT
>VWZN01016954.1:681240-713079 GCA_013396955.1 Regulus satrapa | reverse complement strand
TTTTTTTTTTTTTGGTACCTTTTTATGTTTTAAAAATGACCAAAGCTTCTGGAATTAAACCTTTTGTAAGAAGCTTCAGCCTGGAGCAAAGCTTAATGGCTGAGCTGTAAAGCAGTGAAAACTTTCATGAAAGGGTTCATAAAGAAGCACCAAGTGACCCTAAAGCCAAGGAGGTCCAGAGAGCTGGGCTGCAATAAACACAGGGCCCCGTTCATTTGCCTGGAAGGGCTGTGTGACATTTGAGCAGGATGTGGTTCCTTTCTGCTCCCTTGGAGCACGCAGCCCCGTAGGTATGAGGGACACAGGGGGATCCTGCAGCTGAGAGGTTTGCTGAACTTCCAGCTGACACTCAACGAGGCTGTCAGCTGCTGGCCAGGCTGCTTTTCCCATGGGGTAGTAAGGTGTGGGAATGGATGGTGAGACCCTTTTAATCTACATTTCCTACTCCTGAGCCTCCTCTAGGCTACAAATAGACAGTGTGGGTTGCTTGTACAGCTCATTTCCAGAAGGGTTGCATTAAAACCTCAGAGCTGCTGTTACAGCTGCTGTCCCTTCACTGCTCATCCCATGGCAGCTGCCAAAATCCCGACCCACATCCGTACCTGATCAATGGATTTAAGCCAAATGTCTCAAAACCCCAGTTCCATAACTGACATAGAAGCATCAGGATGCTCGCTGGCTCTCTCTGGTGTGTGATGTGTGTGGAGCGTGACATTCCTGTGTTCCTCTGTGCTCGATACGGGCACAAGCACGTGCAGCGTGTTTGGTAGATACCCCTCATGGCTTGTAATTGCTCAGGCACCACCCGTGCTTTTATACACCGGGGGGGGTTGTGTCTCCAGATGCTTCTGGTGGCTCCAGGACTAAGATGTTCATCCAGAAGAGAGGCAAGTTTATTCTAGGTCATTGCCTCGTCTTGGCCAGTGAGAGATGCTCTTGCACTGACGAGACATCTGTGCAGGGTCCTCAGCCCCATCCTCTGCCCCCATCCCCACTCTGCTCTCCACCCCCTCTCCCCTGCAGCCTCAGCCATGCTTGGCCTTCAGGCAAGCTCTCCCAGCACAGTCAAGGCTACAGAACAGATGCGATTTTCAGGCATCCTACGTTTAAATTTAAATTCCTCATCCTAGCCGTGGTCAGATTTGTTTCAGAAGCAGACAGGAAAATGAAGGAGAGGCAGATGTTTGTCAAGGCTATATTTAGGAAGCTGCTGCTTAAATGTGAAAATCAGTTATACTTTAACTGTGAGCGAGCAGCACAAAAAGCACATTCTTTCCTCTGCATGTGTTTGCAGAACACTTCTCTTCTCTTCACCTGCAATCTGTTCCTTTATGCTCTGCCTCTACTTGGTTATCCATAGTGTGCTGTGGGCCTAGCGATGCTGCCTGTTTTCACAATACTTTGTGGAATAATGCCATCCATCCCCGTGGGTTCATTGGTTCAGGAATCCCACCTTCAGAAAGGTGGGATTGATTTACTCAACTTTTCAGCATAATATTGCTATTGTTCACTGCTAGGAACAGTGAACAATAATAAGGAATGAGGAATGGCCTTTAGTGTAACAGCTCAGCCACTGAGCTTCGTGATTGCTGCGAGGGGTCTTTTTGAGGTGGGTGTTTCTAGTTTGCTAGATGACTTATTCAAGCCACTCTATGTAAGTATTGTTTACAGTGCTTGCAGTGCATGTGGCTTGCACCTGGATACTTGTCTTTGATGTGAAAGGTATTTTACCTACACTTAGAACTCTTTAAGAGTCTGAACCATTCTTGCATTTTTGTTATGAACTATTAGCAGAGGAGTTTGAGGGAGCTGGGATTTTTCAATTAACAATAGAAATGGCCTTTGTCTCTGCAGACTTCCCTTTGAACCCTCTAACCTCCTGTCAGCAGAAGGGAAACAGGGCAGCATCTTCTCTGTTTCTCCACTCTTTTGTCCTCCCCAGGATGCCAAGGCTGGCCTTGCTCCCCGGTGCTTCCCTTGCTAACAGGATCCAGACCTCGGGACGAGAGCCACAGGATGATCATGGCCAAAGTTTGCTGCACAGCCCAGTTCATGGTAACTGCTGTGCTTTGGCACCTGCCTTGAATGATTATAAATAAGTTACAGCTTGCTGGTTTTTATCTGGGCTGTGACTAAGGAGCCCATTGCTTTTGCTCCGAGCCAGAACTGCTGGGATGCTGGGGGGGCTGTAACAGCAGAGGGGCCCATTTAACTGGTGCTGGTTGAAATGCACTCCCACCTTGCCATCTTTCAGTGGCTGTGATTACTGCCCGTGGTTTACAGCCCTGAGCCAGCACCTGCTGCCCCAAACTCCAGCTTGGCCTGGGCTGGCTTCGTGCTGTACTTTACCCCACTACACCTTTAGCTTTGCCTGCGTGGTCACTATTTAGGGGGGTTTAAAAGGTGAGTCAGTGTCTAGGAAAGTGAGTAAAGGAACGAGTGGAATTGGAACAGCTGAAAACCAAGAAAAGAAATGATGTTAGGAATTCTAGATTATTTCCCCTCTGTCTTTCACTGCGGCCATGCTACTGGAGATGGATTTGGTCTTGAACCAGCCACTTTCTGTACTGCCTCCTCTGGCCCTGAGTCTTAAATTAAGATGGTAGAATGAATGCCTGGAGGAGCACTCCTGTTTCGAGCATCTTTGCTAGATGTCTCTTGCTAGAGACAAATCTTATGTAGTATTTGCTTCATCATCCCCAGTTCAAAGAATGTATCCAGCTGCATGAGAGAAGAGAAAATCTTTGCAACCTCTGAACTCTAAAGCTTCCATATAGGAGCCAAATATTATTAATACAATTTTTATATACCACTGTGAGCACTGTTGCTATGATAATTTACTGCTAGAATGGTACACAAAGGCCTCTGTTCAGGTAAATTTGGAATAACCTGCTGAAACTCAAGCTGATTGCTCCAATACATCTGACAAATTTGTCAGTATGGATTAATTGTTGTTCAGGAGAGTTGTTAACCATACAGGCACACCATCTGAGGAAACATTCCTAAGATAAAGGCAGAAGAAGGAACGCTGTCCCTAAATTAAGTTGATGGTTTCCTGCCTCAAAAATGTGCAAATTTCTGAAGCCCTCTTGTAAGATAAATGTTACATATCATTACTATCTTCTGTTGCTTACAGTTCTGCTGAAGTTGATTTATGTTGACACTGTTACCAAGGCCATTTTTTTAACAGAGGTGAGTGATTTTTTAATACATCTCCTATGAAAAAGCCACAGACAGGACATTGTTTGTGTGAGACCTGTCACCTGTGAGTGAGCATGGCAGCGGTGCCCATTAATCAATCATTAAAGTGAAGTTTTTATTTCTCACATTACCTATTCTAGGACTTTTCTGTGTCCCGTGTTAATGCAGGGTGGATAAAACAGTATGAGGCAAGTTTCTAGATTACTTCATCACTGCAGAATATTACTCACCATTTTTATAACCAGAAATACTTGAAATAGGTCAGACAACATCTTTTTCAGTACACCTGAGCTCCTGGAAATTCAAAGGCTTCCCAGGACTGAGCTGGAAATTCTCATAAAGCCCAGGTAAGATTCTGGCTTGGTTGCGTTTCTGGGATTTTTGTGCTTTTAATTTTGCCACTTCTGTGCTGTTTTTCTTCCCCATCTTCCTCCAAGTCAGGAATCCCAGACTTCCTAGGATCTGCAGCTCCTCACAGAGAAGTATAGAAACAGAGTTCCCTTAGGTTTTGTTTCAAAGCTGTGCAGTGACGAAATGTTGAGTTCTCATATCCTAGACAAATCAAATTTCTTTTTCTCTGGCCATCTTGAATTGTTACTCTTCATAGGTAGAATACATGTTTCTCAATGCTTTTGAAACAGAAATTGGGGCACCAAATTGTGACTCTGGTCTGTAGCTATGTGACAAGAACACCTAGAGAGTCAGGGCTTCATTCTGCGTCTTGTCACAGCCCTTGGATGTGTAACTGGAGTCCCCCTCCCAAGGGCTTGCAGGAAAAGCTTAAGGCAAGAGTAAGGGACTTACCTAAGGGAAGTGAACAGAACAGATATTTTAGAATCATTTAGGGGTCACTGAAAATATAGAAAATATTTGTTACTGATAGAAATTCACAGAATTCCTTTTATTCATTGAATATTTTTGTGGTCTGTGCTATGCAGTTTTCTTTGGCTCCTTTGTTGGAAAGTGTGGAAGCGGTGAAAGCACATCAGGGTGATTCCTGTTTGTCAGCTCCTGTATCCCTTTTCTTGCCAGGGGACACACTGGAGGCTAGGATGTGCACAGTATCAGAGGGTTGAACAGTGGGGTATGAAGGCTTGCAGCTCATGGCTGTTGCACCAAGCTGCTCCTCATTCAGGGATGTTGCTTTGTGGCTTCGTGCCCAATTGCCTGGGAACACCCAAAAGCTCCTGCACTGCTGACTGCCATGAGCAGAGGGCAGGAAAGATGATAGTCCTTCTTGGAATAAACCCCTGAGCTCTTGAGCCCTGCTCTCTGAGAGAGCAAATGCCCTTTTCTGTGGTGAGGTTCACTGGGTCTGTACAGGAGCGGGCTCCTGTCCTTGTGCACTTTGTGCTGAGTTCAGAATAAGTTTTGTGATGGTGGTAAGTAATTGGTGCTTGATAACTCTTGGTAACACTTGACAACCTCAGGGACCACTTATATTTCCTGCCTTCCCAAGAGGTTTGTGGCTGCAATTCCCTTGTGCCACCAGAAAAGGGAAATCATCTTCTTGTCCTGCAAATGATGGATCAGAACCTGTTTCTGTGCTGGCTATGTCATTCTTTTACTTTACTTTACTTTCACAGCTTTTCCCTTTTATTTTTGTTTTGCTACCACTGAATAATACACAGTCCCACAGCTGTGGCAAAAAGAACCTGATGAAAGTGAACATATAAGAAAAATATTAGTAGCTGCACTCTTCTTAGCAGAGGAAATGGCCACTGACATTAATGGGAATTATGCATGTGTGGAAGAGGAGTATGGCCCCTTTCCTTACCAGAGCCCTTAATATGTTTTAGTGAGCCATGGTGGTGTTCTAAATATCATGAAACCCAAAGGAGATAGAGAAAACAACCTCTGGCACTGATGAGCTGGATTCATTGCTCTAACACAGATGGCTTTTCAGGAATATTTCTGTTTCTTCTCCTATGGAAATAGTTGTGCGTGCACTATTCATTGACATGAGAGAGGAAAAGGTAAGGAGAGTGGATAGAGAACTGGGAAAAGAAGTAAAGAGCAATCCAAGTTTTCAGACGTCAGGCTGTCACATAAAACCGTAAAAGTCCATAATTAAGCATTGTACTCACACACACACACATATAATTTTACACATATAATGTTTTTGTCTGCCTTTTATTCAAATTCTACTCTAGCCCTGCTTTGCACTATGTTCCGTTTTATGAAAATAAAATGTGAAAATCTACTGATAAGCCAAAATAATAACAACTTTATGGCATGTCAGGACTATTTTGTTATTATTATTTTTTAACCTTGATCATGTTATAATAGTGAACATATGTATCCTTGGCCTTAATCACCTTGTCAAGTTAAAGTGTACATTCAACTTCATTTACATGACATACGATCTAATGCTGGAGAACAACAATACCATTGTAGTGCTAATTGAAAACTGTGAGCTGAGAGCCAGAAGAAACCACTGGTCTGATTGCTGAGGGTCCCAGGGAAAGGGATTTATTCCCACACCTGCAGTTGGTCCATAACACTAACATTGTTACCAACATCTGGGTCTAATCAGCACAGAGGCCTTGATATGCTGCTCCTGTGGCATATAAATTAAGCATTATGTTCATTTTAAAGGCCCCCTCTTTCAGTTTTTTAAGGACAAGATAGATTCATGGCTCCTCAGAGTCTAACAAAGTAGAAGCCACAAACAGAGTAAGTTACTGCCGGGTTTCTTAGACCATACCTACCTAGTGCATGCCACTTAAATAATGGAATTTTATGCTCGGTTCTGGTTTTCAAACATGCATCTCCATAGAATGTAAAGTTTGGCCGAAAAACCATGTTCAGGGTAGGAAGCACTCCTTGCCAAGTGGCACAAATCAGCTTTTAGTGATGTCTGGGCCCAGCAGCCACAGGGGTGGCTACAGGACCGGTGCCAGGGGTGGTGATGCTGCCGTGTGACCAGGCAGAGGCTGGTCCCACAGGAGCTGTGGAGTGAAAACGCTGCTGGTGAAGGGGCTGAAAGTGTTCAGAGCAACTGGAAATCGTACAGAGAGAGAGAAAAAACCCACAGGACTGAAAGCCAGGCTGCCTAGGCCAAGGAGCAAATTTAAAATCTTTGTTGGTTGAGGACAGGCAGTGATTATTTTTGCTAATGCATCCCTTGGCTGTGTCTATAATTACCTAACTGGCTGTTTGCCTTTGTAGCTTCATGTATTTTTCTGGAAACCATAGGACAGACACCCTCACAGAAGGAGGGGGGGTTTTTTTCTGACATTTTTCAATGTCTGCATATCTTTAATATCTGCAAATGGTGAATGTAATTACATAGGGAAATTTGGTTAGAAGATCCAGAAGTTGACTTCTGATCCCACCTCTGGCACTGAACTTTAGTGGCAGTAGGCAGTTCATTTAACCATTGTCTCTCTCACCTACTGTGCTTTTTGGGGATAAATAACCATGTAGAGAACTGTTGAACCTAAGGTTTCAAGGTGGAAAAGTGACACGGGCATTGTGGAGGCTTAACATGTCACCACTGATACAGGGTAATTGCATCAATTGGTTGAAATCATAGAATGGTTTGGGTTGGAACGGTCCTGGAAGATCTGGTTCCAAGCCCTGCATTGGAATGTGGGGCTCTCTTAGTCCCTGCTGTCAGGAAAAATGTCCATTTCATGAGAAACCTGCTCATTGCAAAGGCACAAAATGTGTGGTTTTGTAACCTCTGCAGCCTTCTCAATACCAGCAGGATCCTGGAAGAGGGGGGAATTTCCTTTTCATTACTAATAACTCCAGGTGGAATTTTGAAACTAAGGAGTCATAACTTAAACCCAGAAGACATCAATGGAGATCTTAACACGCTGAAACAGATTCTCTGCCGCTATAAATCGAGTTAGTGCTATTAATTTCAGTAGAACCACATTTCACCTCACTTGAGGAGAAGGTGCATTATTTATGGCATGCCTGCAAAGCCCGTCCCTTGCTGTACCCTAGGAATGTGCTCTGGCCCCAGCAGCTGGTTTTGGTGGCTTTGGGGGATTTCCAGTAGCCAAAGGGGAACTTTAGCACCCAGCGTGGCCCCCTCTGCAAACTCCTTGGCATTGCTGGGGTATTCATGGGAAGTTGGGCTGCTGGGGCGAGTGAGATGCTAATTTTTGTAGTAATTGAGTGGCTGATTTCTCTCATTAGTCAATCTTGTAAATGGGAGAATTCTGGCAAAGTTAACAAAACCAGAAAGGTCAGAGTAAATCAATTTGTTGTTGTGGCTTCATTGATGACACACAGAAATCTCACATCTGTACTGAATGTGGTAAAAATAGTATAAGGAAAAAAAAGTCTAACTGTGTGGCCATTATGTGGAGATCACAGAGTCCAGGCTTGTATTTCAAGTCTGTGACAAGGGCATTACTAAAACAGTCATGTCTGACTTCATGACAAAGTCTTCGTGACGATGCAAGTAAAATGCAACAGTTGTATTGGAGAAATTTAAAGAATAATCAGACTGTGGAGAAGGAATCTCACATCCCTTCATGTTTTTCAATCAAAGGGCAAATGTCACAAGTAGAAAAAAAAAAAGGAGTTAAACTTATGCCATTGGAACGTCCAGATAATTTGATCATGTTTATTTTAATATATGAAATGCAAAAAATATTATCAAATACAGATATGTTATTATTTTAATCATAATATCTTACTTCATTTTGTGTCATTCCTCCAAATGTAGTACCAGCAGATCTAATGAGCTATTTAGGTTTTTTTGCATTTCAAAGCATGACCTCCTAAAAATTAGGATATTTCTTTCATCCAGGATAATTTTGCTGAAAAACACCCAACTATTCAAACATTAGCATACATTTGATCTGGAAAGAATGATTTGACATGCCACAACAAATGAAATGATGGTAAAATGCATCTATAACATACAGAAAAAATCACAGATATTATTGCAATACTTTGTGAAAGGCTTGTAATGGCAATCTGCAGCCAAGCCCCAGTTCTGCGAGTCAGAATATGAGGCTGCTGGGCACAGCAGTGTGCCCGTGCGGTGTTGACTGCAGACCTGAAGACACTTTCCTGAGGTGTTTTCTAAAAGCCATCTTTTTTTCATTATAATTAAGCTGCCCAACCCGTTTTATTCCTCTTTATGGATCACTCTCAAGGTGAGGCCGTTTCCTCTGACTCAGCTGTGGGCAGGGGCATAGGAAAGGTGATGTGAAGAATGTCATGGTCACAACCTGTACATTTCAGTCGTCCAGCGAGGACAGGTCTTCAGAAGGACCTTCAGGGATCCTTGCAGGGATGTTGTGCTTTGCATTTGTCCCCCTTTGAATTAGGAACCTGCTGCCCTGTTGGGCATCCCTGCCATGATTCCTGCAAAGCTCAGGGTTCAGGTCCTTCCCTCCCTGTGCAGGGCTGAAACATTTCAAGCAGCAAAGTCAGGGTCAGGAAAAAAAAAAAGAAGTTTCAATATTCATCTAGGCACTCAGCTCTTGCTGAATACTGTGGTGCTCAGGCATCATTCTCTAGAGCTTGAAAATTCCACTTCTCCTCCTGATGACTGCAGTGAGCCGTTTTTAGGTTCCATTCTTTAGTGCAAAGAAAAGCACTAAAGCACTGACGACCGAAGTTTGGTAACTGAATGTTGAGAGGTGTAAGCATAAGCCTCATTCTAGTATTCAAACACATATTCAGACAGAGTTTTTGCAGGTATTTGCCCTCTTCCAAAGGTTTAATGAAAGAGATATTTCTTGATCTGTGTTCCATCCAGATCAATGTCCATTCTATTTTAAGAGATTATAAAATTCTTCCATTGTTTATCTCATTTTATTAACCACAGTGACACTTTTTTGGTGTGTTGCAACAGGTTTTTCTAATACAGAAGATGGCAAATTGCTTTAATGTGTGGCATCAGTTGTCTTCAATATTTTCTGTTTCTTGATTTCAAACCAAGCAGATGATTAAAAGCTGAAAGATCATAACACTGATCACTACACAGTTTTTGCATTCCTCCCCTAGAATAGTGTCTGAAGTACAAAGGATGGCTGATCTAATATTTCAGTAAGAATAGAAGAAAGAAAACGTTTCCTTGTGATAATAATTCCTAAATGGTTTCTGCAGCCCCTCACAAAGGCTGCGCTCCAGCCCATTACAGCAAATATTGCATGTTTTTACTGCCAGTCTCTTACGTAGCAGTTTTACTTGCATCACACCTTTAATCGCCACATTAAATCATGGTTTCCAAACCCCAGCTCACAGCAGGATCCTCCTCTGAAATCTTATCTTCCTTTTTCTTTGACTATGTAACCAACAGCCAGAATGTCTTTCCCTTGCAATCTGAATTCTACTTTGTGCCACAGGACTATTCCTGCCGACTGCAGCAACTCACTGCTTACAACTGCGCAGGAGGAAAAGTCCTTTTTTCCCTTGAATGTGCATATTCCTGGTGGAGCTTAAAAACTTCCATAAATCAATAAAGTAATTGCTGCATAATGACCTATTGTTGGTGAGCGTGCCCAGAATGATGTCATTGGGGGGTAATGGAGCTACTGAATCAAAAAAACGGCAGCTGTTCCCAATTTATTTGAGAGTCAGTTGGACAGAAAATTAAATAAACACATAGACAAGCAGGACAAGGGCAAGTCCTTGCACTATTCTTACGATTGTTTTAATTCAATTGCAGGAGTCAGCAGGCAGCTGATGTTGTGGCCCAGAGTTTCTGTAATTGCCTGTCTCCTCTCTCAGTCAGGCTGCACATGCTCATTTCATCATTTTAAGCTTTTGTGACTCAGATTTTAAAAATTAAAAAAAAAAAAAAAAAAGAGAAAAATACCAATGAAAGAAAAATGAAACTTGGTTCTTTTTTTCTCCTACCCTCGCCCTCCCTTGTCAGCATAGCAGGCTATCCAGAAGATGCATTAATAGGTAGAAATTCTCATTTCTTCCTCCATCTGCCTCTACGGGCTCTCTACCCTTCTTTCCCTAGGATACGAAGGAGACTTTTCCTTTTTTTTAAATCACTCTTATGTCCTTTGGGAAGCCCCCTAAAGTTTCACATTCGCTGGGGAGAGAAAAAATGCCACCCGGCTTCAGAGTCTCTCCTCTGCTGTGCATAACAGCTTTGATGTGCTCCTTTGAAGTTGCTGGCTCCGGGCTGCGGCAGGGAAGCCTGGGATGCGGGCTGAGCGCTGCGAGGGAGCTGCAAGTTGTGTTTGCACGCTGGGCTGGGGCAGCCCCGAGCTTCGGGGGCAGCAGGAGCAGGTCCCGCACACGCAGCCCGGCCCTCCTCGCTGCTGCTGCAGGTGCCCCGTCCCTCCAGCTCCTCTGCAGCCTCTGCATCCAGCCTGATCGGGCTCGGAGCTTTGGGACAGCGCTTCTGACTCCTGCCCCGTCTGCTGCTTGGTACTTCAGGGCAAGGTGGCTTCAAGCGCAGCTTCCACTGCTGTGGCGAGGAAACAACCGCCGCGGTTTTGATGGACTCTAAAGGAAGTTTGGGTCACTGATCCGCTGTCTGACTCGAACTAAGAATGGCAGCCTTCAAAACTGGATTCTTAATATGACAGTTTTCACATTGCTAAACAAGTGCGGGTTTTTAACATCCCCCTTCTTTTTTTTTTTTTTTTTTTTTTTTTTTCCTTTTAGCTTACAGATGGATTCTTTTGTGTGTGTATTTTCTGTGTCTGCATAACCAGACACAGCGAAGTTGATGTTTGTCTCTAAGATGGAGAAGTGCTTTTCCATATTTGTCATCACAGATCTCTTCAGATCAGACACCTCCTTGATCATTTTAACTGTGTTTTATATGCTTCATAATTTCCTTGCTGAGTACCTTATGTTGCGTGTTACTTTATAAATCAATAAATAATAGCAATAATTAAAAGGGTGTTCTGCAGCAGGGAGCTAGATGAAAAATAGGTTATTCCATTAACCTTTTACCTCTGGAGAGAGGAATTTCAAATTTGTGCTAGGTCACAGGAGCAAGTCAGCTGCTCTCTGGTGAGCGCCCATCACGGCAGGCTCCCTCCCCGCAGCGCTGCTGGCTGCAGCTGCAGCACTGCAGCATTGCAGCTCCTCTGCAGCTCGCAGGGCAGGATGGCAGCGCCAGCACCGCGCCTGCTCTGCCTCCTTCCTCAGACAGCCCTGTGGGCAAAAGAGAGGAGCCCAAACCCTTCCAGGCCTCGTCCCCACAGCCTGCACTGGTGTCAAACGCCAGGAGGGCAATGCCAAGAGGAGGAGGCGGCTCGTGCAGGTGGGAAGGTGGGGTGGGATCATCCCTGTCCTATGAAGGAGCTCTCAGAGGGCACAGAAAGCTCCTCACAGGGAAATCCGGGGGGAGCTGGTGGTGTGTCCCTGTGTCCCCAAGCGTAGGCAGCAAACGTGAGGAGCTGTCCAAGACCACTGACCACACAAACTCACAACAGACCCCTGGATTATTACTGCCCTCAACACGACTCTCAACATTATCGCTTCAGCTCCTGTCCCCACTTCTGCCTTCCTCCATCGGCTGCTGATGCAGCTCTGCTTGGACTCCGAGTGGCCAAGGGAGCTGTAAATAAATAAATAACAGATATTCACAACCAGTGTCACAGTAACATGACTTTTTGTTTTCTGAATTACACGGAGAGCAGGAAGGTGAACTATTAAGTGAAATTTCAGGCTTAAGATGGAAACTCACCTTAAAAATAAAGGTACCACAAATTGTGGAAGAAAGGCTTTTATGCTAGGAAAATCTGCATTTTTACCGTTTGCTTGCTTGTTTTACACAATGAGATTAAAAAGGTTTTTTTTTTTCTGTTACATAATTTGAAAACAAAAAGGGCCTGAATTATTTTTAATAAAGCTGAAGACTTCTAAAAGTTCTAAAAGTTCTAAAAAATCTGATTTTTGACCAAGACATTTCAGCCTGTTACTTTCTGCCAAGTCTCAGTCTCTTGTGTTATTTCTCACCTATCTGCAGGAATGGGAAGATATACAGGTCTCTATATAGGGAGAGAGACAGTGCTTTTTGATGACACTTCCAAAAATGCCCCAGAGTGGATGCAATTTTTGTCTATGCTATTCCTATTGCCAGGACCTCACACTAATTCCCAGCAATTTGTGGGGAGCACTGGCATGTTCTTTAGCGAAAACTGGTTTCTATCTGGTTGTGATTATGTTTTTGTTAGGAAGAGAAAAATTATTGAAATTCCATCAGTGTAATACCTGCAGGGACTTAGCCTCTTCCTCATGTCTGGAGTTCCTATTTTGGAATGATGGCAGAGAGCTGGGGAGCTCTTCTGAGGGCACCATTTTATGGTTTATGCTGTTGGCCATCCTAGTGATAACCTTAGCAGATATGAATCTTAGGAGACTTTGTAAACAGAATCAATACGAATAGACTCTGTATGTTTCAATTCTTAGCACTGAAATATTGTCTGCAATAAGGATAAAAAACTGTTTGTGATGGGAGGGGAGACTGGGAGTGGTGTTGGAGTCTGATTAGGGCTGGCTGGGATGTGGAAGGAGGGGGAAGTTTTGAGATTCAAATATGGAAGCTGAATGAAGGGAATGATTTTTAGAAGGAAAATAAGTATTACTATGGAGCTTGCCTGCTGTACTTCCACAAAAAGTTCTTTTCCTAAGAAGCCAGTCTCAGTTTAAAAAAGTTGTTTTCTCGTTCTCAGTACAGTCTATGTGAAACAATAGCAAATTCAGTAAAGATATTATTTAGTGGCTATTTGCAGCACTTGCTTTTCTGGGCTGAGTGGCTCCAGCCGTGTGTGGATCCACCTCTGCTTTGTGCCACTCCCCAGACATCCTTGTCCAGCCCTAAGGGTGAAAGGAGTTTACTGATGGTGCCTTCCCCATGCATTTCGGGCCGAAAGGGAAACTGGAAAGGGAGCAGTGATGAAAAAGGTGTACTGCCCTTTTGAAGAGTGCTTCTCACAGAAGCCAGAACTGTCTCTCACAGTACTGAAGGCAGGGATTCTTTACTGCCTTTGGTCAGGCACATGGCTGTATGGAGGGCAGCTGTAACATTTTTCAGTACTTTTCAATATACTGTTTTAATTTTTATGATATGGCTTATGCTCAGCCATGCACGAAGGGACAGACTCCACCTTTGGTTTGCAGCTCTCCTTCCCAACGGGTTCCCCATGTATTCAGCCAGCCTAACCAGGGAAGCACATGGACAGCTTTTCACAGTGGGCACGTGAGTCTGTCACGGCGGGTTTGCAGTCCAGGTTGATCAGCTGCTTCTTTGTGAGAAATAGAAATCTGTTGCCTTGATTATACAACAGCAAGAGGTTCATTTTGTCTCTTTTTTGCATCCATGGGAAACTGTATTGGTCCCAAATCTAGTGGTGAACTCCAGAATGTTGAGTTTTTTTTTGTCCAGACAAGCTTCTCTGTACGTAAGATTTATTTATTGCACTCTGTCTGCGAGCTCTTCTTTTTGCCATATTTGCTTATTTTCTTCCCAGGTTAAACTTATGTACATTTAAACCTTGGTTTCTCTTTATTTTAAAGCTGCAAATCCTGCGTGTGAGATTTCCAGTTTGTCAGCCTTGCCAGCATTTTGCTGAGGAACTTGTGAAGAGTAAGTGAGTGCTGTTTTGCATAAAGATGGTCCTGCTTGCAGGGGGCGTCTCCTCAGCCACAGCTTCTGAGGAAACCTTTAATCAGCGACTTCACTTCAGCTGAGCCTGGAACTGGACTAAAGGTACCCTCCTTTGGGAAGAAATCTGGAGAGGCAGTGATGGGCAGCTCTGCTGGACTTCCTGATGGAGAAAAGGCAATTTCTGTGATCCAGCTGGGGCGAGGCACGGAGGTGTCTCAACAAACCAGTGCTGGTGTGGGGATGGATCTTGCTCCCCTTCAGCCTCAGTGCTCTCTGAAGCTCCAGTGATATGGCTTGTCTGGCAGTCCGTATCCTGTCCCTAGGGCACGAGGGGCAGTGAGGTATTTAGGACCCTCTTCTGCTGTCCCCAGCTGCCCTGGGTTGGAGATGCTCCTGCACAAACGCTGCCACGCCGACCGTCCTGCGCCTGCGGTGCCCCGAGCTCTGCCCTGCCCCAGCACGCTCAGCAGTGCTCCTGCCTGGGGAGGCTGGATGGGAGCTACTGCCCTGAGCTGCTTCTCTCTTCTCCCCCTTGAAGCAGGAAAGCTCTGCAAGTAGCACTGTCCCAGCTCCCTGACAGGATTCTCCTGCCCGGGCAGGGTGGAGCCGCTCTGCCAGAGCATGGCCACTCAGATTCTGAATATATGCCAGGGTGGAGCCTCCCTGGCCTTCCTGGGCAACCCTGCTGGTGCCCAGTCACCCCCAGAGTAAACAAGTAAAAGAGGGCCCTGGGACCATCTCTCCTTGTTCTTGCCTCTGGGGAACCAAAAGGCCACGGCCAGGCACCACCAGGGACATGGGAGAGACCGCTTGGGGAAAGCTGAGCTGGGCTGAAAGCTGTTGATGGTGACAAGGAGACAAGTATTTAAAGACCTTACAAAGACCTCAGAGTGAACACCTGCTAGAGGCAAGTGTTGGAGCCTTGTCCTGACAGAAATCAGGCTCTGAAGCCCCTGAGTTTGTGACTCAGCCCTGAGCCCTGTGCACACCTGGGAAAACAGCTCCCCAGTCACTGCTGCCCATGGGCTGGAAAGGCTGGCAGGAGCTCCAGCAATGGCATGCAGCTGGAAAGGAGCTGGAATGGGAATGGGGATGGGGATGGGAATGGGAATGGGAATGGGAATGGGAGAGACCTGTTTGCTGCTTTGAGCAGACATTTCCTGGAGGTCTTCAGCTTGCGATTTTTCATTTCCTTTCTCAATCTGTGTGGTTTCTGATTTCTTAAGATTACAGCATCTCTTCCATTACTGTGAGGACCATAAATTTACTGTGCAAATAAACATCCTCAATCAACATGTAGCTAAGTCAAGGAACATTTTGAAAACTGATACCAAGTTATCTTTAAGGACAGCCATGATGAACTCAAAATTACCATTTAAAGTCTTTGGTTAAGTGTTAAAAATAGTCAAATTTCCTTGAAAAAGCATTTTAAGGGTAATACTCTGTGTAATCACCCCGCATATGATACATCATCCTGAAGTTTCAGGAACCCTTTGGTTGAAATTTTAACAGCTCTCCTTAAGAAATGCTAAACAGCAAATACTCTTTCCAGAAATACCATCCACTGTAAACCTGTCAGGCTATTACTTAGCTATTAACCTTTCTCGATGAAATTGTAATAGTGCTGTTTAAAAGAATGCTGAATATCAGAAATATTTTACTAATACATAACAGATGGATACCATATCCAGAAATATTTGTACTGTAAACCAAAGTGCTAAACTGTTTTATACTGAGAGGTCAAAGATGGGCAGGAAACAGTTTTCCCATCCCACAAAAATTTTAGTTTTCATATTTTCCTACTCTCATGAATATACAGAATATTAAAGAAACTGGAGTTTCCCATAAGAAACTTTTAAAAAGTTTTTGTTTGTTTGCTTCTTAATCCAAGCACTTATCCTCCACACACGCTATGTATTTGTTATTTAACACATCTTTTTTGGGTACAGATATCCTGTCCTGAGGAGGCTTCACATCGAACACTCAGTAAGTTTTCTTTTTTATTTCCATCTCCTTTGCTGAAAACTATTTTCTTAATAGGTTAAAGAGTAAAAGAAAGTACAAGAAATTACAGCAAAGCTGTGACCTAACTGAAATACAGACTTCATATGTCACATACCTTTTATAACTCTCCATATGTGAGGATAACTGATTTTTCCATCCTGTTTACATTGTTGATTTCACTGTTGGACTTGGTCCTGGGTGTAGCCTTTATTTTTAAATAAATGAGGTTTGGGAAAACTCAGAGCTGCCGTTTTCCAAGAAGTTAGAGGTATGGGGAGTGGGATAGGCACTTGGAAATCTTTTGTGAAGATGTGCTTTTTATTCATCCAGTTATAGCTGTGGCTTTAGCTGAAGAGCGTGTCTCTGTAAAAGGATGGAATATGTTTCCAAACAATGTCTAAGTTCAGAATAGTTTGGCACTTCTTGTGAAATGTAGCTACAGCTGAAAAAGGTACACTGTGTCTTCCATTGAAGAATGAGCAGACATCCTGCTAAATGGCTGTGTCATTGAGCAGGAGGGTTTGGATGTGGGAGAGAACAAAGTACTATCACGTGGCTATCTAGAGCATGACAAGGAAGTAAAGCTGGTGATTTATTTTTAATTGCTATGAAGCAGTGTGTTTTCAGAAAATGTTGATGTGGTGAGATGGAAGCAGAAACCTCGTGGTCAAGAAATGTTTCATCCCTCTATTATGAGAATCTGATGTAGCCAAGATGTGTTAGCAGTGCTTTCCTACCACTGGCAGCTTGTACAGAGTATTGTCCTGACTGGCAATTGCACGTACAAACAATACATTGCCTTGAGATGTGTTCATTTATTCTGAATTAGCACACTAACGGCCCCTCCAGATTTATGAGCAGAGCTTTTGATTCATTAAAGCATGATTTCAAGACAATTTCTGTTCTTCTCAAACAAGAACTGTGCCTCTTCTATGTCTGCTCCTCACGAGGTGTAAATTCTACCTCGTGAGCTCTGAAATGATGAAGTTAGAGGTGTTGTAACTTTTACTGTTAATTCAGGCTTTAAAGCCAGACGGGCATCTTTAGAAATATAACTATAAATATACATAGATGCATGTTCAGCTCCATTTGTACCTTCTAGACTTTGATGCAAGAATCACTAGATAGAATTACATGGCCTATTCAGTCAGTCGAGTTTTCATCAATAATCCTAAAATGTACCAATTCATGTTAAGCTATTTTACATTTTTACATAACCAGCTTGCCTTTATTAAGTATTTACCACTTGTGCTGTTAATTAGTGGCAGGGATGTAATCTGCTTAATGTTGCTCTTTAAACACTTTGTTTTCAACTTTTTTTTTTCCAAAATATAATTTTTTTTCAGTGACAAGGAACACTGAAAATGGTTCAGGATTTTAAAGCAGCAGTAAGCCTGGATACATTTTTTCAATAGCTGAAAAAAATTAATTACATTATTTTTTAAATTTTCATTTTTCCTGTCCTTTAAAACTCTTAATTCTGTAATTTTTTGAACTAGGAAACCCAAGAAATATTATAGGGAAAGCTTTTTAAAATTTTACAAAAATTCATATTTTTGTCCAGGAAAAACAGCTTTTTAGAGATACTACTTTCCCACAAATACCCTGCAACAGAGAGAACTTTTTCAAAATGCCTTCAGATGTAATTTTAAATTACATTTTGGCAGTATTTTTTCCCTTGGGTTATCTTACCTCAGGGAGGACTCTTCTACTGAGTCAACCTGCTGGGAAAAAGTAGTGTGTGATTTTATAGCTGAGAAGCTCTTCCACGGTTGGGCTTTTCTGCCTAAGTTTGTTGAAAACTCTTATTTTCAATTTTATAATGAGAGATACGCTGCCATTTAATGGTAGGAAGAGCCCTGGCAGAAGTGCCTGGTTTGCTGTAGTGTCCAGCTTTGTTCCTGATGTGTCACAGGACGGTGTCTGAGTCCCCGGGGCTGCAGGGAGCCCTTAGGAAGGATGGAGAGAGGCAGTGTACAGGGGCCTGCACTGGAATGGCTTCACGCTGACAGGCAGCGGCTTTGGACGGGATTTGGGGCAGAAATTCCTCCTGGGGGCTGCTGGCCCAGGGTGCTCAGAGCAGCTGTGCCCCAGCTGTGCCCCAGCTGTGCCCCAGCTGTGCCCCAGCTGCTTGGCCCCCAGCGAGCTGTGCAGGAGATCGCTGAGGTGCCTTCCAAGCCAGGCGTGCCTCAACGATTCTGTGATCCTCTCGGTCCTCTACCTTACCTGGTCCAGCTCTCTCAAATACCACAACGTTAGCACAAACAGCTCTGCAGCACACTTTCCCCCTTCAGCACCGCGGTGCGCTCGCCTCTGACATCCCCAGAGCTCGTCAAGATTTGGGTCTGCAGCCGCCCGGGCCGCTTCCCTCCCACCCCACTGCTGGGACGGCCACGTCGACCCACGCTTTCCCCCCGAGCCTTTGGAAGCTCTCTGCCTCTCTCAGCTCGCAGCGCGGAAGCAGCTCAGGAGGGTGGGATGACAAAGAAAGAACCCCTTGTGTGTGATTGTGCCCCGATGTTCCTGCAGCAGGCTGCTCGTCTCTGGCTGCTGGTGTTGCTTCCTTCCTTGACTTTCTTCCCTGGCTTTCTGTTAAGGGACAAGTGTACCCTTCCACAGGGAAGTCCTGCAGCTGTTTTCTCTGTGTCCCTAGCAAAACGCTGACAAAATGTGAGCGCAGCGCCATCCCCACAACTGCCAGTGGCTGCAGCCTGCGCGTCTGATGCTGTAACAGATACGGCCCCGCCAGTTCCAGCTCATTTGCACTTTGCATGTTTCCAGTATTTGAGAGGACAAGGAATGGCGTGCCTTGCTTTTCTCTCCCGACGGGTAAGGCCCCACACTAAATCCGTGGACAAACACCTGCCCGTGCACTGAAGCGTCATTGAATTTCTGGGAGATTTTAGCTACTCCACACCAGCCTTGTTACCTGTGTTCATCAGGATGGTGGCCTAAGAAGGTCTTAAACTCTTGAATGTGGGTCAATTTTAAGGCAAGTTTTCTTTGTGACTCAAGAATGAAGTGCACAGTCTTCCCAAAGCAGTGTGGATTGTCACTTCCTTCTCTTTTCATACACATATATAATTTCTCTCTTGTGCTGGGAAGTGCATTTGTATAGGGCTGTAAGCTTTCTGCAGTTAATAGGGCCCTTGGCATTTTTAACCCTTAGTCCTGACTAGGCTTATTTGTTTTATTCTGCTTTCCTGCTGTCGCAGTTTGGTAAGTGTTTGAATTTAGTTTTAAAATGAAGTTTCTTGCGAGGATTCTGCATGAAGGGCATGGCAGAAGGAACACAAGATTGACTGAACTGATTGAGTGGCTATACTCCTCCCTGCTCTGTTCTTCTCCTCACTGGTATTTCAAAGGAAGAGGAATGGAGAGCTCTGTAGATGCTCTTTGGGCTGTATGTTTTTGTTGTGTGGTCTTTCTATAATTTCTGTACTTACAGGATCAAGATAATTAACCAGCGGAGTTAAACTCAGAGACAGGATAGAAGATTAAATGCAATTAACCAGACACAAAAGCTTCAGGAAGTTAAAAGACAAAAGAAAGTCCTCAAACATTAAACTGTTGAAGCTTTGAGCAGCATCTTCTGGGTCAAAGTGGGAATAAAAATGGAGCTGCTTGTAAAACACAGTTAAGCCAATCTCTGTGTAAGAGATAGTGTGATGTGATTGTTAATGATAGTTGGATGGTTGTTTGGCCTTGATGAATTGCCTGCCAATCTCATATTAATGGACACGTAAAAGAAAACTATTTCATGGAAAAATCGTCTCAGTTGGTGTAATAGAACAAATGAAACTTTCACATTTATTGATAAATCCTGCAAATTTTATCCAGGAACTGCTGGACTGTTAGAATTATGTGCTCAATATTATTAACTCTGACTAAAATTTGTGTTTGAAACATTTATGACTAAGTGAGCACCTCTGAAATTCTTCTGGCATCTGTCACACTGTTGTAGGCGATTATCTCATCTGAACTTGTAAATGGAGCAATTTTAAGGGAAGGTTGAGGTTAGATAGTGCACAGAGAGGATTGCCAAGTGAATCTTTGACCTGCCTTCTGAATCAGTAGTAAGCAAATATTTTGCTGAATAAATTATAGCAATGGATCTGCAACTGCCAAGAAGGTACATTTCCAAGTAAAACACAAATGAACTTCTGCCTTTTTATGGTTAATAAAAACCATGGGGTGTTTGGACATTTTACTAACACGACCCAGCTCTGTTACAGGAATTATTCCTCTGCTTATGTTCCTCTCATTTCAGCAAGGTTCTCCTTGTTCTTCTCCGAAGCCAGAGGCTCACCAGTATTTTGGACTGGTGAGCCACTTTGAGCCTTCGCCTGTAATAAATATATTTATCGGTTGAGAACACCCCTGGGCAGCTGTGGGTCTGTACACTGCTTGTGCCCAGCTCCCTGGGCCTCAGGAATCAGTGTTAGAAAGCCACTGCATTGCTGCCACTATTGAGAAACAGTTAACTTTCTTTTGCAAGACACCTATAACTTGTGATCAGCTGCAGCCGTCAATGGTTTAATCTTTTAATTGTCGCTGTGTTTTGCTGTGAGGACACATACGATTTTTGTTGCTTATTTTCTTGTTTTTACAGAAGTTGTTATTTGTCATTAGCATTATCAGTATGCATTATGTATTCATTTGAATTCATTTCATTGTCAGTGTGTATCGTTGCTGCTGTTATTACGCCGTGCGATTAGGGGCCATCTTTAGGAGGCTTCACAGACATGACCTGCTTCATCCGTGGTCTTTCCTGCCTTGGTAATCAGGGCCATTTCTTGTGGATTTTGTGTTTTTCTCCAGCGGGCTGAACCTAACTGCCCAGAGAGCTGTAAGGCCCGGTTTGGTGCCCGGGCTCTGGGCGAGCTGCACAAGAGCAGCGTGGGCAGTTTTGGCACTGGTGCCGCAGGCCTGGGAGAGGAGATAGTACTCAGCACCTGCTTGGAAATAATCCTTACCTGCCTGCTTGGACCAGCCTTCTCCACACCCATGGCTGCTAGAGATGTCGGGCTGCTGTTACACCAGAGGCTGTGCTCGCTGTAAAAGGAATCCTCTCTCACCACGTTCAGACAAAGTAATTTCTTTTGATGCGTGGCCGTGTTTCTGCTGCCACAAAGGGTGAGGCCAACCCTTGCCTGGAGTCTTTAATTGTCTCAATTAATTCCTGATGCTTCAGACTGCCACATTCGATTATAATTTCCTCATCTTTCCTTATTTCACACAGAACTTGTTGCAAAATGCTGAAGTATGTCCAGGAACCCACTGGGGAAGTCTGTTCTCGGGGATGAGTCTGTGCCTGGTCAGGCTCTGAGTAACATGAACATCCCTCAGGATGAGGAGTGTTGTACAAATGCCAGGTATTCACGCAGTAATAACATTTCTCAAGTTAACAGATCAACAGTTTGTCAAATAATGGTATCAGGTAACAATTGTCAAGTCCTAAGACAGCAGTGATAGTAGTTTTAAAATGAAAGTGAATGCTATTTGAAATGCCTAAATCTTACTTCCTGACCAGCATTGAAAATGGCATGGATTTGAATGACACATATTTCTCTGTTTGTTTTTTTTTTTGTCTGTTTGTTTGTTTTAGGGTTGTTTGTTTGTCTGTTTTAAAGAGAAATCAGTGCTGCCTGAGAACAGCCTGGTTCTAGAAAGATGATAATGGACCACCCAGACATAGCTTTTAGAAGGCCAAATTTACTGAGGAATGCCAGAATATGATCTCCTGGGATTATTGAAGAAGAAATTAGTGTCTCTGCACTAGTGGTTGTTCGTTAGCTTACAATTAAAAAAAAAAAAAAGAAAGAAAAAAAAATAAAATGGAAGGGAAGAAAGGAAGGATGGTATATTAGTATTATTATATTTAAACTATGATTCTCCATTGCCTTTGCCAAGTCTCTTATGGAAAGTGCAGCATTACAAATAAAAATGCAGTCAGTAGAAAAAGCCACACTGCCATGAGTACACCCACATGGCACATTGCAGTATAGGCAAATATATGGTTTTTACAGAAAGAGCAAAACCCAGACCACAGAAGCTGGATGATATAAGGGCCAAAGCTCATTCTCCTGTGAGGATATGGAGGAAGAGCCAGCTGTGCAAACAGTGCTGCTGCTGAGGTCATTGCAGGCATGGTGCACAAACACTGCCTAAAGGGTGTCACAGAGGGAGGATGGACTGGGATGGACAGGGAAGGACTGGGATGGACTGGGATGGTCACAGGATGGACTGGGATGGACAGGGAAGGATTGGGATGAATAGGGATGGACAGGGAAGGATTGGGATGGTCAGGGATGGTCAGGGATGGACTGGGATGGCCAGGGATGGACTGGGATGGCCAGGGATGGCCAGGGATGGACTGGGATGGCCAGGGATGGCCAGGGATGGCCAGAGATGGCCAGGGATGGCCATCCCTTTTGCCCAGGGAGGCAGGCAGAGCAGGCCATTGCTTACTCCTGCCCTGCACTTACAGCACTGGTTTCTCTGGTAGAATTTTATGAGCTTTCATGCTGCAGTAATGCTGAGAGACAACCACAGAAGGTATTTTTAGTTTTTGTTTTGAGATTATTTGGAGGGGGTTATGGCTTATAAATTAAAATCCCCTGCATTTGTGCTCAGCCTCCCTGCCCAGGCTCTCCTCAGTGGGCTCAGCTTGCCTGAGCCTGGCTTGCAGGAAGTCAGAGCCTCTCAGTGCCATCAGGTATCCAACACTTTTCCCTGAAGCTGCTCTATTCCTAGAATCATAACATGATAGAATGGCTTGGGAGACCCTAAAGATCACCCCTTTCCACCCCCTGCCATGGGCAGGGACATATTCCACTGTCCCAGCTGCTCAGAGCCTGGCCTTGGGCACTGCCAGGGATCCAGGGGCAGCCACAGCTGCTCTGGGTACCCTGGGCCAGGGCCTGCCCACCCTCCCAGGGAGGAATGTTGGACCTAAATTTCCCCTCTGTGAGTTTGAACCCATTAGTACTCCTCCTATCAATAGAGTTCTGGAGAAAATTCCTGATTCCTTTGTTTTTCAATTATCCTCACATATCAACAACTGCTCCGGCTCATTGACAACAGCCACCATTGAGGTGTAGACATTTCCTGAAGGAATGTCCTGACCCTCTTTTACACCTTTAAGTGCAGATGTTAATGGCAGCGTGGTGTGAAAGATCCAGCCACAAGAGCTGGGAGTGCTCCCCCAGTAACACCTGTAGGCACCCGGCTCCAACTTCTCATAAAATACCCATCGTGGAGCCTTATCCAGGAAGTTTTGCAAGGCACACATCCCTAAAATCTCAATACCAAAGGAAATAATCATCATGCAAGCCAAAAAAAACCCTCAATCCCCCAACCGAACTGCACCCCTTCAGTCACCATCCTGTTTGAAATATTCATTACAGAGAATATGGGCAGAACACGCTCCTTGCTGCAATAGCCCCCACCATGGTTTTATTACTGCTCTGTGCAGAGTTTAAAAAAAAAAAGAAGAAAAAATAGACAGAAAAAAAAAATTCCGCAGCAACAAACTTGGAGAACGTAGGAATCAGTCTCATTACGGAAGAAAGGGGAACTTTATGAAATATATTTACAGAGAAAGAAGGCAAGAGAAGGAAGAAAAGAGTACCATACCAACTCCACTAGGGAAATAAAAGAGACTACCACCCTTATACCAACAGAAAGAGGCATAGAATTACTAGAAAAACAACTATAAAGACATCGTAAATCAAACAGCATAGAGTTTAGAACATCAAAAACGCAGAAATTTTCATCTATTATTAATTATGATAAAAAATTCTATCTCAGAATATTTTACACAGCAGCTGTTGCCAAGAAAATCTACATCTTCTTGAGCTGAGAAACTTTAAAATCAGAAGCAAATCTTTGTGTAGCCAGTAGAGATAGCGTAGATATTAACACAGTATTTCAATGTCTTATTTCCATTTTCCAGTCAATTAAAAACACAAATGTGAAATACAAAAACTATTTCAATTTTATTTTGATCTCATTTAAATATTTAACTCAGCCCAAATATCCCGATGTCTATTTTGTGCGCGTCTGCGTGTGTTATGAAAATCCAGTCATCTCTCTAAAATTGAGTTACGGCTGTTAATCCACGTGGATTAGCAGTTGTGAAAAGCAATTTATTTGTTGTTTTAACGCTTTCCCTTGCAGTGATTCCGAGGGGCCGAGAGCTGCAGTGGAACAGGGAGCCGGCGCTGGGATTCCCCGGATTCGCTCCCCCTGAAGCCCGGCAGCCCCTGGCAGCTGAGGCCAGGCCGGGCCCGTGGCCTTTCCCTCGCCTCCCGTGTTTGTCGAGGAGCTGGGCCCAAAGCACGGCTGCCTTTCCTTCGGTGCCTTCTGGGGACGGCTGTCCCCGCCGCCCGGGAGCTCCTGGGGCTGCAGGGCCACTGCCTGGCCAAGTGACCAGGAGGGACAATTCCAGGGGATCATCTCTCCTAGCTGGCCCGGCGCGGCGGGGCTGAGCGCACTAAGGCTGTTGTGCGGGCGCTCGGGGCTCCAGAAGCCTTCCCTGCTTCTTCTCTGCCCTCGGGATGTGTAGGGGTCCAGCTGAGATGTCCCTGTCGCCCGTCCCTGTGCTCCAGTGAGCTTCAGTGGCAGGAGATGTGCTGCTCTCCACATCCAGCGCCTGGCTTCCCATCAGGGAATGATTTGTAGCCATTTGAGTCACAAACTATGGTTCCCGTAGACAAATTAGTTATTATTTGTCTAGATAAAAGATAAGGCATACAAAAATATTTATTAAAGCCTGACTTGTTAGAACAGAATGCTCTATTTGCCGGGGGGCAGGGGGGGAGGCAGAGAGAATTTTCAGGGGAAATACCAGTTTCAGCAAACAGCTATAGCCAAGCCATCTCTCATGGTTAGTATTTGTCAACAGTGTAACACATTTGCATCAGTCAGGAAAGTCATCGAAGCTGTTCACTTGGAAGAATTGCAGTCTCTTGTTCTTGAAGCAGCAGTGAAATGACAACCTATAAAATGCTTGCAAAGATTTGAAAGGAAACATTTCAAGCGCTGCCTGGAAAACGTGTGACTAAGGCTGTGAGAATAATTGTGATTTTTTCAGCTAGAGTGCCGAAACTAAAAAAGAGGGAGGAAAAAAATAAGTTAGAGTCAAACCAAATGGAACTTCATTTTTTGTTTTTCTTGCCAAAATGGAAATCTGAAAACATTTATTTAGTGTAAAATGCAAACATACATTCCATTTAATCCAAAACAAAAATGTTCATTTTAAAGCATGAGGAGGAAAAGTAAAGGAAATAAAGGCCTGGGATTTGCCAGGTTTTCAGAGGTGACAGCTCTTTACCTAGCAGCTGGCATGGGGAATGCTATGTACATATATCTACACGAGACTATTGCTTGAGAAGTGACCCCCAGCTCGTCTGGGTGCCCTTAGCCCAGGGACAGAAAGCCAGGGTTTTGCAGAGGCAGAAGCTCTTCCCGAGGGCATCTTTGTGCCCCCAGCCCAGCAGGCAGCAGTCAGGCTCCCTTCCACATCCCATGGGAGCCTCTGCCAGCGCTGCTGCTCCAGCTGGGTACCAGCTCCTGCTTTTCTCCCAGAGCTGGGAGGAGCAGGCTGTGCAGTGCAGCTCCCCCAGGCACCTGGCTAAACAGCCTTTTTCTCCACAGCTTGCTCCTCTTCTTTGGCATAGTGATTATTTAAGCACCTAGAGATACTTCAGCTTCTTAATAACACGGAGCAGCTCCGGGGAAGGATTTGGAGCTTCTTCCCTGAATGTCCTGTAGAGAGACAGCGAGGGCACGGGGGTACATGGCAGAGCAAAATCAGCTCTATCCCGGGGAGGTGGTTTCTCCAGTGTGTTGTGACCCTCACAGGTTTCACGTGTGTGCAATGAAATGAGCTCAGCGAGACTTGGTTTGCAGGGACACAGCACCTGTGCTGTGTCAGCAAAGTGTTAAACAGTCCAGGTCCCACTGCAGCCACTCACTCAGAGAATTGCTCGTGACCTTCGGAGCCTTGAGCACCCAAGCAGTTTTTTAGTCAGCAAGTTGTCCATGCCTCCCAGCTGTGGGGTTCAGCTCGAATGCCAGTGTGCTGTAGGAGACAGCGCTCAAAGCTGGCCAAAGCCGAGGTAAATGACATCTACTCCTCTGTACTTTTCCACAGTTCCAGTCACTCCACTGTAGGAAGCAGTCAAGCTGCTCAGACACAACTTACCTCACTGAAGGCCCTTCATCCAACTGGGCAAAAGGCAGCAAAAGCAGAGCAAAATAAGCCAGACAAAGAGAAGGTGTCTTGTCCTCGGCCACACAAGAGGTCAGTTGTGCAACCAAGAACAAAACTCCAGTCTTCTTAATCTCAGTCCTGCCCCTAACCTAAATTACATGTCTCTATTTTTTAATTGAAAGTTAACTTTTAGTGAAGTATTTCACAGCTGAAAGAAAAAACCTCAAAACATGGACCACATGGCAGATCCCCAGAGAGCACTAACAGCCAATAGAACATATTTTGCAACTGTTATATTGGACTAAATTCAACTAGGAATTGATTAGCTGTTCTCTTTAGAAATAAATGGCCGACACAATTTGGCCTTTACATTTCCTAGCCCATAAATGGCTTAGGAGCTTGGAAAATTACAGTTGGGTTAGGATCACAATAAAGAATAAAAGGATCTCTTTCCCTGGTAGTGGGAGGAACAAAGTCTGTGTCACGCCTAAGTGCCTACACGTATCTGACACAGAACTTGATAAGTATAAGTAAATGTTAACTTTAATTCTTTGAAGTTCAAGCTTATGGTCTTTGCTAGTGAGGCCGGAGGCTGATGGATGGGAGAGACAAAAAAGGAAATATTCTTAATGCATGGTAGTGCAAGGCAGCCCAGGGCTGATGCCACAAGTGGACCCACAATTTTCATCAGAGCTCATTTGTCTCCAGCTCTTGTGAGACTTTTGGCCTTATTTGTGAGAAAATTCAGCACTGCTTCCAAGTCAGTGTTGAAAACTTGGTAATTTCCTTTAGTTGATTTGTGGATGGATGCTCTCAAAAATCCACTCTAAGGAGGCAGCTCAAAACTCTGACTCCTGAGTAATGTCAGGAGGATACAACATATTTTATACAGAAATACAGTTTGCACTGGAGAGCAGTGGTGCTTTCCTGAATAAAGCATAGAAACAGCCCTTCCTCAGTGGGCCTGAGCTCCTGGTTGAGTGCAGCCCTTAAGGAGGAATTTCAGACTGTTGAGTTTCAAGCATGAGCTGTAAGGGCTGGCTCATTTAACCTCTGGGCCATTCTGAAACCACAGCTGGGAGTCAGAGGAATTGTGGTTGGGCTTTAAGTGAGCTGCATCACTTGAGTGATGGATGTACCCAAGTCGGGGAAGAATTTCTATTCCAGTTAGAATGTTAAGAAACCATCCCTCCCATCTGTCTTTTAAACCCCTCTTTTATTTTTTTCCCCCTCAGTTCACAGGTAGCTCAGGAAATACCTGCAGATTTTGTCAGAGGAGTGGGGCCACGTTTTTTTCCTATTATTCAGCAATCATGGGAACCTCCATTAGCTACAAAAATTTCCTGAAACTCCTTTAGAAACAGCCTCCCATGGTCTGGTAGCAACATACTGCCTCAGACCATGATGTCCCATGTTGTTTCCCAAACTTCTGAAAGCCAAGCCCTGCTGCACTAAGAAAAGAAATTTCTTCTCCTGCTAAATTACCACATTGTTAAATACACACCCACTGTAAAGTATTCATCTTCTGTGACCTATTGTTAGCTCTTCATGCCCCACAAGGGGATATGTCTCAGACTTTAGGAAACAATGATCTGTTGTGACTCATCTGTTTAAACCCTTTTGCATTATTTTCCATCACACACTTAACTACGTTCTATATAGTTTTGCTTGGCATTAAACAGAATTGAATAAATAGTAATTTTTGATTGATTAATTCATGAAAACTTCAGTGCTTTGAGTGGGTTTCAGGATGTATCTGAAACCTACTTAGTGGTATAGGAAATATTGCTGATTTTGTGTATAGAACTAGAACAGTCCTGATTGCAGCAGGAATGGGATTTTAAAAACTGTTTGCTAATTCCTCCCACCTACACAGTCGTGCAAGTTTTGACATCATTCTTTCTTACCTTCCTGGGAATGAGGCAGAGGGTGAATATATGGAAAAAGAGGGCAAGAGAATCCGGAGAGGAGGAAAATTTGAAATAGAAATACAAAAGCACTAGAGAAAAGGCTTTGGTATTTCAAACCTGGCCTAACCAAGAGCCATTATAAACGCCAGGCATCAGTCTGTTCATGCAAACCTTTCCCACTCGCTCTGAAGAGGAAGAAGCTCTGTGAGGCTGAAGAGCACTGGAGCAGGTCCTGCCCTCCTCACTGCCCCTGAAATTTGGTCACTGCTGATGCTGAAGAAGGTAGAGCTCAACACAGAGCTTGGTCCACTCTCTTGATGGTAAACCAAAGCCTTCTATGACCTAACTGTTGTGCAAAACGACACGTTTGGAGTGGGTTTCACACCACCCATGCAAAGTTTCAGTAAAATATGAGGGTCTGGTAAAATGTTGAGTCTTTTAGCAGGACAACATTTCTACTGAGCAAAGCAGCACTTTGGACCAAAGGCTGCATCTGCCTCTCATCCAGCCCAGTGTCCTGCTTCAAGCATTTCTGTTTGGGAGAGGGGGCTCAGGGGTGTGCCCAAAAGAGTTTTTAGTACTTCAGAAGATGGAGGCCCCACAGTTTGCCTGGCCAGTTGCTCAGGTGGTTGTTCGCCTTCATCTTTAAAAAGTTCTTCCTCCAATCTGTCTGAAAATTGCTGTGTTCTACTTTGTGACCAGCCACTCTCTTTCTATCAAAGTTGGGAGAAGTCTGGGTAATCTTTTAAGTGCCTGGAATGATGAAAATGGCTGGAGCAAAAATAAGAAAAGTACCCCTTACCGAATGAATCCTGCATATAAAATAAAGTTAAAATCTTTTACATCAGCAGCAGCACTTCTGTTGGACTCAGACGGTGGGAATTTTGTTCAGTCCCATTTGTGGCAAACCTAGGTTTGTTTTCAGATGGTGTAATTTGTGAAGCATCATGGTTGTGACGAAAAACCTGCTCAGTCCTAACTTTATATTTTGACCCTATTTCTTCATCAGTGCATGTATGAAAATGAGTCCAGAAAATAAGAAAGAAGATGTTGTGAAGTTCATTGCCCTGAGCAAATGTGAGCTGCTAGCAAATGATAGGTGTCCAGAAAGAAGGATTTTTGTTAGGAGGTCTGTGGCAGAGAATGAATGTGTCTGTGGTGCCAGCACAAAGGAACATTTCCTTCGTTGTAACCCCCTCTAGATTAGCTCTTGTTTCATTACCATAAGTGCCCTAACTGTGCAGGAATAGTTTTGTGCACCAGGTAGGAGTCCCCAAATCACACTTTGTGCTGTGGAAAATTGCTAGGAGGAAATCTAATTTGGTCACATTGCTATTTTATCTATCAAAGCAATTAAATATGGAAAAAGACTTGCCAGATCATGGAGCCATTCCCATTGCAAATGGATTCAATCCCCAGCAGAGAATGGCTCTGGTTTTCAGACAAAGATGCCTTTGCAGGGATGAGCACTGTGGCTCTCTCTTTCTCCTGCAAGGCCAGGCAGCCTCCCAGGCTTGGAGGAGAAGAGGGCTCTGTGGTGGGAAATGGGAGAGGAGGTTGGCACCACCAGGAAGCCCTTTGGCAATTTGGTGAGGAGAGTGCAATAATTTCCCATCTTTGCCCGAGTCCTCCAGCACTCCCCTCAAACAAGGAGAGGCAATCTTGTCCTTGCCCCGGAACCCATATAATTTTAATTTTCACCTTCTTCCCGTGCTCATCCAGATTTTACTGAGTACTTTCTCAGTTTTAATGCCTTTTGGTTTTAACCTTCTGCCATGCAGCCGTAGTCTCACTTGCTCCTCTAAACAAACCTGCCCCCTCTTTGCCTGGTCCTAGTGACAAAAACAAAGGAAGAGGAGAAGCAGGCTTACTGCTAAACCCACTCTCCTGTTGCAGGGGTCTGATGTCTGAGGTGTTAATCTTCATGTTCTTTTGATCTGAGTAAGGATAATAGGTTGTTTTTCAATATTGTTTCTGGTCCATTAATATGTATGTTGCCTACTCCTTTTTTTTATCCCCCAGAAAACCCTTTGAAGATACCTTTGTAGCCTCTCTGCTGCTGCAGGCCTAACTTTGACTTTTCCGCTCCTCATTGTTTTCCTGCCCGTTTCATGTTCTCACGGCAGCACAGCCACTCTGCAGCCGCAGCAGAGCCCAGCATCCTCCTCCCGCTTCCCTGCCAGGACCTGCTGCCTGCCCCCGGTGCCCGAGCTGCCCTGGCTCCTCGCTGGTGTCCAGAGCAGACTCACGGGGGCCCATTCCCGGCTGGCCTCGGCCCCCGGGCTCCCCGCGGGACAGGCGCCCCACGCCAGCCGCCCCGTGGCATCGGCGGGATTACTGTCACACTGCGCCCCATGGAGGGATGAGACAGCCACCGTCTAGTTTTAAAGGCTGCTTTGTGATGAAATGAGCATTAGATCATTTGATTGCTGTTTTTCTTTGGAATGCATCCTCCTACTCACCACCCTGTGGGCATCCATACTCTCTTTTGTTGGACTTGTTTCTGTTCATATGATTTCATGTGCTTTGGGGCATTTCACTGTGCCTGCTGTTCTTTTTTTCCCCCTGCCTTTTCTTTCTCTCTACCTCTCCATATTTTTGTGGTATATTTGGCAAAGCTGTGGGTTACACCCATATTTCATCCTGTTGTTTTTGTCATTTATTCACCAGCTGAGCTCAGAGGAGGATTTGTTTTTCAGTAAAATCTGGGGACTTTATGTTTCTCTTTTTTTTTTTTTTTTTTTTTTTTTTTTTTTTTTTTTTTTTTTTTTTTTTTTTTTTTTTTGTCTTTTAATAATTTTATAGTTTTGTTGACTAAAGCGTAAGAAAATTGAACGAGTTGTCCATGGTCGCACAGTGAGTCACTGCTTCTGTCAAAACAAGGATCTGCCTAGAGCTGCTATAGCTTGTGCCTCCTCATTCCGGCCAACAGAGAAACCCAGCTTTTGGGGGACTTTGTCACAATCGAAATTAAAGCTATTTTTTTACATCACCTGGTTGTACGGCACCGGATTAATTTCCTGGGCACATCTACCGACCACATTGTGTGGCAGGCAACAGCAACACTGACTCGGAGATAAAGCAGCTGTTAGTTACAGCCCCTAATTAGCCAGTTGAGAAAGACCTGTACATCTTGACCCTCTAGGCCCAGCTGTGTTCCAGTCCTAGATTCACTTGGGAGAAGAGTCTGGAACAATTAAGAAAGGGGCTCTGAGTGTCCCAAAGTTTTGCATTTGAGTTTTTTTCCTCTGAGTCCCTCTGAGCCCAGAGTTCCCACGCGTGGTGTGACCAGAGCTGCTCTCCCTACTCAGACCCAAGGATTCTGCTTTGGAGAGCTGAGCCCTGAAGGGAGAAGGAGCTCCCCAGTGACCTCTGTTCCAGTGCTCCTCATAACAGCAGATGAAAGAGCAGCATTGTCTGCAGAGACAGCAGAAACTCTGCAGAAAGGACCAGTGAGCTTCTTGGTTCGTAAAACAAAAGGTGGGAAACATTCCCAGCATTCCCACTACCCCCCCTCTTTTCTGGCTGGGAATTCAGATGCAGAAAAATTAAAGTTTATTCAGGAGCAGAAGGCCGTGTTTCCTTTTGCTGGACGAGTGTGACCCGTGTGACAATCTGCTGTGGCCAGAGCCCTCCAGCCTCGCTGCTGCCTTGGCCCAGCCTGGCAGTGTGTCTGTGCTTCTCTGAGCCCCGAGCTCCCCGGCCACAGCCTGGAGCCTGCTCCAGGGGGCTCAGGGAGAACAGCCCTCCCCTCCGTCTGGCCCCTGCCTTCTGCCTGCCAGGGCTCAGGGCTGAACCCACCACCCCTGGCCACCATTTCCCAGGGTAAACCTTCAGATACTGACAACATTTAATACTGAAGGCCAAGAACAATAATAAAAAATCCCCCAAAACCAACCAACCGAACCAAATCAAAAACCAAAAATAAAAAAAACACCTCCCCCCCC